>JACFYI010003308.1:662740-711562 GCA_014898755.1 Handroanthus guayacan | reverse complement strand
CCCCCCCCCAAAAAAAAAAACTTTGGAAAAAGCACTTCACCCTCTAAATTTTTTTTAATCAAGTTGTGCCCCCACTAACAGAATAACTAGTTCATGTCGTTTCATGATAAATGTTTCAAGTGTTTTTCATTAGAAATAAGTCGCGTGCAGCAGATGCCCTATTTATATAGGGCTAAGATATCATTTTTTCCACTAATCTTGCTAGCTCCAATCCACTTTATGCTAAGCCAGCTAATCCTTCCCGTTGATGCTCTGCAGTGCGTAAAATTAGTTGCGACAATGTAAATTTGTGGATTTCACTATAGGTGGTTTGGATATTAAAAGTAGGAGAAAAATTATTACGGCAGTTGATCAATGATGGCTAATTATGGATGTTGAGTAGAGAAAGAGAAAAAGTAGGCAAGAGAGTATTGAGGTTGTAGGGTTGGTGATTGGAATAGAAATTGACATTTTAACTCTTTATAAATGAGTGCGACCTATTTTCGGTGAAAAATAATTAAAAAGTTGATCATATAGTGACATGAACCACTTATTCAAGTTTTAGGGGGAACAATTTAATTACAAAATTTCAAGCGGTAAAATGCCCTTTTTGAAAATTTTCGGAGGGCAAAGTGCAAGCAAAAAGGATAACAATGCACGTGTGGCGCACATGATCAAATTCCCGCGAGAAAGTACCAAAAAGTTGACTTCAGGAGGGAAGTGCCACACTTAATTTGGTTTCAGGGGACATGATTGCATTACACAAATTATAAGGAATAAAATACCAAAATTGAATTTTTTCAGAGGGTAAAGTGCAAAAAGTCCTAATATTTACAATATAGCTTAATAATGGCAAAAAAGTAGTGTTATGAATGATCATTATTTACAATTAGTAATATGTATAGGACAATCTTATGACAACAAAAATTGTCGCTTCATCCGTGACAAATTTTTCTTTGTCATTAATGAATTTATCACTACACACATGTCACTATAGTTCATGACTAGATTTTTATCATTAGATTTTCACTATATGTATATCATTAATTATCAGGTAACATTTTAAAGCCAACTTTTATCACTATCAGTTTGTTAAAACTATTGTTGGGACAACTTGTTTGTCTCATATTGTACAGAATGATAATTTTTATGTTATCACTTAATATGTTATCATTTATGTGTTTTTCTTGTAGTGAATATGTATTTAAAATCTCATTTTAGTTTGTCCATGTGAAAAGCCAACACATATTTTCTAATTTTCACACGTCCTTCTAGTTTATTAAGTAATGAAAATTTTGTTAATGGTCCAAAAGCTCTTACAATCTTTAATAGGAAATTGTCTCCAAAATGACCCCAATAAACACCTCAAGTCATAATGATAGATTTTTTAGACAAGCTAGAGTTATGTAAGCACGATTGTGGTCTCACAAGCTTCCCTTTGCTATCTGTAATATTGCTTTAATAGCCACCTCCAGTTTTTAAAACATAAGCAAGAAAATGCACAAAAATTGCACATAGGACTCATAAGAGTCTAGTTATACATATCACTCAATTTGAAAATTCTCTTTTCATAAGCATCACAGCTAAAAATGAAAATAATAATAATAAAAAAAAAGTTACTTATGATAGATATGAGATAAAAGAATTAATAATAAGTGGTAAACTAATTACCTCATCGGTTATCTGTGTAGGTTTTACTCGTCGACCATCATAGATGAATGCAGCAGCAAGATAGTTTATATGCTTCTCATGGCAAAAATTGAAAAGCAAATTTCCTATTCTTTTATCTCGTTGAACTCGATAGTAGCATTCATCTCCATCCTAGTGCTAAAATGATAGAAGATACGTTAGAAATATGAAAATATAAATGTGACATTTCTTGTGGCTGCATCCATGAATTAGTATAGATTGTAAAAAATTGATTTCTTTTTAGAAATAGTAATTCCATTGAATTTCATTAATTATTCACAATCTAGGATTTTGATCCAAATAATTTTCCTAATAAATGCTCCAAATATAGGAGATCCAACCATAACTACAAACAAACAAATGTGGAAGATCTCATCGTAAAGTAGTCGGCCAAGAATACATAACTCCAAGCTGAGGATGAAATTTGTCGTGTTAACCTATAGGGTTTTTCATTGTCCTAATTTCCTATTGGTATGTTTCATTATCAACATATAGACAATGTGATCCTTTCTTCCTAAAGAAACCATGAGCTTGGTACATGTAGATTTTCTCCATAAATTTTTCACTAAGAATGGTTATTTTGACTTCATTTGGCGTAAATGTAACAGCCACCAAAGCTACATATTCCTAACGAGCCCTTGTTGATATGAGTGAGAAGGTCTCCTTGTAGCTAATGCCCTCAGCAACAAGTCTAGTATTATACTGTTTGATGTATTCATTTGACTCACACTTGGAGACAGTTGCAAAATTCCTATAATACTCAATGGGATCCTAGACTTTTTTCCATTTTATAAACTTTTGTTCATGACATTAATTCATTTATGTGACTCAATATCACATAGCTTGCTGAAATGCAACCAGATCGTTATCAATTTTGAAATCCTATTTTTGCAAATAGATCACATCATTACTCGAAACAACTAATCCCATTTTCCTTCGAGATATTCATAACATGCCTCATATTCATAACATCATGTGCATTTGTTTGTAATAGAGTGCTTAACCATATTTGTTCAATCATTTTTCAACAACTAGAACAAGGGTAAATTTCACTTTTAGTCCCATAAGTCTTGTATAATTTTGGTCCTAATCATTTACTTTTTCTCAATTAAGAACACTAACTTCAATTTTTCTAGCATTGAGTCATTTTTGACAACCCTCCATTAAGTTTTAGCAACTAAAAGTCACGTGCATATCACGTGACTGTTGATGGTATGCACTTAAAGGCCACGTGATATACACGGGATTTTCTTCAGTTAGAAACTAACAAGGGGTGGTCAAAGGACTAAATGCGAGCAAAAAATGAAGTTAGTGTTCTTAGTGTGAGAAAACATAAATGATTCAGGCCAAAAGTGTACAAGACCTATGTTATGGGATCAAAAGTGCTATTTACCCACTAGAACAATATTAAGAGTGTATGCGGATGATATAATATTTATAGATTAAATGATTCATTCTTAAATAAAAAGTAAAGAGATTAAATCCCTGCACTAGGCTTATAACTTTACATGGGAAAGGAAATATGGAAAGGAGGAAAAAAAATAAAGTTATTGAATCAATTATTTCAATCATCATAGATGCCAATTTTAAAATATGGTCTAATAACTACAATGGAAATCAAATAATCACAATTGGAGATAGTGTTTGTTCATATATCAAGTGTTATGAGTTAATCCATCCCTAGGAAATTGGTTATTTTGAAGGAAGAATATCATACTATAAGTTGGGCCATGAATTTCTTCTCAACAAACGTGGGACAGGGATTCTTTACATTCTCCCCCAGCCAACTCAAGCATGCCCTTGTGTAGTATGGGCCTCTCCTTAGGCCAATCATGGAACTCACACAGGGGTCGCATCTGTAAGTACTAACAGGATTCTACTCTCATATTACTTTGTTACAAGCAAAATCCACCCCCAAAAAATAGGTTACCAAAAGGGGAGAATATGCCACTATGTAAGTTGATCCGATAACCACTTTATAGCCAATATATGTGGCATTTTTTACACAAAGTGCTCGCATACCACATGTAAACATTATCTTCTTTTTAAGAACATTAGTTCTACTCAGATATCATGAATTTTGACTAATCTATGATCTTGGACAAAATGATTCTCACAATGAACATGCATGGTGTGTAAGATCTAACCATAATGTAAACATACCTAATACAGAAGACCTAACCATAATGCAATCTTTCCAAGAATACTTGCTTCAATTCGCCCAATTGGTTGTCCCCAGTTATCAGCCATAATCTTGAATTATAAATCAGTTTATCCTACTTAACAAGTGCCATTTCCACACAAAGGCTTTTTAATATATAACTTTTTTGTGTCTGATAACAAGTAGGGAGAGGACCAATTGTTACCGATTTAAGTCAAGTCAATTTAGACATTTTATCAAGATAACCATCATTAACTGAGCCACAACAAATTAGGATCCTTAGATGTCAAAATCCTTCTTACATTGTGCAAAAAAAATCAAATCCTTTGAATATTGTTCCACTTAGGATTCTCCCAATAGAAGAATTCTTCTGACACAGATGTCCTACCTCTTAGTGGAGTTCAAATGATAATGTTTTTTCGCATACATTTTGTATATGGGACTTATATTTGTGGCATGAACTTTTATGTAAATTTGTTTCCGCAAGTATGTTTTCATTAACCCAAGATGGATATTTCACACTAGTCTTCATTAGGCGAAAATGAATTAATACACTAGTATAAATAAACACCTCTTCACTTACTAGCATAAAATGAATTTAAAAAGAAGACATAACAAGAGAGAAGAGATAAACCTGGGACCTAATGCTAAGCTTGATGTAGGGGATGACTGGCTCTACGTTTCTTGCCTCATTGGATGTTTGGCCTCCAGATCCCTAAAGATCATCATTCACATAAAAAATATTTTGTTGGCATTTTCATAATCTCATGTGCCTAGTGAATTATTTAGTAAAAATCTGATATTTATTACAATGCAATAGTATCAGTAATGCATTACCCTTATCTCATATAATAGAATTAGTGCGGTAGTACTAGGTTTAGTTTGAATTACTATTGATGGATATGAGTGCAATTTTTTCACAAGATTTTCAGTTGGGTAAATTATAGCCGCACTTCCTAAATTTAGGTGAAATTATAACAACCACTCATCAATTTTTTTAAATTACAAACACCATCCCTAAATCTGACAAATATTAGTTTTACTTAATGGGCAAGTTGAACTTGTCTAGATTACCCTTGTTAGAAGCTTGTTTACTAAAAAAGAGTGAATTATAACCTCACCCAGTAAATTTAGGTGAAATTACAACAATCACTCGTCAATTTTTTTAAACTACAAGAAACACCCTCAGACCAAGGACTGTTAATTAAATTTTACAGACTCATTCATACTATCCAAATTACCCTCATTAGTAAGCCTTTTATTAAAAAAGCAAAAATACATAATAGAAAATGACATTTTTAATCAGATTGGATGGATTTTCCAAAAGTTTTAGCCATGGTACTCTTCTGGTAAAGATAATACTGACATTACACTTCAAATTGTTGCTAAAAGAATTACTTAAAGAAGCATAATAGGTGAACATGCAAGAATGGTTAAAAAAAATGTTGAATTTGTAATGTCTTTTACTAGGAAAAAGAGCAACAGCTACATGCAACGATCACATTAGCAGATTTTCAATTTTATTATAAGAAGTACCACTCAATTTTAATTATATTATAAAAACTACACCTAACGATACTCAAGGAATGAATTTAGATTATCCAAGCAAAGTCAACAACTTTTGCTAGCATTTTAACACTGTTAAGATTTTAGCAGTGGTTTTTGTAATTTGAAAAAACAAAGGTGTGATTATTGTAATCTTATTTGAACTTCAAGGTGTGACTGTAATTTGCCCTTTTTATTTTTATGACAAAAATTATTTAGATATGAAATACCTTGAAATATAAAATTATTATATTTCTTGAAAAAATGCCAAATTCACGAACCTGCCGCTTACGAGAACCCTAGATTTTCTTCCAGATCTATCCAACTTCAACTTCAAATTCCATGCAAGTCTGGCATACATGTAATTTAGTCATTTTTAATTTACTTACTATGTATCAAAATTAGTTAAATTATGCAATGAATTAATGGAATTTCCTCTGTGTCCTCCCACATTATACCCAAACATAAATAATAGACAAATCACTGAAAATTAGCCGTCAAAACTAGTCGAAACACACACGCTTGATTAAAAAAAATTCTTATCCCTGAAAATAAAGGCTCAATAGTTCGAAATGATCTTGATTTATGTATATTTCTTTTTCTGGTTCAAATAGACAAAATTCTTTATTCAACAACACAAATACACCTTAAAATACATATGAGCAAATGGGCATATGATCACACACAAAAATCTATGTTCTTGATTCTTAAAAAGAGAGAATAAAACCTGGTTTTCTTCTATTTGATGTTTCTCATTCTCCATTTCCACGCAGTGAGCTTCTTCAGCCATGTCTAGGGTTTTCTCTTTATTTTTTTGGACTTCCGTTTCTATTAATTTAGATAATTGTTTGAGGAAGACTCTAATTCTATTTGTGGGGATTTTCCTTTTTTCTTGAATCCCGTAATTTCGATATTTATTGTTATAAATGTTAGAAACTAAGGCCTTGGCATATGGATAGCCCCTTCATTTTTTAGTATATATATCTGTCATATTAAGTAGATTTCCTTAATTCCTAATGAATTTGGTAGTTGGCAAGCACCATAGATCTTTTATTGAAGGAAATTTAAGGAATGAGAATGGAACACTATTTAATTTTTGTAGACTACTTTTGAAAGTTATGAATAAAATGAATCAACAATTTAGATTTTCAATTTATTAACATATGACAAAAACCACATTGCCTTTCGAACTATAACTGTTTTTCCACTTTGTCATCTAAATTTTTTTCATCATATTTTACCACCAAAACTTCGCAACAAGATTGTTTTACGCACATATGTTCAATTTATTGAAACATTGCACAATATTTGCCTAGATGCCGGTACTTATATTCCTCAAAATTAGTTACATAAACTAATTTATTTTACTTTTATGTAAAATTTCACCACAAATTCGTCAAAATTTTAAAAATAAACATAAAATATATATAGGGAAGGACACTAAAAAAGCATAAAAGTATGACAAACCATAAGGCAATATTCAGAAGGTATCAATATCTACCATTCTCCAAATTCACCTAAGAGCTTACAATAGGAATGAGAAGATTAATTTCTCTTCAAAAACACAAATCAATGACCCAAAATACTTCTTATATTCTTAACAATAGTTTTTCAAATGATTACAATAGGTTTACCTTTTATACAAGACTTGGGAATAACCTCCAAGTATAGGATAACTTCCAAGAAGTACTATCGAAGACACACTTACCATTGATAAAAAAGAATGATAAACTAGTGAGGCTAACTATGAATTATTAGGTCAAACCATAAAAGATTCTTAGACTAAAAATTAACAAAGGCAAAAAAAAGATAAAATTAAAAAGAACTATAGAAATGACAAAAAACTGAGTGGACTTTAGATTTTCCTAAAGCCAGCCACCGCATATCACCAATAAGAAAATTTTCAGTAATTTATGCATAACTCTCGATAGACAACTGCTTTTCAATAATCCTTTTCTTTATTCGAAACTATATATCAATAACTTTCCAACGGTATATGGATCAACATTTAGTTAACTCTCAATAAATCATATTATCCTTAGAAATTGACCTAAATTCTGTGGTACCCAGCAAATTGGTCCTAAGTGCATCATTTGTCACAACTTCTTTAGATAATGTTCTATTGCCCAACTTAGCATTCTTTCCACTACAATTTGCTTCCTTATTCTATAATTCATCTTGAATTATTTTGGTGTCATTCTCACTTCATTGGAAAAGATTCACCTTCGAATCTCAATCAATTTCATTTTCAATGTAAGGGGAAAGATCTGCAACATTACACGTTGCCAAAATGTGAAAATCACCAAGCAATTATATTTTACATGAATTTTCACTAATTCTTAGTATTACTTTGAAATGACCATGAGCTCTTTATTGTAATTTTCTATAACGACCATGAGGAAAATGCTCTTTCTAATGATGAATCCAAACCAAGTAACCTTCTTTATAAGGCATCGGCTTTCGATGTTTGTTGACATTCTTCCATACTTCTCATTATGCTTGAATATTCTTTTATGTAACCCATTCATGCAAGTCTTGATATACTTAGCAAGTTCCTTTGTGTTGTACTAAAGTGTTGATCAGTAGTTGGAAAGAAGCCAAATCCAACAGAGCTTAGATTGTTGTTCATGCGTTATCTTGAATGAGCTCCTTCTATATTATTTGGCTAGAAGATCAATTATAAGCAAACTTTGCTTGAGCCAACATAATATCCCATTGATGAACTTTTTTACAAACAAAACTCTTCAAAAGATTTTCCAAAGTTCTATTGCCAACTTCTATTTGTCCTCCATTTGAGGGTAATGCAAAAAAATAAATTGAAGCTTAATTACAATCTTTCTCCAAAGTGCATATAAAAAATGACTCATAAACTTTGAATCTCGACCAGATCTGATGGTTTTTGGAACACCATAAAATCTCATAAATTCTTTGAAGTAAAGATCAACAACACATCTGGCATCCAAAGTCTTGGTGCAAGGAATGAAATATGTAATCTTGTAGAATTGATCAACAACCACTATAACCGAATCATTATTCCTTTGAGTACAAAGTAAACTAACCACAAAGTCCATATTCACATCTTTCCAAGGGGCTTTTGGAATCATAAATGAATTTTATAAACCAATTTTGTCCCTAGCTTCTAGCAATGTGACAATCTCAATGCAATGTTTTACATCTTACTTCATCCTAGGGCAACAAATTCAAGTGTTTTGTCCCTGCTAAACTAACCAACAAGGCCTCTATTATGTGCTTCAAAATGCTTCAATAATAGTTGCTTGTCCTAGAGAACAATCTAAAATACATAGTAGCTTCTTCTTGAAAAGAAAGCCATCTTGAATAAAGAAATACTTAAATGAACCCTTCAAGCATTCTTCCCAAAGCTTGCCAAGTATGGATCATCCTTATAAAGATCTTTGATTATTTCAAAGCCAATGACCATTATTTGTGAAGTGAACAATGAAGAAAAAAAACTAAATAATGAAGAATATCCTTGTGTAAGGGCATATGCCACACGATTAAAAACACTGGATTCATACTTGATGATAAAGTTGAAAGCTTGTAAACACTCAACTCCCTAGATATTTAAATGTGTATAGTTGGAGAAATTGGACCCACAATATACCATGTCCTTCCATTTGCATCATCAATTATTACTATTATTGTTGTTGCTATTAGTATATATTATTTCTTGTTTTCTTTTATTTTCCATCACAAGTAGTGTACTAAAAGCCATATTAGCTAGGATAATAATTACCTCATGACTGTTAGTCAAATTAACAAAAACTTAACAGAATAAAGTTAATTATAATAACATTCCCTTGTGGTTAGGAAATTGTAATTTTTCTAAATACAAGTACAGGGAAAATTGCACTTCTAATCACATAACTTAGACTTTGTACACTTTTGGTTCTCAATTATTACTGATGTCTACCATTGAGGATTTTAATTAAACTTTTTTCTCATATTGCATCCTTTAACCCCTTTCGTCAAATACCTAGCAACAAAGTGTCACATAATTGCTTATGTGACTATTAGCATAGTGCTAAAGAGAAGTTATTGGACCAAAAGCACGACAAATAGAAAGTTTATGGAGAAAAAATGCAACAGGCTTTTCTTTCAAAAATCAACATACTAATATGATGTGAACTTTATCGTTAAATATTTGATGGAGGGGAGTGATGATGCAAAGAGACAGAAAAGTCAAAATCCTCAACGAGATGAAAAGTGTACAAAGCTTAAGTTGTAGAATCAAAAGTGTAATTCATCCACAAGTATATACATTTTGTTAAGTTTTTCGCCCGCTAAACTAACGAGAGTGAGTATAATTATAATTTTCCATACTACAGAAAAAAAAAAAATTAATTATGTCAAACAAGAGGTTGTGATAATTATCCTTGTTAGTCATCATATGCTATCATATCACTCTAGTTTGTGCGTCTGTTTTACTAGCAATAATTATTTTACTTTTAATCAAAACAAACTCGTTTTCCCAATACTCATAATGCTTGTAATTAATTATCATTCTCCAAGCTTCATGCACATATAGATCTGCCGATACTAGTCCACACATATAAAGAGAAGGGACATATATAGTACTTTTTGGCCTTTGCTTGATAGTGATTGATTAATTATTCTTACAAACTTATCATACATCTGATTTTTTTCCTTTTTTGTATTGTTTTCTTTTCCTTTTTCTTGATATTGAGTATAGTGGGGTCAAAATTGACGAGAGGATCCATATTCTATTCTAAAATTATGGAGTCCACTAAAAATGAGAGGGGAACTTTGTCAAAAGAAAGACAATTTTTCAATCCCATGCATAAAAAATCTTTGTAGTTAAAAAGCGTGTTTCTAATTAAGATTATAGTTTTGTTAATATGACAAATAATCGCTCAATGTATACCACGTCCCAAACTAAAGATTGGATTTTGATCGAAAATTTAGGATATGTAGGCCAACAAATATTAAAATTTACGTGTCCATACAAGAAAGAGATAATTACACTTTATCTTTATCCTTTTTATACTTCATTCATTAAACTATTTTTGCTTCAAATGAACATATGAACTTTCAAAATAAATGCACATTATCCTTTAGATTAGTTTTAAGTAGAATATTATGAAACATTCTCTAAAGATACTATTGACAATTTGCAATTGATCAAGGATAGTACAGCTCAAAAAATTACATGAGAACAAGGGATGTAGTGAACTCCAATCTTCTAAAAGAACAAGTCCTGCCCCAAAATAAAGCCTAAATTTATTCCTGAAACTACCGTCTATCTCAAACTTATTCTCTTCATTTTAGTGTGCTCATGGGGTTTGTAAGACAGAACTGTCCCTCAATTAGAAATCGTCATTGGTATCTTTAGGAAATAATTTGTAAAATCCCACTGGAAATTAAATCTAGAGGGCAACTTGCAAATATGCTAAAAGTTCGTATAGTTGTTTGAGGCAAAAAATAATTCGATGGGTGAAGTGTAAAAGGGGCCATAGTTTAAGGGGCAAAGTATAACTATCCCAACAAAGAATGTATCTAGTCCTGTCGTATATGATCAGGACTAATAGCATCAATCTGTTAATAGATGAAGTTCCATAGTTGAAGGAAACTAAGCAAGTCATAAAAAGTGATCATACACAACTGGTAGCACGAGTCTTAACTACCTAAAATCAAAGAATATAGTTGGGATCATTATAAGATTATCCAACAAACATCCTAATATGTTAAACCAAGTAAGGGTACTAGATGAAGGTGTCAAGGTCAAATAAATAGGAGTAGATCAACTAATTAGGGACTTGTCAAATGCATGCCTTTGTTTTGTTGTGATACAGTGTTTGGTTTGACTATCATCATTTGGCTACGCCACATGGCCTTACCAAATGGCTCAGATCAAACACATGTTCAATTCGGATATATTATATCTCTATCTAACCCAAGTAAAAAACACAAATCTTTTAAGGTAACTTTAAGTTAAAGTTAATGGCAAATGGGTCATTTTAGACCCTAGTCACCAATTACCACCATACAAGCCAATCAAATTCTATCTGTCTTAGCAATCTAATTCATAATCCAAACAAGCCCAAAGTTATTAAGTATGATGGATGTGGCCTATGTTAATGCGGGTACCAAATGCAATTGGATTTAGGATTGGAACACTGCAACTGGTGCTCTGTGGGATTTGCAAATTTCCTAAACCCTCGAATCAATTGCCTACTGATTTCAATGAGAGATAGCAAAAAGAGCCTCTTCTTCCCCCTCCTGCACAGTGTTAAAGAATACAAAGGCAGCCACTATAAGCTGTATCAGAACTATTAAAAAGTAAATCTGTGTATTCTGATTGGCTTTTTCCTTTCTTTTTTCGGACTTCTAATTGTGTCTAAAAGTTTGTATTATAGTGGAAAGCAACTATTGTACTTCTTTGTTTGTGTCACATAAAATACATCTCCATTTTTTTATTGTTTGAATATGTTCATCTTATTCGCAACGAGTAATTGATTTCATTTAATCTGTTGCCAAAATAATACTCACTCGAAAAAGTAATTACCAAGGTAAGACTCTCCTAGTCAAACATACAATCTCAAACAAACAAAATTTAATTATATAAAAATACTCAAAGTAGTTGCCAGAGATTAAAAAAGGACCAAATAAGAGAAAATTGAAAATTGTGGGACCAAATTTGAAAAACTTAAAATTATTGTAACCAAAAGTCTACTCAGTCTAACTTAAGGGACCAAGAATAATATTTATCCTTTTTCTTTTCTTCGCCATATTGAAAAATTTGCTTTGAGCTGTTGGTTTGATTTGCATTAACTTATACTAAAGTTTGTGCCAAAATAACCATCCCATCTTTAGTGGAGGAAAAAAAAAAAACACCAAAGAAAAAAGACTTGTTAGCCGTCAAACTTGTATTGCATGTTTTTTTTCTTTCCAACGCAACAAATTTGATTTTTGAAGTTTGTAATTTGAGAACTATATTTTATTTTTTATTTTTATTCTTTTAAAAAAATTAATGATTTATTTTTCCCATAGTTGCCAATCTTTTTTCAATGATTGATGCAAAAATTATCACTTAATTTGGTTATAAGGTTGTTTCCTTCTCTAAATCTGAATTCAAAAATTGTTTTAGAATCAAAAAAAGTAAAACAAAAATGACAAAAAAGTTTAAGTAACAATGTGAAAATCATCACAAATAACATGTATTAAGTAATAGTGATATATTTCATCTTGTCATAAATTAATATCTTTTAAGTTACAATAATTCTTACTTTGTCACAGTACAACTTAATAATGACAAAAATCAGTGTTGTCAATTATCATTATTTACAATTAGCAACATACGTATAGTGATAATCTTGTGACAACAAAAATTGTCACTATCATCTGTGACAATTTTTTTACTGTCATTAAATTGTCATTATACATGTGCCTCAATAATTCATGACAAGATTCTCACTATCATGAAGTTTTCACTATAGGTGTCATTAATTATCAATGGTATATAACATTTTAAACCCAACTCTTATCAGTATTAATTTGCTAAAACTACTATTGTAACAATCTGAACTTGTTTGTCAAATATTATATAGAAGAGAAAATGACATTAAGCTACTTGAACTTTGAACGTTTTCGCACTTTGCAATCTAAATAAAAAAAATAAATAAATAAAATTATACGTTTCCATTGGAACTTCTTGATATTTTGCATAGTGCAACCTATATACTGGAATTATCTCACACGTTGCGTATGTATGAATAGTAAGGTGAAGTAAGCAAAGGAAAGTTTCACTTTACCACTTGAATTTCATGAAAATTTGCACAATGTCATTTAATAGCTTATTCCAATAGAATATTCCACCGAAAAATGTACTTAGATTGCACCATGCAAAATTTGGTGAAATTCAGGTGGTAATGTGATGTTTTTTTGTTTAAGTTGTAAAATGCAAAAATGTCCAAAGTTTAGGTGGGTTAACGTTATTTTCTCTATACAAAATGACAACTTTCATGTTATCCTTTAATATGTTGTCACTTATCTGCTTTTCTTGTAGTGAATATGTACTTAAAACCTTATTTTAGTTTGTACAAATAAACAACCAACACATATTTTCTAATTTCACACGTCCTTCTAGTTTTTTAAATAATGATAATTCTATTAATAGTCCAAAAGCTCTTACAATCTTTAATAGGAAATTGTCTCCAGAATAACCCCAATAAACACCTCAAGTCATAGTGATAAATTTTTAAGACAAGCAAGAGTTATGTAAACACGGTTGTCATCTCACAAGCTTCTCTTTGCTATCTGCAATATTTCTTTAATAGCCACCTCCGATTTGCCGCAACATAACATCTATGACATCTTCGTCATCCATGCGAAGCTATACAATTAAACCAAATTACTAAAACATAAGTAAGAAAATGCACAAAAACTGCACATAGGACTCACAAGACTCTAGTTATACATATTGCTCAATTTGAAAATTCTCTTTCATAAGCATCATAGATTGAAAAAAAAAAGTAACTTATGATATATATGAGATAAAAGAATTGATAATAAGTGGTAAAATAATTACCTCGTCAGGGGTCTGTGTAGGTTTTACTCGTCGACCATCACAGATGAATGCAGCAGCAGGATAGTTTATATGCTTCTCATGGCAGAAATTGAAAAGCAAATTTCCTATTCTTTTATCTCGTCGAACTCGATAGTAGCATTCATCTCCATCCTAGTGACACAATGATAGAAGATACATTAGAAATAAGAAAATATAAATGTAACATTTCTTGTAAATATCTCCATGAATAAGTGCAGATTGTAAAACATTGATTTCTTTTCAGAAATAATAATTCTATTGAATTTCATGAAGTCTCCACAATCTAGGATTTTGAACTAAATAATTTCCTAATAAATGTTCCTAATGCAAGAGATCCAACCATAAAGCAAACATACTAATGTGGAAGATCTCATCTAAAGTAGTCAACCAAGAATATGTAACTCCAAGTTGAGGATGAAATTCGTGGTGTCAACCTGTAGGGTTTATTGTTTTCCTAATTCCCTATTGGCATGTTCCATTATCAAGATATAGACAATGTGACCTCTTCTCCCCAAAGAAACCATAAGCTTGGTACATATAGACTCCCACCACAAGATCTTCACTGAGAATGCATAAATGTAAGAACCAAAGCTACGCATTCCTATGAGAAGGTCTCTTTTTAGCTAATGCCCAGCAACAAGTCTAGTATAATACCATTTGATATATTCATTTGACTCACACTTGGTCTTGGAGACACTTAACAAAATTCCTTTGATACTTAAGGGGATCCAAGACTTTGTTCTATTTTATAAACTTTAATTCATGACATTAATCCATTTATGCGACTCATATCCCATAGCCTTCCAAAATGGAGCCAGATCATTATTGATTTTGAAATCCAATTCTTGCAAATAAATCACATAATTACTCAAAATAACTAATCACATTTTCCCTTGAGATATTCATAATAGTAATCCTTATGCCTCATATTCATAACATCATGTGCATTAGTTCGTAATAGATTGCTTTATCATATTTTTTCAATCATTTTTCAATAACTAGGACAAGGGTAAATTTTATATTTGGTCCCATAACTTAGGTTTTGTATACTTTTGGTCCTCATCATTTATATTTTCTCAAATTAAGAACACTAACTTCAATTTTCTCCCCTATTTAGTCCCTTTTGACCCCCCTCCATTATGTTTGAAGTAGCTAAAACTCACGTGCATATCACGTGACTGTTAATGGTATGCACTTAAAGGCCACATGATATAAGCAAGATTTTCTTCAGTTAGAAACCAACGCGGGGGAAGGGTTTGTCAAAGGGCTGAATCAAGCAAAAAATGAAGCTACTGTCCTTAATGTGAGATAACATAAATGATTCAGATCAAAAGTATACAAGGCCTAAGTTATGGATCAAAAGTGCAATTTACCCACAAGAACAATATTAAAAGTGTATGTGGAAGATAGAATATTTATATATAAAATGATTCATTCTCAAATCAGAAGTAAAGAGATTAAATTCCTACATTAGGTTTATAACTTTACATGGGAAAGGAAACATAGAAAGGACAAAAAAGAATCAATTATTTCAATCATCAATGAATGAAATGCTATTTCCAATTGTGATCATTATTTCAAAGATGGTCCACTAAACACAATGGAAATCAAAGATGGTCCATTAAACACAATGGAAATCATTATTTCAAAGATGATCCACTAAACACAAAGGAAATCAAATAATGATCACAATTGGAGATAGTATTTGTTCATATGTCAAGTTTTATGAGCTATTTCACCCCTGAAAAATTGATTGTTTTCGAAGAAGAATATCATACTATAAGTTGGGCCATGAATCTCTCCTTAACAAACGTGGGAT
The DNA here is from genome assembly GCA_014898755.1 of Handroanthus guayacan. Lineage (NCBI taxonomy): Eukaryota > Viridiplantae > Streptophyta > Magnoliopsida > Lamiales > Bignoniaceae > Handroanthus > Handroanthus guayacan. The sequence continues at coordinate 695,785 of JACFYI010003308.1, read as the reverse complement.
ATGGATTTTTTACATCCTCTTCTGCCCAACTTAAGCACGCCCTTGTGCAATATGAGCCCCTCCCTAGACTAGCCATAGAACTCATATAGGGGTCCTATCTATGAGTGGAGAATAGGTTATGTACCAAGAGGGGAGAATATCCCAACATATAAGTTGATCCAATAACCACTCTGTAGCTTATGTTTGTCGGCATTTTTTATACAAAGTGCTCGCATATCACATCTAAACATTAACTTCTTTTCAACAACATTAATTCTACTCAAATATCTTGAATTTTAACTAACCTATGATCTTGCACAAAATAATTCTCACAATGAACATGTATTGTGTGTAAGATCTAACCATAACGTAAACATACCTAATACAGAAGACCCAACCATAATGCAATCTTACCAAGAATACTTGCTCCAATTTGCCATTGTCCCTGATTATCAACCATAATCTCCAATCATAAATCAGTTTATCCTACTTAACAGTGTCATTTCCACACAAAGGCTTTTCAATAGATAACTTCCTATGTGTTTGATAACAAGTAGGGAGAGGACCAATGGGTACCGATTTCAGTCAAGTCAATTTGGATATGCTATCAAGATAACCATCATCAACTGAGCCACATCAAATTAGGATCCCTAATGTCAGAATCCCTCTAACATTGTGCTAATAAAAAAATAATCCTTCGAATATTGCCCTAGTTAAGATTTTTCCAATATAAGAATTCTTCTAACATAGATGTCCTACCTCTTAGTGAAGTTCAAATAATAATGTCTTTTCACATACATTTTGTATAAAGGACTTACGTTTGTGGCTTGAGCTTTTATATAAATTGTTTCCACAAGTTTGTCTTCATTAATCCAAGAAGAATTAATTCATATTGGACTTCTTTAGGTTAAAATGAATTAATACACTAGTATAAATAGACGCATCTTCACTTACTATCATAAAATGAATTAAAAAGAAGACATAACAAGAAAGACGAGATAAACCTGGGACCTAATGCAAAGCTTGACGTAGGGGATGACTGGCTCCACGTTTCTTGCCTCGTTGGATGTTTGACCTCTAAATCCCTAAAGATCATCATTCATGTCAAAAATATATTATTGGCATTTTCATACATCTCATATGCCAATTGAATTAATTAGTACAAATATGACGCTTATCACAATGCAATAGTACCATTTATGCATTACCCTTATTCTCATATAATAGAATAGTGCGGTAATTCTAGATTTAGTTTGAATTACTATTGATGGATACAAGCGGAGTATTTTCACAAGATTTTTATTTGGGTAAATTGTAGCTGCACTTCCTAAGCTTAGGTGAAACTATTACAACTACTCATCAATTTTTTCAAATTACAAAAACCACCCCTAAATTCGATAGTTGTTAGTTTTACTTAATGGACGTGTTCAACTTATCTAGATTACCTTTGTTAGAAGCATGTTTACTAAAAAAGGGTAAATTATAACCTCACCCCTAAATATAGGTGAAATTACAACAACCACTCCTTAATTTTTTCAAACTACAAAAAACACCCTCAAACCAAGGATAGTTAGTTAAACCTGATGGACATGTTCAGATTGTCCAGATTGCCCTCATTAGAAAGCCTTTTACTAAAAAAGCAAAAATACATAATGGAAAAAGACATTTTTGATTAAATTGGATGGATTTTCCAAAAGTTTTAATCATGTACTCTTCCAGTAAAGATAATACTAACATTTTTTCTTTCTACACTTCAAACTATTGCTAAAAGAATTGCTTGAAGAAGCATAACAAGTGAACATGCAAGAATGGTATAATGAAAAGAAAGTGCTGAATTTGTAATGTCTTTTATTGGGGAAAAGAGCAACAACTACATACAAGGATGACATTAGTATTTTCAATTTTATTATAAGAAGTACCTCTCAATTTTATGTATATTATAAAAACTACACCTAACAAAACTCAAGAAATGAAATTAGATTATCCAAGTGAAATCAACAACTTCAGCTAGCATTTTAACACTGTTAGGGTTTTAGCAGTGATTTTTGTAATTTGAAAAAACAAAAGTGTGGTTACTGTCATCTCATCTGAACTCCAGGGTGTGACTGTAATTTTCGCTTTTTATTTTTATGATTGAAATCATTGAGATACAAAATACCTTGAAAATAAAATTATTATATTTCTTGGAAAAATGTCAAATTCACCAACCCACCGCTTATGGACACCCTAGATTTTCTTCTAGATCTATCCAATCTCAACCTCAAATTCCATCCAACAACCGTCAGTGTACATGTAATTCAGTCATTTTTAATTTACTTACTATTTATTATGCAACAAATCAATGAAATTTCGTCTGTATCGTCCCACCTTGTACCAAAACATAGACGATAGACAAATCACTGCAAATTAGCCATCCAAACTAGTGGAAACAAACATGCATGATTAAAAAACATTCTTATCCTAGAAAATAAAGACTCTATAATTCGAAATGATCTTGATTTATGTATATTTCTTTTTCTGGTTCAAATAGAAAAATTCTTTGTTCAACAACACAACTACACCTTAAATACATATGAGCAAATGGGCATATAATCACATACAAAATCTACGTTCTTGATTCTTAAAAAGAGAGAATAAAACCTGGTTTTCTTCCATTTCATGATTCTCATTCTCCATTTCTGCTCGGCGAGCTTCTTCAGCCATATCTAGGGTTTTCTCTTTGTTTTTTTGGACTTCCGTTTCTATGAATTTAGATAATTGTTTGAAGGAGACTCTAATTCTATTTGTGGGTGTTTTCCTTTTTTCTTGAATCCCTTAATTGTGATATTTATTGTTATAAATGTTAGAAACTAAGGCCTTGGCATATAGATAGCCCCTTCATTTTTTGGTATATATATCTGTCATATTAAGTAGATTTCCTTAATTCCTAATGAATTTGGTAGTTGGTAGGCACCATAAATCATTTATTGAAGGAAATTTAAGGAATGAGAATGGAACACTATTTAATTTTGTGAAAAATGAATCATCGATTTAGATTTCAAATTTGTTAACATATGACAAGAAACACCTTGCCTTTCAAAGTATAACTGTTTTTTCACTTTGTTATCTATATTTCTTTGTCATACTTTACCATCGAAACTTTGCAACAAGTTTTGTTCACCCATATATGTTCAATTTAGAGGAATATTGCCCAATATTTGTCTAGGTACTGGTGCTTATATTCCTCAAAATTAGTTCCATGAACTAGTTTATTTTACTTTTCTATAAAATTTTACTACAAATCTGTTAAAATTTTAAAAGTAAGGGATAATTACACTTTGCCTTCTGAATTATAGGCATTTTTACACTTTACCGACCAAACTATTTTTCGTTTCAAATCACCATATAAACTTTTTGAAAATTTACACTTTGCCATATTTGACCATTTCTGATGGAATCAAAGGGAATATTCCACCGAGGTGCTGCCGGCACGGGGTCATCTTTGTCACATCTCGACAGCATCTCAGGAGAATATTTCCTTTGATTCCATTGGAAATGGTCAAATATGGCAAAGTGTAAGTTTTCGAAAAGTTCATATGGTGATTTGGAATGAAAAATCGTTTGGTGGGTAAAGTGTAAAAATACCTATAGTTCAGGGGATAAAGTGTAATTATCCCTAAAAGTAAATATAATATAATATATATATAGGGAATGACACTAAAAAAGCATAGAGAAGTATGACAAACCATAAGGCAATATTCAAAAGGTATCAACATCTACCATTCTCCAAATTCACCTAAGAGCTAGCTTACAATAGGAATGAGAAGATTAATTTCTCTTCAAAAACACAAGTCAATGACTCAAAATACGTCTTGTATTCTTAACAACAGTTTTTCAAATGATTATAATTGGTTACCTTTTATACAAGACGTGGGAACAACCTCCAAGTATAGGATAACTTCCAAGAAATACTATGAAAGACACACGTACCGTTGATAAAAAAGAATGATAAACTAGTAAGGTTAACAATGAATTATTAGGCCAAACCATATAAGATTCTTAGACTAAACATTAACCAAGAAAAGAAATAAAAAAAACCATAGAAATGACCAAAAACTGAGTGGACTTTAGACTTTCCTGAAACCAGCCACCGCATATCACCAATAAGTAAATCTTTAGTAATTTATACATAACTCTCTGTAGACAACTGCTTACATCAATAGCTTTCCAATGGTACCTGGATCAACACTTAGTTAACTCTCAATAAAATCATATTATCCTTAGAAGTTGACCTAAATTTCGTAGTATCTTGAAACTTGATCATAAGTGCACCGTTTGATACAACTTCTTTAGATATTGTTCTATTGCCCAAATTAGCACTCTTTCCACTACAACTTCCTTCCTTATTCCATAATTCATCTTGAATTATTTTGGTGTCATTTTCCCTTCACTGGAAAAGATTCACTATCGAATCTCAATCAATGTCATCTTCAATGTAAAGGGGAAGATATGCAACATTAAATGCTGCCAAAATGTGATAATCACCAAGAAATTGTATTTTACATGAATTTTTACTAATTCTTAGTATTACTTTGAAATGACCATGAGCTCTTGATTGTAATTTTCTATGATGATGAATCCAAACCAAGTAACCTTCTGTATAAACTATTAGCTTTCGATGTTTGTTGACATTCTTTCTATACTTCCCATTATACCTGAATATTTTTTATGTAACCCATTCATGCAAGTCTTGATATAGTTAGCATGTTCCTTTGTGTTGTACTAAAGTGTTGAATAGTTGGAAAGAAGCCAAATCCAATAGAGTTTAGATTGTTGTTCACACGCTATCTCGAAAGAGCTCCTTCTATATTATCTGGCTAGAAGATCGATTATAAGCAAACTCTGTTTGAGCCAACATAATATCCCTTTGATGAACTTTTTTACCAACAAAACTCTTCAAAAGATTTTCCAAAGTTCTATTGTCAACTTCTATTTGTCGTCCATTTGACGGGTGAGAATAAATTGAACTTAATTACAATCTTTCTCCAAATTGCATACAAAAAATGATTCATAAACTTTAAATCTCGATCAAATCTGATGGTCTTTGGAATACCATAAAATCTCATAAATTCTTTGAGTAGAGATCAACAACATGTGTAGCATCCAAAGCCTTGGTGCAAGGAACAAAATGTTTCATCTTGCAAAATTGATCAACAATCACCATAACCAAATCATTATTCCTTTGAGTGCAAAGTAAATTAACCAAAAAGTCCATACTCACATCTTTCCAAGGGGCTTCTGGAATTATAAATGAATTGTATAAATTGATTTTGTCCCTAGCTCCTAGCAATGTGACAATCTCAATACAATGCTTAACATCTTACTACATCATGGGCCAACAAAAGCCTTCTTGAACAAGTTCAAGTGTGTTGTCCTTACTAAAATATCCAAAAAGGCCCCTATTATGTGCTTCAAAATGCTTCAATTGTAATTGCTTGTCCTAGAGAACAATCTAAAATACATAGTAGCTTATCCTTGAAACGAAATCCATCTTGAATAAAAAAAAATACTTAAATAAACCCTTCAAGCATTCTTCCAAAAGCTTGTCAAAGTATGGATCATCCTTATAAAGATCTTTGATTATTTCAAAGCCAATGACCATTATTTGTGAAGTGAACAATGAAGAAAAAACTTAAATAATGAAGAATATCCTTGTATAAGGGCATCTGCCACACGATTAAAAACACTGAATTCATGCTTGATGATAAAATTGAAAGCTTGTAAACACTCAACTCACTAGCATGCCGATGATTCGATTATGTTGAGTATTCAAGTATCTCAATCCTTCATGATCCAAATATAGAATGAACTCCTATAAAAGGTAATGGTGCCCAATGGCAACTATAGGATCTTGGTTTAGTGGGGTTCCCTTAAAATTTTCAATTAACGAGCTCAACAAGTAATTGCAAAAAGAAAAATTTTAAACAATATATTACTAGCATAAATTTCTACAATATCCTCTATGATTTTTCATATTTTGAAATCGTCTCATAATATTTCATTGTCAATGCTATTAAACATATCATTTTCAATATATGTAACTAAACAATCATTCATAAATTGATCATCCATCCAATTTCGAAGCCGATTCTTTATAATTGCTATTGCTGAAAAGTTGAAAGACTATTGCAATGATAGTAGAGTGAAAAACAAAACTTGAAAAAGAGATTTGAGGACTATGGAGCTTAAATGAGTAATTTGGTTTGATTTTGATCAAAGAAAAAAATATAACTAAATTGAAGAACTCTTCAAATTTCAAATTCAAATGCCAATTGACTATTGACACTGTAACATATATATATGTATATATATGTATACTTTAATATAATATTTGAATATATTATATATAATATTAATGGAAAAAGTTGAGTGGGGTCCTGGGACCCCACTAGCCTATGAGTATTGTTGCCTTTGATATTACCAGTGATCCAATGCATGAACAATAGCAAAGATTTTTTTATTGTACGTAAAATAATTACAATAAGAATTGTTCAACATTTCCCTAGAAAAAGCAATGGGCTTGCGTTCTTGGCAAAGAATGGTACCGATTCTCACATTTGAAGCATCACAATCAACTTCAAAAACTTTTCTTGAAATCAGGTAGTTACAATATTGGAGCCTTGAATGACCTTCATCTTAAGAAGATCTAAACTCTTTTGAATCTTATTTTCATCCGTCTTGGTACCTTCCGAAGAAACAACATAGCCTAAGAAAACTAGGCTTGTTGAGAAGAAATGACACTACTTCAAGTTTACATACAACTTTTGCTCTCTTAGCACTTCAAACACTTGTCAAAGATGATTTAGACATTCTTTCGAGTTGGAGCAATAGATAAGAATATCATCAAAAGAAAAATAACAAACTTTCCAATAAAAGGCTTAAAAATATGGTTCATAAGCTGCATAAATGTAGAAGGGGCATTAGAACGACCGAATGGCCAACCACTTATAGAGATTGTGTTGCTTTGGACGCTGCCTTCCCATTCATCTTCGAGTCTTGTTATTAGATAGATAAAACATCGCAATTCATTAAAAAAAAATATGCAATCAAGATGTCATATTTTTCTTTTATTATGACTATTAAAGCAACCTGATAAATATCGACTACTATAAAGACGATCTATTAGCTAAAATTATGTTTATTTATCAGCCCTTTTTTATAGAATTATTTTAATCCATAAAGTAAAAATAATAATACTATTCAATTACTATAAATAAAATAAACACCAATTCATAAAATAAAGAAAATAAAAACACGTGTAATGCACGTGCATTTTTCTAGTTTACTTCCATGAATAAGGCTGTTTGGTCAAATATCTCATGCTGTTACTTGACGCTTGCTTAAGGCCATATGAAAATTTAACATGCTTTCAAACTTTATTTTATCATTCTTTTAGTATAAAAACTTATGGTTGCTCCATGCGAAGTTTTATAAAACACCATGTAGAAAAGTAGTTTTAACATTCATTTGGTATGGTATGGAAGGAATTTATTAGTTGATGCTAAAGAAATCAACAATCATATTTTACTCAAAAGGCATATGCAGTGGTGACGCCGCTCCAGCGGCAGCGGGGTCCCAAGACTCCACTGGATTTTTTCAGTTAATATATATATACATATATAATAATATATTTAAGTATTAGATTAAAGTGTGTGTATATATATATGAGCTGGACCTCACTATCAAATTGGCAACAAATTACTAAATAAAAGTCTAGGGTTCTAATATATAAAAGGTTTGGAATGTGCATGGTTAATTATCACCAAAATTTGAAATTGGGCTCTTTCATTAACTGATAGAAATATCAGCCAATCCACCATATTTTTTCTTGACAGAAAAATAAGATAAGGAGATGGCTCCATGTGCTCTGATTCATTATTTGGGAAGAGGCCTTTAATTTTGTAATATTTGTTTTCTTTGATCAATATCAAACCAAATTACTCCTTAAAGCTTTATATCTTTCACATTTCTCTTTCAAGTTTGTTTTTCACTCCACCATGACTAATGTTCATTAGCTCTTTTCAACCAATTTGTCAAACTCAAGAACATTTTGATGATTTAAAATTTAATGTTTTAATTAATGTAGTAGTGTTTTAGTGAATTTTTTTGGTTAATCTTTTACATAGTGTTTTGTATTTTGAATATGTAAATTTTCTCAATTATTTGAACACAATATACATCTTCATGTCCTAATTCACCATACTTCTTTAGTACAGAGTACCTTTTCATAGTTTGTTTTATTTAACTAGAAATTTTTCTATAGAGTTTTAGTAACAATATTACTTAGGAACAACAATATTGGGGCTTACTATAAGAATTGAAGGGACTCCACTGAGTCAACATTCTGGAGTCACCACCGTTGATGAGATTAAATCTTGCATGTTCTTGATAGATTCAATTACGAGCCCCAGTCCAGATGGTCTTCCCCCATTATTCTTCAGAACTTTCTGGAACTTAGTTCAAAATGAGGTTGTAAATTCGGTCAAACACTTTTCAGAGGTGGATTTCTTATCTTCCTTGAATCATACTTTCATTGCACTAATTCCAAAATCAGGGAAGGCATGCCAGATTGATATTTCAGGCCAATTAGTTTGTGTAACATGGCGTATAAATTAATTACCAAGATCCTTGCGACCTATTTGAAGCCTGTCCTTGATAAATTGATTGCCTCGTCTCAAATGGCATTCATTCCCTGCAGATTCGTTCTAGATAATTCGATCATCAATCAAGAAATGCTTTATTTTTTAAGTACTGGACAAGTTAGAAAAGGCTACATGGCAGCTAAGATTGATATTTCAAAAGCATATGATCATGTTGAATGAATGTTACTTTGTCATATTGCGCGCAACCTGGGTTTTTCGGAGATTTTTGTTAAATGGATTTACAGCTGCATCTTATTATCTGGCTTCTCAATCTTGGTTAATGGGTCACCGCACAGATTCTTTTGTCCATCTAGGGGAATAAGATAAGGTGACCCCCTCTCACCATTTTTATTCATTCTCTACTTTGACATTTTCTCAAAATTGCTCAATCGAGCGGAAGTGAATGATGAAATACATGGCATCCGCATCTCTCGTAATAGTCCTTTCATTTCTCATGTAATGTACACCAATGACTTGATTGTTTACTATCTGGCTGAGCAAACGGATGCTGAAACCTTTGCGAAATGCCTTTATCAGTTGGGAGAGTGGACTAGTTTGATGCCAAATTTGGAGAAGTCAATAATCCATTTTAGCACGAATGTTAAGTGAAATACCAAAGAATGTATCAAAGAAATTTTGGGTTACAAGGAATGTGGACATAATATCAAACATTTTAGGATGCCTTTCTGTAGAACAACAAAGAAAATTGAAGCCTTCAAAGTTATTTTCGATATGGTCAGCAAGAAGATAGCCTCATGAAAAGCTTGCAAACTCTCTTCTGCCGGAAGATATATTTTGTTCAAGTCTTTGATTCAAGCCTTCCCCGTCCACCAAATAAGCACTAGTGTTCTTCCAATTTCACTCTGTAAGAATCTGGATACAACAATGTGTCGATTTTTTAACTCTTCGGACCCCACAAAAAAGAAGTTACACCCCATCTCCAGGGAAAAATTCTATGTACCTAAAGATTTTGGTGGATTGGGACTCAGCGAATGCACGATTTTAACATGGCTCTCTTGGTGAAATTGGCCTGGAAAAACTGCAAACCGAGTAGTTCCTTGAGGTGTAAATAGTTAATTGGAAAATATTTAGGGGTCCATAATGTTTTGGATTGTTGCAAGGCATTTTCCGGTTGTTATTGGACATGAGGGGTATTCTTAGTTGCAAAGATATCGTGAAAAAGGGAGTATGCTATAAAATATGCTCAAACTCACAAGTTCGAACTTGGGAGGATCCTTGGATCCCATCTCTCCCTCATTTTATCCCACCATATCAAAACCTCAATCAACAAACCATAACCAATGGTAATGTGCAAATGTTAATGAATTTGGAGTCTAAGTGCTGGAATCTGGACACCCTTCACTCTCCTTTTTAGGATAACGTTGTTAATGATATCCTCGTAATTAGCATTACTCCTTCCAATCCCTTGTCTGGACAGCATCAAAAATTGGAGCTCTCAAAGCAAAGGATGCTTATCTCTTTAACCAGTCAGCTCGATTCCTTCCTGCGAATCTCCCACTGAATGCTCTCAAAAGAAATATTTGGAAATTGCAGATTCACGATAGGTTCAAAATTTTCCTTTGGAGGATTGTGTCGAAAGGCCTCCATACGAAGCATCATCTTTCAGTATTAACTGAATTGGATGATATTTCATGCTTGTGTGGTGAACAGCTTGAAACAGTGAAACATCTCTTCCTCAAGTGTTCGGTGGCGGAGAAAATTTGGCTTTTATCTAAGTGGGAATTCCAACTCTTCCAATTTGCAGAACTGACAGTTGAAAAATGGATTGAGATCTTGATCGATTGTAATAGGGGTATCATATGAGAATCATTTGGAATTTCTTTCCTTTTCCGTTATTTCGATAAATGAACTTAGAATTCCTTTCCCTTCCGCTTATTTCGATGAACGAACTTTGGTTGGTGCAAAATTTTATTGTTCATGAGAACCAATCTTTTGATGTTCACAAATTGACTAGAAAAACTGAACGTAGAGCGAAAAACATTTCATAACGTAGAGCGAAAAAGCTATTGCTAAAAGATTGGATGTTGCCGAGCCGAAATGGTAAGTGTTTTAACTTTTGGTCTATTTGCCATGTAACTAGGGAGGCAAATTTTGCGGCCGGTAATCTTGCTAGATGGGTGTGTTTTACTCTTGGAATGGTGTAGACCCATTTCACAAAATCCCATCCAATTGTTTTTGTGATGGAAAACAGGGCCAGCTTGTTTTTTGTAACTTCGCTTGATTTATTTAATTGTCAATTAACAACAATAATGAAAAAAAAAAAAAAAGAATGTTTATAACATACAAAAGGCTTTCTCGCTACCCAAAAATCCTAATGCAAACAAACAAACAGTGTTTAAATTTCCCCAGACTAAGGGGGTCCTATTCAACAAAAGTGAAAACAGCTTGGTTCTTCTTCAATATACAGATCTTTTTTTCTGGTAATCCATTGTGACAAATAGTGCTCAAGCTCCAGAGATTTAAATTTTGCTAAGGTATGAGGAAGACACTTTATCCACATAACAGCTACAAAAGGGGAAAAGCACAACGCAATCTTTCCATTCCATATACACATTACGTATCAGGCGGCTCCAATTTTAGGTGGCTGTCGATCGTGAAAACAAACAAAGAAAGAAAAAAGAAACAGTGAGTAAGTGAGACGATCAAACTAACCATGCCGACCTTAATAAATTCCACATCCTATGAAAGTGTGCAGGCGGACGTAAATAAAAGGGAAAACTACCTCAACACCCCCTAAGGTTTGACGTAATTACAAAAACACCCTCTGCCATTAGATTACCGGAGGATTTACTCGTAATGCTTCAGTTCGTATGTTGATTTCAAGGGACTAATTGTAATGTTACAAAAAGGGTCCGTTAAATTTTCTGTTAGCTTAACTACAAGGAATGATGCTGTAACTAAGCCAGCCTTAGGGGTTGTTAAGGTAGTTATCTGTTAATAATATCCAATAAATTGAGAAAACACATTCAGACAATTATTTTGCAGATAAGGGAAAAAGAGATGTCGATGTACCTTTTTTAGAGGCACCTTTGAGCTGCTTGCGACAGGTTTCAGTATCTCAAAAGAACATATTAGTGATTCGTCAACACTCAAAAGAGCACCTGCATTATCAAACTCTCCACCATAATTTGGAGCCGAAAATATTGTGACGAGTCTTCTTTTGGCGAAGAACTCGTACCCATCCTCCACCACCTGCAGCAAATAAACCAGTAGAGGGTAAGTTGTCATTCTGTAACTGTACAAAAGAATATATTTGCACAAATAAAGGGATAATTACGTCAACAACCCCTAATGTTTGTCCTAATCATAGAAACACCCCATTATTACTATCTGCCGTTAGTTTAGTAGACGAAGAACTCAATGGGACCTTTGTAACATTAAAAGTAAAACACCTGAATGAGGGGTCAAATTGCAATGTCACACAAGTTCTATAAGTTTTCTATCAGCTGAATTAATGGCAGAGAGTGGGTGTTATGGTAGTGGCTCAAACTACAGGCAATGTCTCTATAATTAGGTCAAACTTCAAGGGATGTTGAGATAATTATCCCCAAAATAAACCATTGACAATTTGCGCAAAATAAAGAAAAGGAAGAGAGACAGAGAAGGAGCCTGCATAAGCCAAAGAATACAATTGCATACCTGATGACCACGGCAAATGAGGTCCAGATCATTTTTGTCCAAAAATTCTGCAACTGCATCAGGCCCAAAAACACATGAAACACCTCTGTCACTATCAGACCAGCCTCGTATCCTAGGATCAGGATCAGACCAAAGCAAATCACATAGGAGACCGCTATCTGGAATGTCGGTGGGCCTAGGAATCTCTTTTATCTGATCCAATTGTTTTAACTCTGGAGAAAGTCCTCCATGCATACAAAGTATCTTTTCATCTATGAGAGCAGAGACAGGCAAACAATTGAAGCAGTCGGTGAAGATCTTCCAAAGTCGAACATTAAATCTCCTCTTACATTCATCATAAAATCCGTAAATTCTGTTGATTTTGGCGTCTTCATGGTTTCCCCTCAAAAGGAAAATTTTTTCGGGATACCTTATCTTGTACGCCAAAAGTAAACATATTGTTTCCAGACTCTGCTTGCCTCTATCAACATAATCTCCTAGAAAGAGGTAATTTTCAGCAGGGGGGTACCCACCATACTCAAAGAGCCTCAACAAGTCTTGGTATTGTCCATGTATGTCACCTGTAAGAAAATAATTTTAGTTGTCATTACAAGCGAAAACCACAAGAACTAAAGCAAACAATTAATGGCATCAAATTATAATGGTCATCACGGTGGTTGATGGCTCAAAAATCTATATGTTCTGTGATAGTGTATGGATAGGATTACACAATCATGGATTTACATGTAATTACTCTTGAGCAGCAATACAATTCCCCCCACAAAAAAAAGGGGTGTAAGAGATTAAAAATGTGAAGTAAAAATGTTTATTGAACACTCAGGTCCGCAACAGATGTTAAATGGTAATTGGATGATTTCTCTGGACCAATGATATTAGAAATTAGCAAAATATTTCTCAGAATTGCGTGAAAATGGACTCGCTCTTGATATAACGGCTATAGTTTCGTAACCAAAGCATCAATCATCTTCCTGGAAGTTCATACTTATATAGTGGCCTACGAGTATCCGATAGCGACAAACCAAAATACAATTGTTAACTAAAAATATCACACACTATAACTCATTCCAAGATTTCAACAATCTACAATCCAATAATAGAGTCCGAGAATTTTGAATAGCACCGGAATCCTCCGACATCATGATCACAATTTCATTAATACTTTCAATAAGAAATGACTTCAAATGAGAAATTGAATCATGAATCATCAAACAAATCAACACACGAATATGCTAACAGCTGATTCCTTGGAATCAATCCAAAACAAACTATCTGCCTATCATCCAAATCTTAATACACAACTCATAACAAAATCTATTATACCAAAAATTCATCTTACCTGATAAACATTAAGCAAATTAAAGAAGATTATTGCAAGAAGCAACTACAAGTTCACCAAATACCTATATATCCCACACCCACATTTCAATTCCTCCACAACAAACCAAATTCATCAATCCCATCAATCCTCAAAACCAAACACAGATTCTAAACCGAAAAAACCTCACCTTTTATACATAATCCCAAATATTGACAACCCTCATAAATATGCAAAACAAGATGGAAATTGATCAAACATAAAAAAAAAAGAAAAAATGAAGATTGAAAGAGATAACATACCGCAGATCCTAATAGGGGCTCGTAGCTGAAGAAGGTTGGACTCAGAAAGGAAGATTTGGCGGGCGTTGACGCAGAGCTGGCGAATCTCCGCCTCGGAAAGCTGCACCTGTTTCCCTCCTCTGCCTTCCAACAGCCGCTGTATTATATCATCCAACACCCCCTTATCCATCATCCCCTCCATTGTCATCATCCTTGCTTTTTTTTCGGAGATTTCTCAATTCAATTGCAACAGAACAAGACAAGAAAAGAAATGGGTTGTCATTTAACTACGTGATTTGTGGGAGAAGAGAGAATATATGATTGGGTTGGAGTAAATTGGATATGTTTGATTGAGAGAGAAAATAATGTGTGATGATAATGATGAAGAGACATCAAATAAAAAGTAATGGAGTTCTTGTTACGATGTTTTCTTTTCTTTTCCTTTTCTTTTTCTTTTTTTTTTAAATAATTTTTATCTTATGTCTGAAGCCAAGTTAGTTGGTTCGGTCATTTGCCCCATGTTGTCGTTGTCCTATCATGAGTGCTCTCCTCGTCTCCTAAATAAACAAACAAACAAATAAATAATAATAATAATAATAATAATAATAATAATAATAAAATTTATTTTTTATTTTATGAAGAAATTATAAGGTAAATTAACTAATATAACCATTTCTGTGAACAATTAGTTAAAAAAATGAATGAATATACACTAAAAAAAAAAAAAAAAACTTGTCTGATCGAAACAGATTTAAAAAAATTATCTTGGTGGATATAATTAAAATATAAATATAAAAAAGTGTAATTTATATCTATATCATCATAAGAAAAAATGTTGTTTGTCTCTAAGATGGTGATTTGGATATCAACTTCTATAAATTCTGAATTATGCTCCAATTACAACCCTCCACTATTATTTAACCTATAACCGCTCCTTCCCTATCATTTTTTAAATAAAATTTAGATATACGAGAAGATCACGTACAAAATTACTAGTATAAATATAAAATAATATACAAACCTCTATTAATATGTATACATTCAATATAGCGTGGGCATTGTATAATTTTATTAACAAAATTATTACATACACGACTATATATATAAAGGACATTTATGAAATTTCAATATACAGCGCACTCAGTATTTCTAATATAGTTTCATCCCTGTTTTGGTTATTGTTGGAGAAGCATAAAATTATGTATAAATAAATGAACTACCAAGGATATAATTATGCCCGTTAATATTCTATATTCTTTATTTAATAAAAATAATTAAAAAATGGACGAGGTGTGGGAATGTTGCCAACTGCAAAGAAGATTCTATTCGGTTGGAAGTTGAATGCTTCAAAAGAGGGCAAAATGGGAATTGGGAGTGTTGACTAGAAAAGCGCGGGGTCGCACGATGGCTCGTGGAGTACCCTTGCTTTCTCGTGTCTTTATTAGGCAAACCGCGTTGCTCTTTTTGAAGTCTTGCTAGTCCTTTTACTTTATATGAAAAGGCGTGTGTCCATCGCACCACTTTCACGCAGGATTGGTGCGAGGAATTCGATCGTAATTTAAGTTACTGATTGTCCTTCTCTAAATCATACATCCAGTGATCAGTTATCCTCCCCATTATATATATATTTTGGTAGTCCTCCCCATTTTATATACTATTGATGATTGCAGTACGTACTACGTAATTTTGACTTATATTTGTTATGACATATATTCTCCAATTTTAACGAATATCTTATTTTCTTTCATTTTTGGGGCTAACTTGAGTATTGTAGTATTTTCATTGGGCTCTTAATTACCCTAACCCGATTTTGTTGTCACGTTCGAGTAGTCATTTGAAAATTATTCATATCTTTGAGTAAAAAAAAAAAAAAAAAATTCATACTTAAAATTACCATGTATATTAATCCTTTAAGTCCTTCAACATATTCAATTTGATTGCATTTGGAATTTTGAACATAATTTAATGTAGTTGCAATAAAATAATATGGCATACGATTCAAACTTAATTTTATTTATGGCAGTGACCATATCTTTCTCTCTACCTTGTTAGTACAATTTAAATATCATATCTTTTCGGTATTGGCGTAAAATTTGTTAAGAATTAGATTTTAACTAGGATTGTGATCCTTTTCTTTCCTTAGTTCAGGGGAGAGTCAAGTAAATTTGCTCCTCAACAATACTCATGGGTGATTTGACAATCATCTCTCAAGATATAATAATCAACTTACGAGACATCAGCAATACAAATCTCTCAAACAACAAATCGAAGCTTATAAACTCTCTTTTTAAGAAAAAGACTAAATGTAGAGTGAATACTTGAAATTACCGAGAATACTTGGATTGAACTAATAAGAATGGCCAAGTTCGAGATTCTTTTATAATCATTCAGAAACTATATCGGAATAGACACAAGGACTACTAAGGTGGCAATCCTTTGCCCAAATGCGAGCTTTAATGCGATGACTAGACAAAACCTAATGTAGTCGTTGTTGACGAGGCACGCCTCTTCAATATACACCACTTTAGCTACAGTTTAGGTACTTTTTTATTTACGTGTATTTTGGGGAAGTTAAGAGTACCATATACGTTGAGAAGGGTTGTACTTACCTATTTTTCACCACTAACCTTGTGACTTGACATAATCCATTGTTGTCGTGTTATTTTTAGTTGATTTGAGTAGTTGACTTGATATATTTTAATGCTTGGCATAATTAATTGAACTTCCAACTAATAAAGTAATTACCGTTGTTTGTGGGATGATTTTCTCTATTACTACTCCATTTTGTTTTAGATCGTCAAAGTTGAGTCTTTTGGTCTTTTATTCGTGTACTAGTCAATTGAGTTAGAAAACTTATATCAATACATTGGTACCATTTTCAGCGATGAATTTTATTTACTTTCGATTGATTGGGTAATGTGTTAGGGTTTCATTTTTTATTGATAGTGAAAACCTAATTCTATACATTTATCTAAAAAGAAATAATAAATTTTTTTTTCAAAAAAAAGGACTAATTCTACACAGAGTCTCACTTTTAAGAAATGTGTTGTTCGGCAAATCGTGTCTTGGAGGATTAAAACTCGCGAAGGTTTAGAAAAATCTGTGTAATTCCTCCTTGAGGCAAAGTCCTCGGTGACCTTGTAGGAAGTAGGGGTGAGCATGGGACGGGACGTCTCGGCCGTCCCGATCCGTCCCGGCCCGAAAAATTGGGAAAAATCCCGTCCTGATTGAGCATCGGGACGGGACCGGGACAAAAATCATTGTCCCGATTGAAAATCGGGACAGGACCGGGACAACTGTGAAAAAATCGGGACCGTCCCATCCCGTCCCGATTAATTTTATTTATTATTTATTTATTAGTTATTATTATTATTATTATCATCATCATCATCTAGAAAGTATATAAAATGAAAAAAGTAATTAGGTCCAGTTTTTTCTTAATAAAATTGAGTCTAATTTAAACTTTAAATTAAAGCCCATTAGCCCAATTTCATCTTTCAACTTAGAACCTAATTTCTCCTTATTATTATTATCATTATATATATATTTATATTTATGTAATTGAGAGTTGAGACTAGCTTTATTCTAATTAAATTCAGTAAATCAATGTTTTAAATCGCACAATGAGCTCTATTTTTGTGGAATAATAAAGGTATTTTTGTTGTACATCATGTAGGATATATTAAAAATATAGAATTCAATATTTTGATTTCGAGTCTTGATTTGACGACTTATTTCTTCTTTTTTTTAGCTCATAATTAATATACCGAGTCCCGATCCCGTCCCGGTCCTATCCCGGTCCTGTCTCGATTTTTTCGGGACGGGACAAAATCGGGACAAGTCAAAACCGGGACGGGACCGGGACATGCAAAATCCCGGCTTGTCCCATCCCGTGCTCACCCCTAGTAGGAAAATAACTCACACTTGCGGTACAATGCCTCAATTATTTTAGTATTTTAGTACTAGTCACCCATCTGTGTTGCAATATCATCTTTATATATAAAGTTTACTTAAGAAGATGACTTACTAGATAAAAGTTATAAAGAAAAGTACATTAAGCCATTCGAACTATAGACGTTTTACACTTTGTTATTTAATAAAAAAAACGTTACACTTTACCATCTCAACTTTGCAAAATTTTTCACTTTGCAACCCAATCTATTTTTCAGTGGACATATTCCATCGGTAGGTGGCATTATGCAAAATTTCGCAAAGTTTAGGTTGTAAAGTAAGACTTTTCCTATCTTAATATTCAGACACGTGTCCAGTATGCGAATATTCTAATAGAATATTCCCTAAAAAATGTACTGAGGTTACAAAGTAAAAATTTTGCAAAGTTGAGATGGCAAAGTGTACCTTTTTTTTATTAGATTGCAAAGTGCAAAAATGTCCATAGTTCGAGTAGCTTAATGTACTTTTTTCAAAGTTATAATATGCCAAGAGTTGTTTCAAATAATGATATCAAAGATGTAATATGCCATATAAGAGTCACAATCTAAGGCTCATTTATTTTAATGGATGAGACTAGTGAATGATAAATAAAATGAAAGATTAAATGTGTGATAGGATTGTTTAGTAATAAAACTCAGGTGTTTACTTTGAAAAATTATACGAGCGATAAAAACAATATCATATTTATCTTAATTGATAAATAATAGTTGATCAAGGGTAATTTCCTTAATACCCTTGATATTAATTTGAAAAAAAAAACAACAAACAAAAAAACAAAAAATTAGAACCCCAAGTTCAATAGAAGTGAAATCAAATTTGATTAGAAGGGCATTTTGGGTCATCAGTTTTCAACCAAAATTTTAGTCATGGGCTTTATTCATCAATCCCACCACCCAAGCCTTGATTGCTAATAATAATAAAAAAAAAAAAAAAAGGAGTTTTGGTACCAGGCTGGGCATTCTTCACGCGCCGAGTAAAACCTTCAATCATGCCAAGTAAACATGGGTTTGGGCTCTATTAATTTGTATATCCAGGCTAATCAATTAAAGTAAATATACCATAAAGTATACAACAACTAGAAAATGCGGGTTGATTAGAATCCGATAAGCATAGTTTTTTTTTTCTACGGTATAATTAATTTTCCATAACCATAACATCTTAAGTTAAATATCTTAAATTTAACTAGTAATTACATTATAAAATCTCTATAATATAATCAATTTTAATAATGAGACACACCTCAATTGGTCCTTTTAATATCTTCTATTTTAATAATTACAATTGATACCTAAATCGTTTTCTAAAATAAGAATACGTGTTTTGTGATTTAGGAGCCTAATTAAGCCTAAAAATTCTGTTCTTCAAATCGTGTTTTTCTTCTTCTGTAAATTCATAAGTGGTTCCTGCATGGCTCCCAGTACTTGGCTCTTGTTTAAGAGCTTCGATGCTTGAAGAAATGGATCTGAACAGAAATCTCTTGTCCTTTCGTGCATTCCTAGAGACAGAAAAATCCTATTTAATTTTGTCAAGGATTGAACAAGAAAATCGATGGAATGCTAAAAAAGCAAAAACAATGAGATTATGGTTGAAAGATGTAGCAAGTCAGAGCAAGGAAGAGGAAGCAGGCGGCCACTTTAGCTGGTTTCTTCTTATTTGTGGTTGGCTAAAGTGTGTGAATATTGATAAACAAAACCCATGAACAATTAGTACTAGCTATTGACTGGAAAATGAAAATGGTGGCTAAAAATATAAATTTTCTTTGTAATACAAAGAATTCCTTGTTATTTCTTTCTGAAAAAAAGTGACATGACTCTTTTTTTTTCTTTTTTTCTTTTTTTTTTAAGAATAGAAAGGTATGTTCTTGTGATTTATATATCAAGTATAATTATTAAAATAGAAAGTATTAAAAAGGGCATTTTGAAGAATGTCTTATTATTAAAATTGTAATGAATAGATAATTTTTTAATAAATTTTTATTAACAATAATTGAGTAATTTAACTTAAGCGGGAAATGGTTCTAGGGAACTATTTATACACATGACAAGGTTTTAAGGAATATTGAATGTTAATTAAGCAAAAATTGTGTCTATCCAACCTTCGTCAATTCGTGTAAAAATGTTAATTTTTCATAAAAGAAAAGGTCCAAATAGATTATTAGATCGAGTCTCTAAATTCACATAATTTAAAAATGGAAAGTTTTCCAACATCATGATTAATTATCTTGAAAGCATTCGCGACTATAGTTTTGCTTATCAAAGGCCGGCGAGAAAAACTTCACATATATTTTGACTAATGACTTGAGGTTTATCTCTTTCTTATACACCTTATATAGCATATAGCATATTATTGGTTGCTACATATACGCGCAAATTTGCTTAAACTTTCTAACAAGGCTACCAATGGAGCCAATTTTAATCTAAATTGAACCCAATATGACTGTTTAGGATCTTTAATTAATAAAAGATTCTATGAACATGATTCGATTAAAAAAAAATCGTAATTCAAAATAAATGGAGTGAATATGAATTGTAAAAGACTAGTCATCAACCAAATTAGTTAATCAACAAGCGCGTTGACCTTATTAGCTTTCATCACATATGAGTGTGTTGATCTAATTACCTCTTGTCATATCTGTAGACATGGACATGGTACAGGAGATAGTGTGCATTTAATTGTGCACTGTACCCTTTATTTGCTTCCAGTTTTTCATGTGACATTGTCAATTGTTATACTTTTCTTTCTTTGGTTGTGAGGTGAGAGTCAAGTAATTTGCTTCTCAGCAATGCTCGCGGTGATTTGACGATCATCTCGCAAGATACAAATTTCTCAATCAACAAGTCAAAGCTTATAAACTCTCTTTCTCTCTCTCAGAAAACTATTGAAGGTAGATTGAATGCTTGAAATTATTGAGAATACTTGGATTGAACTGATAAGAATGGCCAAGTCTAAGATCTTTTTATAATCTTTTAGAAATTATATTGGAATAGACACAAGTACTACTAAGGTAGTTGTTGCTAACCAGGCACGCCTCTTCAATGTACACCATTTTAGCTATAGTTAGGACACTTTTTGATTTTACTTGTATTTTGGGGTAGCAAAGAGTACCATATACGTTGAGAAGGATTGTACTTAATACACCTATTTTTTGACACGAATCTGGTGACTTGACATAATCCATTATTTTCACGTTATTTTTAAAGGTTGTTATGTTTAGTTGTTTGAGTAGTTGATTTGAAATATTTTAATGCTTGCCATAATTAATTGTACTTCCGACTAATGAAGTAATATTTTAATGTTAATCTTTATCTGTCTTCAAAAATTGTACTTCCAACTTATGAAGTAATTGCTGTTGCCCATGGGACGATTTTATCTATTACTGTTCCATTTTTTTTAGATTATCTATTTGAGTCAGGTTTGAATTTTTTTGGTCTTTTATTGAGGTGCTAGACAATTGAGTTAGAAAACTTATATCAGTACACCGGTACCATTTTTCGTGATGAATTTTATTTGCTTTCAATTGGTTGTGTAATGTGTTTGATTTTCGTTTTTCATTGATAGTGAAAACCGAATTCTACACATTTATCCAAAAATAGATAATAATTGAAAAAAGAAGAAAAAACAAGGAAAGAAAAGACTAATTCTGCACTTAAGTCTCACTTTTAGGAAATGTGTGGTTCGGCAAAATGTGTCCTGGAGGATTAATACTCGTGAAGATTTATCAAAATTTGTCTAAGTCCTCCTTGAGGTAAAATCCTAGGTGACCTTGTAGGAAGAAAACTCACACTTACGGTGCAATGCCTTACCCTTCAGCCGATCTCTATCTTAGATCAAATAGACGTGATGTTACAGATATTGACCTAACCAAGCTAGTCTGAAGAATCTCAGCTCCAATCATGGTGGGTGACTGCGGGGGATTAGAAATCAAAGAAGTGTGTAGCCGACCTCAGTCTTGTAGGGCTCATCCTCGAGCGGACGAGCAGAAGGAGATCCCAGGATGACAGGCGTGAAGCGAAAATCTTCCTTTTACGTGGAAGGCAAACAAAGCCAAAGATGGAGGGTACTCAGATCAGATTGGGGACAATCCCCGACCCTATTGAAAAAAAAAAAAAAAAAAAAAAAAGCCAAAGATGGAGGCTTATTTTAGTACTGGTCACCCATATGTGTTATGGTATCATCTTTCTATATAAAGTTTATTTAAAAAGATGATTTATTGGATAAAATTTAAAATATGCCAAGAGTTGTTTCAAAAAATGATATCAAATATGTAATATGCCAGATAAGAGTAACAGTTTAAAGATATATGACAATTAGAAAATGCGGGTTGATTAAAGTCTGATAAGTATGGTTTTTTACTAAACATTCTACACTTTTTAAAAATTCTCGACCACATAAATGTTTCTCCATAACCATTGCATCTTAAGTTAAATCACTTAAAATTAACTATTAATTACATTATAAAAACCCTAAAATATCATCAATTTTAATAACGAGACATTCTCCAAAATGTTTTTAATATCTGCTATTTTAATAATTACAATTGATACCTAAATTATTTTTTAGAATAAGAACATGTGTTTTTGTGATTCACGAGCCTAATGAAGCCTAAAAATTCTGGACTTTAAATCATTTTTTTCTTCTTCTGTAAACTCATCCGTGCTTCCTTCATGGCTCAAGTAATGAGTTCTTTTTTAACACCCTCGATGCTAGCTTGAAGAAATGGATCTGAACAGAAATTTCTTGTACTTTATGCATTCCTACAGACACAAAAATCCAATTTAATTTTGTCAAAGACTGAACAAGATAATAGATAACTGGATACTAAACAAATAGAAAAAATAAGATTATGGTTGGAAAGATGTACCAAGTGACAATGGCGACTCCGAAAATATTTATCACTGGGGTCAAATACTAACTATTGATAAATAAGAAAAATAGTGATTTAAAAAACAAAAATACTTTACTCAATATATTTATTTATTTATTCTTTCGGTATTATCCTCTATGATTTTTCATATATTGAAATCATATCATAATGCTCTCATTATCAATGCTACTAAATACTTCTTA
The DNA here is from genome assembly GCA_014898755.1 of Handroanthus guayacan. NCBI lineage: Eukaryota > Viridiplantae > Streptophyta > Magnoliopsida > Lamiales > Bignoniaceae > Handroanthus > Handroanthus guayacan. The sequence continues at coordinate 672,851 of JACFYI010003308.1, read as the reverse complement.
TTGCATGATTTTACGTAAAAATTTCGCATGATCTTAAAGAAAATATGACTAAATCACAATATTTCTAACATAGATATAACACAAATTTTAAAAAATCATAATAAATTATGGAAAAATCGGATTATCTAGATTCAAGTGGCTATGACAAGTTTAGGATGTTGCCTTAAAAAAACAAAACAAAACAAAAGCAATTTTGTCAATATTCGACAACCAGAAACTTTTAAATTTAGGACAGATTATACTGCAGTAAAGAAAGTATAGAAAAATAGCAAATACAGGAAGAAGACAAATTGAGAATGAACTCATCAAAAGAATACAAGAAAGTGGACAAGTGGGGGTCAACAATAATTAAAGAAAAAGTAGAATCAAAGAAAAAGTGGGGTCATCTATTATTAAATTTATTCATATTGAATAATCTCTAAAATTTACATATAAATATTTTTTTTTTCTAAAAATTCTTTGAGTGGGGTCAAGTGACCCCACTAGTACTCATTTGGAGTCGCCCTTGCCAAGTGAGAGTAAGGGGAAAATTGCACTTTTGGTCCCATAATTTAGGGAGAGGATCATCTATTCTAAATGGTGTTTCATCTTCTATTCCATGCTTTTAAATGCATGTCATGTGTATTGCATTAATTACTAAATATTTTTATAAGGAAATATTTAATACACGTGGCATACATTTAAAACATGAAATAGGAGATGAAACAACATTTTGGAATAGAGGATCCCGTCCCCATAATTTAGGTCCTGTATGCTTTTGGTCCAATTGATTTCAATTTTCTCACTTTTAGGACAGTAATTTCATTTTTTTATCACATTCGGTCCTCCGCCATTGTTCTGTCAATTTTTTAACGTCTCAAGCACTGTTGCCATTAGTTGCCGGTAATTTCTAAAATGTAAAAACTAACAGCAACAGTGCTTGAATGGTTAAAAAATTGACGGAACAAGGGCGGAGGACTAAATGTGAAAAAAAAAATGAAGTTACTGTCGTGAAAGTAAGAAAATTGAAATCAATAGAACCAAAAGTGAGAAAGACCTAAGTCATTGGACCAAAACAGCAATTTTCCCTAAGAGTAAGTAACAGAAAGTGGGCGGCCATTTTAGTTGGGTTTCTTCTTATGCGTTGTTAGTGAAAGTGTGTGTGAATATTGATAAACAAAACCCATAAACAATTAGTACTAGCTATTAATTGGAAAATGAAAATGGAGGCTAAAAATATAAATTTTATTTGTAATACAAAGAATTCCTTGTTACTTCTATATGAAAATAAGTGACATGATTTTTTTTAGAATAAGATTATATGTTTTTGCGATTTAAATATCAGTTATAATTATTAAAAAAGAAGATATTAAAAGGGCATTTTGGAGAATGCTTTATTATTTAAATTGATGATATTTTAGAGATTTAATGTAATTAATAGATAATTTTTCAATAATTTTTTATTAAAAATAATTGAGTAATTTCACTTAAGTGGGAAATGGTTCTAGGGAAATATTTATACACCTGACAAGGTTTTAAGGAAATATAGAATGTTATTAAGTAAAAATTGTGTCTATCAAACCCTCGTCAATTCATGTAAAAATGTTAATTTTTCATAAAAGAAAATGTCCAAATAGATTATTAGATCGAGTCTCTAAATTCACATAGTTTAAAATGAAAAGTTTTCCAACATCATGATTTATTATCTTGAAAGCATTCGCGACTATAGTTTTGCTTGTCAAAGGCCGGCGAGAAAAACTTCACATCTACTTTGACTAATGACTTGAGGTTTTAACTTTTAAGTTTATCCTATTCTTATTCTTATATGCCTTATATAGCATATTATTGGTTACTATATGTACGCGCAACTTTGCTTAGACTTCATAACAGGGCTACCAATAAAGCCAACTTTAATCAGAATTGAATCCAATATGACTGTTTAGGATCTTTAATTGATAAAAGATTCAATGGACACGATCCGATTAGAAAAATTCATAATTTAAAATAAACGGAGCAAATATGAATTGTTCAAGATCAGTTATCAACCAAAGTTAATCTAAAAGCGCGTTTGATCTTATTGGCTCTCATCACATGCGCGTGTGTTGATCTTATTACCACTTCTCATATCTGTAGACATGGTACAGGAGATACAGTATGCATTTAATTGTGCACTGTACCCTTTATTTGCTTCCAATTTTTCATGTGACATTGTCGATAGTTACACTTTTTACCCCTTCTATATAGTTGGATTACAATCTTCCCCAGTAAAGCTTTGATTTTGTGGCTATTCTCTGCTACACTTTCTCTGGTGGCTAAATGGCAAAACCTTGTGACCTTTTCTCCAACGCTACAACTTAGTGTTGTAAAATCTAATTTCAAATTATCAAAATTATTGTTCAATTAACACAAACATAGCAAAAAATCACAGGGGACAGTGTTTCTAAAAATATTAAATGAATATTTAAGGCATGCAACCATAATAGTATAAATTCAATTTGGAAGCCAAAAGCACAAATTAATCTGGAATTAAGCAAATCGAATCAATACCAGAATTGAAACTAGTAAGAAAATAGAATATTTATCTCAATTCTGTGCATACACAAAATGTAAATGACCGAATTTCCAACTACAGGTTGGATTGCTTTGAAGAAATAGCCGCCCCACTCACTCGTACAATAGATACTGTGACACTCCTTTCAAGATAAGATGATTCTAGAAGTTCTATGTTGCACTGCACTGAAAATTCACCTTGAATAGCACTCAATTGCCTAGAACTTTGGTAGTCCTAAAAACTCTGTGATTCTAGGGACAGAGATTTTGTTAAGAGACCAGCTTCGAAATTCCTGGTGCATATATCAAGTTCTACCAAAATGTAGGACTATTTATAGTTAAAGAGAGGGGACAAGACTATAATGATCATTGATTCTAGCAGTAAGTAGCCAATGATACCAGCAGTGATGGTCATATGCACAGTAATGGCCATAATAATCCACCAGTAACGACTTGTTAATAACATATGAAACATTTAATTTGTGGTATTAATTTAGTCAACAGTCATAATTTAAAATTTAAACTTTTAAACTTTTAAGTTTAAATTAAGTTCAAATTTACAGCAAAAAGATTAACTAGGGTAATTCGTCCAAACTCTAAGGCCAGAATGATCAATAAGAAGAAGATGAATGACAATTATTTTGTTCAAATTTCCACTGTCTTAATATAAAATTTTAACAATCATAATTATTCGTCAAATGCTAGGATCGGACAATCGGTAAAAAGGAGTAGAAGAAGGAGGACAATTATCTCGTTCAAATTTCCACTATCTTAAGATATAAAATTTTAACAATCATAATTATCTGCCAATCAAAATATAACTAATGTATCATTACTCATTAGACCTTCGAGATGGAGGTAAAGATCTGTTACATTCAAATTAATACAAAATAATAAAATTCTAGTTAAAATAGTGACCATTGTATGGAAAGGATCCAATTGCTTTCTTTTTTCTTATTTATTTATTTTGATGGTGTGGAAAGGATCCTATTGACTAATAGTAAGCGTATGGGAAGAGTCGTGTTGACCAAATCAACTTGAAGAAAAGGACATTTGATCTCTCAATTCATAAAAAAAAAAAAAGTAGTAATTAGCATGGCTCTTATTTTCTGGCCTCTATTGTCCACATCAATTTCTGTTAGTAGATGTCACGCGGTTGGTGTGATTTTAGTTAAACTATAATCCGAACAGCATAAAAATTAAATATAATACAAATAGTCAAAATGATATTACTTGAATGAATTTAATAATAAGTCGAGCATGAGTTGATTAAGTTTTCTCCTTATAAAAATTTTGCGATCCATTGGTACTAACATTTTTTTTTTTTTATAGTCGTAGTTGTAAAACAATCTTATTTTTGCATTGTAATATTACAAGGCTTTATAATTCTCTTAAAATAGTGGACAACTAATAAGAAAGAAGATGACCTACTCAATATAATTGCTTGAACCAATTGAATGAAATGCATAAATTTTCTGGATGATTGAATTAGTAAAAATGAGATATTTATTTATAATTGTTGAAAGATTAAGTCTAAATGGCAAAACTATTAAGAAAGTCATTGAGAACAAACATGTTTGTCGATAATCGATGAATTGACTCAATAAAATATATAAATTTTTTGAATGATTGAATTTGTAAATATGAGATAATTATTTACAATTGTTAGAAGGTTGAGTCTAGATGACACGCTATTTGAAAGTTATAGATAACAAACATGTCTCTTGAGAAAAAAAATGTAAATTAGATGGAGATTTCAATTTAGAAAATAATTTCATTTTTTAACATATTTATAAATTTTCTTGGGTAAGTAATTACTACATATTTATTATTTCCTTTTCACATGTAACATTTATCAAATTAACAATTGCATTTAGCAACATACATTAAACAAAGTGGCTGTTTTTTAAGTTTCAACAACGCATAATGAGTGTAAAACGTGTTTTTTTTTTTTTTCTCTTTTTCTTTTTGACCTTTTTTTTCTCTTTTTCTTTTTCTTTCTTTCTTTCTTTCTTTCTTTCTTTCTTTCTTTTTCTTTTTTTTTGAGTGACATATTTAGTTTCACTACTAAAAAAAATGCTATTTTGCAAGGGACTTTGCGAGGGAAAGATAGCAAAATCCGTCGCAATTAGTAGTTAGCGAGGGATTTTGCAAGGAAATGATTTCCTCGCAAAAGCACTCATTGCAAGAATTTGCAAGGGATTTTGTGAGGAATTTGTTTGCAAGGGAAATTGCGAGGGAGTTTGCGATGGAATTTGCAGGGAAAGTTGCAAGAGATACTTTCTCCACAAGACTTTGCGAGAGACCTTTTCCTCACAAATCCTTGACGTGGCTTCCCAAAAAAAACTCCTATTCTGCGAGGGATAATTTTCCTCACGAAGCTTGCAAGGAAAATTCACCTTGCAAAATCCCTCGCAAAATCCCTTGGAAAAACCATCACAATCTTTGATACTATTTGTTTTTTGTTTAACTTATGTGAGGAATAAATCCCTCGCAAATAGCCATAAAGAAAATTTGCGAGGGATTTTTTAATTACAAACTTTGTTGTATTTTTTCTATTTATGTTGTGAGGAAAAAAAATCCCTTGCAAATTTTGCTATTTTTTTTTCCTGATTATTTTTCAAAATTCTAAATGCATGTATAGATTTACATTTTAACTCAATTTCAAACTAAGAGTAAATAAATTAAATTCCAAAAAACAACCAAAATATTTGTCATCAATAACAAAACATTACATAATCTAATACAATAAACAACCAAAAAATCTGTCATTAATAACAAAACATTTCACAATTTAATACAAAGAATAGCTAGACTATCCATCATCAATAAATAATCCAAACCAGCAATTCAAGCAACAAATTGTCCAATTATTCAAACCACAATTCATGAAAACAAAATTTCAACAACTAAAACAACAAATCATCCAATCACTCAAAACCACAATAAAAAAGAACTAAATTTCAATTTTCATCCAACAAATACTCATCCAATTACTCAACCCACATTAAAAGAAAACTAAATTCCAACTTCAAACCAAATACCAATGTATCCAAATGCATAAGTAATTTAACAATCTATGAAATCGTGAAATGCTTAAAAAGAAAGGACTTAAAATATAGTTCAATCATCACTATCTAACAATCTACGAAATCGTGAAATGCTTAAAAAGAAAAAACTTAAAATATAGTTCAATCATCACTATCTTCATCTATGTCTCTCATTGAATCTCTATTGTCAATAGGAGATCTGGATGACGAAGGATTAGTAGTGGACGATACCTGATGAAAAGTACCAGGATAGGAACTTGGAGGATGGACAAATTGGTAACCAGTTGGAGGTGGATAGTATGAAGATAGATGGCGAGGGTCCCCTAGTGGTGGGTTTTGATCAACTGATGCTGAATGGTGAATGCTTGGCGGATCTGGAGGATATGGCGTGCTTCTCAAAAACAGCTAGTCAAGTCTCGACTCTAAGGTGTTGTATTTTTCTTTTAACTCCTGATTTTTGGCTCACACACTTTGAATTTTTTGTTGCATTTGATTCTTCTTCTTCACCCATCCTGGTTCCCAAGCTCGAGACTTGGCAATGGATGATAAAGAGGGTGTGACAAGAGAAGCCTCACCTGCAAGACCAAAAGTACGACCCTTTTTTGATCCACCGACAATATCAATCCACACCTACAATAGTTAAAAGCCACCAATTGATTAAGTAATATCCTAATTCTGGAATGGTGTACAACATGTACTTATAATGTTACTTAATTTGAAACATTCACCTGATTCTGAGATGGAATAAACTATGTAGAATCTTCACCCGTGCTATTTGAACTTTGAGACGTTTATCTCATTCCACCTTTTCTCAAATGCGGCCTACAAAGTGGTCATCTTGAACAAATTAATTGATAAAATTACAAAACACATACAAAACTGGATCGTAGTTTTGCGAGGGATAAACAAAACTAAGATCTAATTTGTCATTGCAAGGGATAAATCCATCGAAAATTCATTCGCTCACAAATTGCAAGGGATAGAATCCCTTGCAACTTTTGATACAATTTTGCAACGTTTGTCGAGTTCATTTGCAACGGAATTCACCGTTGCCATGTTCTTTAAAAAGTTTCATTCGTTTTCTTCTTACCCTCGCAACATCCGTCGCAAGTAGTGAGTGAATTAAATCCCTTACGAATTTCCCTTGAAAAGTAGCATTTTTTTAGCAGTGTTGATCGTCTTACTTACTCACTGTTTCTTTTTTCTTTTTTTGTTTTGTTTTGTTTTTTTTTTTTTTTTTGGTTTGTTGACAGCCACCTAAAATTGGAGCTGTCTGATGCATAATATGTATATGGAATGGAAAAATTACATAAAGTGTCATGTTCATACCTAAGCAAAATTTAAACTTCGAAGCTTGGGCACAGTTTATCACAATTGATTACCAAACAAAAGATCTGTACATTGAAGTAAAACCAAGCTGTTTTCACTTTTGTTGGTGAGGCACCCCCTTAATTTGGGGAAATTTAAGCACTGTTTTTCTGTTTGCATTAGCATTTTGGGTAGCTAGAAAGTCTTTTGTATGTTATAACCATTCTTTTTTTGTTCTTCTTTTTTTAATTATTGTTAATCGACAATTAAATAAATCAAGGAAAGTTACGAAAAGTAAGTTGGCCCTGTCCCCCATCGCAAAAACAATTGGATGGAATTTTGTTAAACAAAACAACACAATTCCAAGAATTCAAACATGCCCATCTAGCAAGATTATAGGCTGCAAAATTCGCCTCCTTTGTTAGATGATAAATAGAAAAGTTAAAACACTTTCCATTTCAACTTCGCAACATCCAATCTTTTAGCAATAGCTTTTTCTCTCTGCGCAACGAAATGTTTTTTTGGCTCTATGTTCTATTTTCCTGGTCAATTTGTGAACATCAAAAGATTGGTTCTTATGAAGAATAGAGTTTCGCGCTGACAAAAGTTCGTTCATCAAAATAACTAGAAAGGAAAGGAATTCTAAATGATTGCCACAGTCCATGGTACGCTATCACAATCTATCAAGATCTCAATCCATTTTCAATTGTTAATTATGCAAATTAGAAGAGCCGAATCCCCACTTAGATAAAAGCCAAATTTTTTCTACCACCGGACGCTTGAGGAAGAGATGTTCCACTATTTCAAGTTGTTCACAGCACAACAAACATGAAAGATCATCCGATTCTATTACTGCAAAAATATGATGTTTCGTAGGGAGACCTTTCGGCACAATCCTCCAAAGAAAAATTTTCAACCAGTCGTGAATCTGCAGTTTCCAAATACTTCTTTCAAGAGGATTCAGTGGGAGATTCGCGGGAATGCATAGAGCTGACTGGTCAAGTGAGATAAGCATCCTTTGCTTTGAGAACTCCAATTTTAGATGGGGTTCAAACAAGGGATTGGAGCTCCTCAGAAGTAGTAATGTTGATTTTGAGGATCTAATTAACAATGTTATCTCAAAAGAGAGTAATATGATGGGATAAAGTGAGGGAGAGACAGGATCCAAGGATCTTCCTATGTCTTGAGCATATTTTATAGCAAGCTCCCTTTTGCACATTATCTTTGCAAGTGCGAATACCTCTCCATGTCCAAGAACAACCAGAAAATGCCTGGCAACAATCCAAAAATTATTGGTCACCAGATATTTCCCAATCAACAACTAACACCACAAGGACCTATTTGGTTTGCACATTTTCCAGGCCAACTTCGCCAAGAGAGCCCTCTTAAAATCGTGCATTCATTTGAGTCCCAATCCACCAAAATCTTTAGGTGCACAAATTTTTTCCCAGGAGATGAGGTGTAGTTTCTTTTTTGCAAGGTCTGAAGAGTTAAAAAATCGACACATTGTCGTGTCCAGATTCTTACAGATTGAAATTGGAAGAATACAAGGGCTCTCTAGTAGACAGGGAAGGCTTGAATCACATATTTGAACAAAATATATCTTCAAGCAAAAGAAAGATTGCAAGCTTTTCATGAGGCTAAATTCTGCTCACTTTATCAAAAATGTCTTTGAAGGCTTCAGTTTTGTTTGTTGTTTTACAAAAAGGCATCTTAAGATGTTTGATGTGTTCACATTCCTTGAAATGCAAAATTTCCTTGATGCATTCCTGGGTGTTCCTCTCAACATTCGTGCTAAAATGGATTATTGACTTCTCCAAACTTGGCTTCAAACCAGTACACTCTCTCAGCTGATCAAGGCATTTCGTAAGGATTTTAACATCCCTTTGTTCGGCCATGCAATAAACAATCAAGTCATCGACATACATTAATGAGAAATGAAAGGACTATAATTACGAGATATATGAATGCCACGGATTTCATCATTCACTTCAGCGTGATGGAGCCGTCTTGAGAAAATTTCAAAGTAGAGAATGAATAACAATGACAAAAGAATACATGTGGTGACCCATTAACCAAAACCATAAGGCTAGATGATGATTATACAGTTATAAATCCATTTACGAAAAATTTATTTCAAGAATTTATTCAGCATGTGGGTCAGATGACAGGAGCTTATTTCAAGAATTTATTTAGCAGAAACAAGTTGTGCAAATACTGAAAATACAATGCAAGCAACAACACAATCAAAGTCTTTGCAATATTACAATCGCCTCGATTAACCTCGACTTTGTTACTGATTTGATAAAATTTGATAGTAGTCCAATAGCCCTCTCAATAATTTGTCTTCAAAAACATTACTTTTCAATTTGATAATAGTCCAATAGCCGTCTCAGTTTGTCTTCAAAAATGTTACTTTGCAAACCTTCATAGCCTCAATTGGATTGCTTGTCAAAATAGTGCAAAGAAATTAAAAAAAAAATTAAAACAACCATAAAAGTTAAAAATGGAAAAACATTTTAAAGGAAACATAACCTTGTGTATGATGTATGCTAAGTAGCATACTGTGAGGAGGGACACATAATCCAACAAAGTTAAAAAGCATAAATTTAACATGATTTTCTTTGAATCCACCAGTGTTATTTACTGGAGATTTCAATTTGTCATCCATCACTGCTATAGCATACCTTGTAGTAAAACCATATGTAATACCGCTTGGACTATTTTCTATATTGCTCTTAAACACCTGAGCCTCCTTCCTTAGACTAAACCAATTTCTTCGAATTCGACCTTTTTTCCCATTTGGCGTTCCCAAGCTTTTTTAGAGAAATAGAAAATGATGACATAGCCCATATAAAAAATGTGACAGCTATAAATACAAGCACTATAAGCAAGGATTTTTTATTAATTACGAAACTTCCAAACATTGACCTAGCCTCCATAATTACGATATAGTTGCCGTGATTGTTGGTGAAGAAATGGGAAAATTGCATATTTGGTCCATTATCTATTGATACTTTCGATTTTGGTTCATTATCTTTCGAATGTGCAAATTGGTCCTTCAGCCCCCAAATTTTTGCACATTAGGTCCTTTTTTTTTTTGCAAAATTGGTCTATTGGGCTGTGAGAGTTGAAATTGAACCCATAAATTGCTGATGTGGTTCAAGTGGGCCTGAATTTCGGGCTTCTCTCCCACATGTTTATTTTTGTCCATGTAAATTGCC
>JACFYI010003308.1:630555-662640 GCA_014898755.1 Handroanthus guayacan | reverse complement strand
CATTAGTTTCAACCCTTCAACTGTAGAAGCAAGGGTTTCCAAGTTACTTCCACCGGTTTGAACGGCATTTATTCGGTTATGAACTTCATTCTTTGGGTCACAAACATACAACTGTACAAAGCTATTCATTAGTCCAGCTGGTGGAAGTAAAAATCCAATTCGATGGTAATTTTCACCACATATCTTAAAACATGGTGATCCTTTTCCATCTTGAACGGATTTATCAATCACTATTTAATTTTTATGATTATGGTTTTATTCATAAATTAGTTAGGATTACCAAACCCATGACTAATTTAAATGTTTCTACAACTTAGTAAAACGACAAATTAGTATAACAAATTTGGTACAAGATACCAAAGAGCCCTTTAATAAATTATTTTGATATTATCAATAAATTAATAAGGGCTACCAAACCCAAAAATAATTTATATGCTTCTACAATTTAGCAAAATTACAAATTAGTATAACAACTTTAATATGATATACCAAAGAGCCTTTAAGGATTATAAATTAGTATAATCCATCCTTGTAACGCCTACCAAAACCTCTTAGTTTACTCGTAGGAAAGTGGACCAAATATGTTAACTTAAAAACATTCAGTGTACCAAAAATGCAAACACCCCTATTTAGTGGAACCAAAAGTGAAACTTTTCCTTAAAAAAAAATGTTAAAGTATTTGAATAAAATAAGAACATGAAATCATAAGATGTTAGTAATGATAATTATGCAATTAATATCGTTAGGGGCTATTTGGTATGTCGTATTGGATTTACTACTTTAATTTGTAGCTCTACTAAATTATAGAAACATATAAATTAGTTTGGGTTTGGTAGCACTTAATAATATGTGGATAATATTAAAATAGTATATTCAAATGTGTGATCAAATATTTGGAAACACTTGCCAGTTTATAGCTCCTAGATTAAGATATAAATATCCCTTCTTAAATTACATGTTGCACAGGAAATTGCAACGGAACATTATTAGAGTTTCATCACTCTATTCTAATCAAATCTAATCTAATCTAATTATATTATTTAAAATAAAGTCCACCTCATGATTCCATTTTTCTCATATATAGATCACAAGATGGACAAGTTCTCATTTCTCCAAATTGCCACATCTACATATTACCATTTCAAAATTTCAGTTATTTAAAAGCATCTAGTTTAATATGATTCCTTCTATGATACATTTATATATGTAAATATCAAAATCATATATCACTTTATATATTTGCCAAATATATGTATTATTTATTTATATTTATCTTTTTACTTATAGTTATTTATTGTAATAATGTATATAATTATTTTAAAACTTATAGTGTAACCTAATCATGCCTAATCATATTCTAATTTTACCTTTTTACAGATATTTTTCACTTGCATTCTCAAAATTATAACACTTGATATTCCTAATTTCATATTTTGTTACAAAATTTAATTACTTCATGGACCAATGAAATTTTATATTAGAATATGTTATTACATGCATGGAAATATGAGCAAGAATTTAAAACACACACACACAACCACACAAAGTTATAATGAATTTTTAAAAGTTGAATTGTTTGCAAACCTAAAGGCCGTGTGGATTTTGTATGGATTGATTTTCTTATCATAAACTCAATACCAAAAAAAAAAAAAAATCATTAATGACAGTCATTAATTTAACACAAAAAACGTGTGTAATTTTGAATAAAAAAGCCCTACTCTAGAGAAAGTCAAACTTTCTCAAATCACACGCCAATTAGTAATAATGTTAATTCCAAAAAATTAGCTGCAGATTAAGTTTTAGTCATAATTATATTTATTATGATTATTATTCCAAATTTATAACTCCATTTAAAAATATAAAGAGCTTTAGTCTTCTAACTTTCTTCCCCACCTCTAGACAATTAAGTTATTTAGCTTTTCTTATGTTTGTATTTTGTAATAAATATATATATATATCTAATATTTTTAATTATTTTTATGGATCAGAATAATTTTTGAAAGAAGATTTGAAGTTTCAATCTTGAGATATATTTATAAATTATCTGAGATTTAATGTTAATATCATATCATAATATGATTTCTATTAAGGTTTATTCGGATTCGATTTATTTATTTGTCTGATTTTTTTCATTGTTATTTTACTAGAGAATTTATGTTTTTCATCCTGTTTCCCCGGACATTTTCCTCCACATATAATATTTTCATGTTTAGAGTGGTAAAAGAAAAGGAAAAGGAAATTCAATTTCGAATTGCAAAGAAGAAATTATACAAGCCCATTATGTTACATTTGCTACAATATATATATATATATATGTAAAGAATCTTGATCTTTTTATATCTTAACAACAAAGATTTATTTTATTCCAGATGCAATTTTTTTATCTGGATAAACAATTGATATATGATGAGTTCAATTGTACTTTCTCTTCAGTTTAAGACATATTGTATTATTGGCATTGATACGCATCCACATGTGCCTTCCAGGCTCCAAATTACTTTGTAAAATTCCACCGCAGCTAATGATCTAAGAAAAATTAGGATTGTGAGCAAGAATTCTTAATTCAAATAAAAGTTGGAATTCTTAATTCTTATTTATATATGAATATATAGAAATCATATTATAACATTTAAAATGGAGTCCAATCAATGGTTTCATCTCTTTCTTATATGGATCATGATATGGACAAGTTATTTTTTCATTATTTTGCCATTTAGATTATTTTTGTATTTATATCTTTACTCTTTTATATCAATATCTTTCCAAAATTGAATTTCTTCTGAATTATATTATTCAATACATAACTTTTTTAACTCCTCAAATTACTCCATTAAGTTTGAATTGCAATCAATTCAGTAATTTTTTTCCGAATTTATGATTCAATTTATTTTATACATATATAAAAAATATTTCATTAGATAATTTATAGAGTAATTATTATTTATTCTGTTTAATTCAATTGCCACTTATTAATACTTATAAAATATTTGCAAAATTGTAGTCAAACATAGTCCTTAGTTTTATCTTTATTGAATAAAATAAAACAATATAGCTACTATTTCTTTTTCCGTTTTTATGTTATGTAGCTTAATTAAGTTATTTTTTATTTTTTATTTACAAATATATATATATATATATATATGTCAAGCGAAATTTCCTTTTCACATAACCAAATTTATTTATTTATTTTACTCTTCAACATAATACACTTATCAGCCTCTTAGGTGTGAATTAAATTCACTTAACTAAATCAAGGCAAAAGTCCTTGGCTAAAGCACATAAATATGAAACTATTGTCCTGATTAAATTCTATATATTTATTTAAAATACATCCTTATATCAATATGTTGTTATTCTACTTTAGTTTCATCATGTGTAAATTATATTACCATTTCTTAAAATTCAATATATAGAATACTGTTTTTAGCTCAATTCTACCATTTGTCATAAGTTATGCCTAGCTAAAATACTTCAATTATAATTTAAATATAATATATTTTGATTTATTTGATTCCTGAGCAAAGCACGGGTAAAAATCTTGTTTATGTTAGAAGAGAAGTCAGTATTAATAGTAAAAGAACTAGTATGAGATGCACATTTGTAAGTTGGTCCGTTACTAAATATGAAAAACAAAAGGAGTTGCAAACGATTATAAAATTAAAAATAGTTTAATCTTCCCACCTACTGAATAGCCCTTTAAAATATAATGATCATGTTAAAATCTTAAAAGTAAAATAAAAATAACATTGCTTATAAAATTTTAATATCTTATTTTAGGAGCCTGTAACATCTTTTTTCCAAAAAATATTTTTGAAATATTCTATAACATGTTTTGAAGAGAATTTATAAGCTCACTCAAAGATCTTCTAAGTGCAACAAATTCAATGGATTCATCATTATTAAATTAAATAAAATAAAAAAATCATAAAATGTCAAAATAAACCATGATACTGCCTTTGCCGCTTCCTGAAAACAGAAAACCGTGTATTTTCGGGACAGAATAAAATATAAATAAATATAAGAATTATAAAAGGAAACTGCCAAATCCAATGGGAGAAAAATTGGGAAAATTGAAAGGAAAATAAAAAGTGGTTGAAGTATTTCCTCATCTCTCTCTCTCTCTCTCTCTCTCTCTCTCTCCTCGTAGCAGTTCCCCCAACCGAAGTCCTCTCTAAACTCCACTTAATTTTTATCTGAATTTATCAAATAATTCAACTGAAACTCTATTTAATTTAATCGTTTGCTTGGCAATTATTCGCTAGATTGTTATAAATTGGGAGTGTTTTGGAAATTGGAGATAGAATATTGAATTATGGGGTTAGGCCAAGTAGATCTTCCCGACGACGGTGGTGGAGGCGGAGTAGGCAAGGCGGTAGCGGCGGCGGAGCCCTGCTCGATTTGCTTAGATGTGGTGATGGATAACGGGGATAGATCTTGGGCTAAGCTCCAATGTGGCCACCAATTCCATCTAGGTGAGTGATTAATTTTGCAATTTGTTCTGTGATAATTAAGATCTAGCCGATTTTATCCATTACAACTGTTGAATTTTTGTTTTGAGTTAATAGAATTTGCAGGGACGGTTTGATGATTGTGATTTAATATGGCTGGAACAACGTGGTTTGTTGTGGGATTATTTAGTTTAGGATCTTTGTTGAACATTTTAGTTTCTGAGTTACAAGGTACAGTATACCTGGTTCTAGGATCTGGGAGTGGAGTGTTGGTGTGAATATGGAATTAATGGAAAAATGATTAAAATTGACGGTATTAAAAAATTAGTTTGTTTTGTAATCAAGAGCGAGTTGGAGGGATCGTGATGGTGTGAAAATTCACACTGTCCGATGATTTAGCCATGTGAGATTTTTGAAAGTGTGAGAGCCCCTGATTCATGTGTCATTGTATGGTTTTCCTTGATGAATATTTGAGTTGGGTATTTCCCTAAATCCTATTATATGCAATGAATCTGGTATCTTTGGAATTAGGTTGATCATAGTGCCGGATGATGAGTGCCATGTTCATTTGCCTTCCATATTCAGTAGTATTGGTTAAGAAGGGTGATATGTAGGATTTTTAATGTGCTTTGGGGTGAGTCGGGACTGGGTAAATACTGTTTATACACGAAATCTTTCCCCAGGTGTGAGCTGATAATGTTCAGGGTGCAAAGAGCTCCAAGGGCAGCAGATGGAGTATTTGACGTGAGGAATGGTTCAAACTGATGTATGTTCTACTTATAAGTATCCAATGCCCGATCATCAAGTAGTCTTTCTTTGGCAAGCAGGAGATGTGTATTAATAGGAAATTGCTGCCTTTATTGTTCTCCACGTTTTATCATTTACCAGCAGAAAGTGTTTCAAATATTTTATTTCACATTATTCAAACATCCCAAGGAACATCTGTATTGCATTGAAAAAGTGACCTTAAATTGTCTTCATAGACGAGTGACAAACCTGTGCCAATAATTTTCTTTTCCCTGATTCAAATGTCATACATTGTCTAGTAGGCAAGTTTACCATTTTTCCAAATGACATATTGAACAACTTAGTTTATTGGCAAAGTATTGAATAATGGGGGACATCATGAAGATAGGGTATTAATTATTAAGATACATTGCTGAAACACTTCAACAATTCAGGTCATGTGACTTTAATGTGGAGCAAACAATGACATGCAATTTACAAAGCAGAGAGTAGTTCATGAGATTCATCACAATCTTGCCAAAACTATTGCGTTACTGCTATGTTATATGAATAATCACTTAATCATCTCATTAACATGTTCACCAAAACGTAGAGTATTTGGATTTTCTTTTCAAAAATTGTAAGCCTCACACCCTACTCATACCACTTTCATCTAATGTTGCCTCAAATCTAAACTGAATAAAGTAATACCGAATTGGGTTTGTCAAAAGCTTTAATATTTCAAAGTCCATATGATGAACATGTATTTTGAGCCTAGCTTAGAAAAATTTAGTTGTCATTAAACTTTATCCTATTGCTATTCCGGTTTCCGACAAATCCAGTTCTAGTGATTTAGTTGTATCTCCCCTTTTTAAGTTTGAAATAGAGGATGCTTAGGCATTCCTAATAAGTTAGAAAGGGCTTTTTCATGAGATGGGCTGGGCTGGTTTGTAACCCTATATATACAAACATAGAGGATGCTTAGGCATCCCTAATAAGTTTGAAAGGGCTTTTCAATGAGATGGCCAGGACTGGTTTGTAATGCTATATATATGACATCAGAAATTTCCCTCCACCTTCCTTGTGATGGCTGAAGTCTGATATGCCTCAAATTCCTACGGTGCTTCTTCAGTTGCAACCATATTGATAATTCTGTGGGGAAATGGAAGTCGTTCAGCCTTGTGATATGATGGAGTCACTCTTGACCTTGTTGTGATAAGGTGGAGTCACTGTTGCAATCTCGCTTGGGTAGCTCGGTTTTGCTTTCTCTTGTCAATCAGTATTATCTGCTGCGACCAATTAGAAGTGGTTGTCCCCTCAGTGGCGGTCTATGCTCATTGGTCCTGATTCTGTTGCTTGTACTTACTAACTGCATATCCTGCTGTTGCAAATGCATCTGTACTTAATTGCCAACTTCTTCAGTTTACTTGTCCGCATTTTTTTTGCACTGTGCTATTGTTCATTAGGCCATGGTCATAACTGTCAATTATGTGCATTAAATTTTACCCATCTCTAGCATGCATAATTATATTATTTTTATGGTTAGAGGTCCTTTGGTTTTTGTTATCAAAACTTATTTGTGAAAATACTGTTTGTGTAAGTTCTTGTTCTTTTATTCCCTAGTTAATTAATATCTGCGTGAGATTTGGCACTCTATGTTATATTTTTCTCTTAAGTTATTAGAAGTTAGTAATCTCCATTGGGACAACGCTCTGAAAAATTGTATTGACTGCCTAATCACTCAGAATCTGATTTGTTGAATAAGCTTCAAAATTTATAATGCTGGCCTAAAGCATTAATGGATTAAGTCTGGAGTATCCTAGAAAGATCTGGGAGCTGGTCTGTCTGATGTTTATTGGAATTTAGATTTCTAACATTTTTGATGAAATTCTCCATCGTTGGTCCACCAAATAACTCTGATGCAGAACGTGAAAGGCCACTGTTATGTGAAAGTTGCCATCATATTGACCTTTGATAATATGAGTTAAATGTATGCCAGAGACGAATAAAGAAATTGTATCAGGATCTTAAAAATTATTTAAATATGCTTAAGAAGGATGATATAATTTTGCAAACTTCTCAGCAAAAAGATTTGTTGGAATGGGAAGTTTTTGCATTAACATGTCAAGCACCATTCTGGAATATTTTGGCCATTAGTTTAGGTCAATGAGTGTCATATTTGAAATGATAAAAAGCTTTGCAATTCCAGTAAAACCTAGGGCACATGACATGGAATGTCTTTTTAGTTGTTACATTTTCTCTATATAAGAGACCTGTGAACTTTTGTTGATTGCTGTCCTGCTGCATTATTATGTGGAAAAAATTTTGCAAGCATGTGTTTCTTATAACCCTTGTAAGAGTGCCACTTGAGGACACTTCTCGTGCTGAGTGTTAGTGTGCAGAGTTGCTTTATCATGTATTGACTTTATTTCATATGATATGACAGACTGCATAGGTTCAGCATTCAACGTTAAAGGAGCAATGCAGTGTCCCAACTGTCGGAATACTGAGAAAGGACAATGGCTATTTGCAAATGGTAGTCGTCCACTGCCTGATTTCAGCATTGATGATTGGGCTCATGATGAGGATCTTTACGATCTGAGTTATTCTGAATTGGTAATTTTAATGAATATATTAGTGAGGATAGATTTACCTTTTTTGTGGGGGATTGGCATGTATCATTCTTGGTCAAATGAATGTTCAACCACACTTACATGATAATTTACTGGAGGGTCCTAAGGAGCATGATTTGAAGCATTATATCTTATGTGTTATTATTCCTGATATTGTTTCTCAATGTCATCTTTTGGAGGGTAATTTCTATCTTGATGAGTCTATGCACTTCCGTGTGCTTGTCATTAACTTGGTATCCGATCTTGGACTGATTGAATGCTATTGTCTTGGCCTTCTTTGTTTTATCGGGCATAACATGACATTCATTTACCCATAAACTTTTAGTCTAGGATTCTCAGTTGATTCTTGTTGTTTTATTGGTATTTTTTTGACTTGAAGATAATAATTCACTGACACTAATCCACTTCAAGCTGTTGGGCTGTTTCTGTGATAGAACATCCGCTTCCTTACCTCTGTTCAAGTTACCTTTAATAAACATACGTACCAAGTGGTCCAATTTATAGAAAGCACTTTTTGCCTATATCACTATGTCGCCTATATTGACATGACAAGAGCATATAGGAGCAAGACATCTGAATCTGGCTTAGGTTTCTCGCATTGGAAGATGAGAAGAAAAAGAATAGTAGGAAGGAAAAGTGAGAAATATAATTAGAGGTGAGAGTGGGAGCATAGTTTAATTTCTGTGTGGATCTCTTAGGTATTAATTACTCGATATATATATTATGAAAGCAAGAATTATTTAGCAGCATCATAACTCTCTTATTTAATTTTTGTGTATCCTATAGCTGAAAGACTGTTTATTTAGACCTGATAAAATGGATCTTGGATGCTTTCAACTTCATAGATTGATTTGTCAAAATCTTGTGCTTTGGTGGATAAACTCGTTTGGGGGAATATGGTGCTTTTACCATTGATGAAAGATCGTTAACACATTGTGTATGATCATTGTCCTTCCCCATGATTTTGTATTTCCCCTACCGGCAACCTGTTATTTACTATGTCAAAAGATTTTAACTGTTATGTTCAACAAGCGAATATGAGAATTGATACTTGATGAAGTTTGGAATTTCCGCCATGACAGTATTGATTTATATGGCTAAAAGATTGTGATCATTACCTGTATCCGCTGTTTATATTTTTATAGCTGAACTCTGGAGTTGCATTTGGATTCTATCCTCTATTCTCTTCTAGTTTTAATTTGTACACCTTAGGTTTCTTTTCTTTTTTTCACTTTTTTTTTTCCTTCTTTTTTTTTTCTTTTTTTTTTTGAGAATTCTAAGCCTACCAGACTTTGCTAAGTAATTTTGTTTGCGCGTGAACCGATTTTTGCAGTCATTTGGAGTTCACTGGTGTCCATACGGTGGTTTAACTAGGCTACCATCATCTTTTGAGTAAGCATCATTTTGACTTATGAGTTTATTGTTCACTGGTTTTGCATTCAAATTGTTTCTTGTTGTTGGCATTTAAATACGGATGATGCCTCTTTGAGCCATTTTTATTTTCTGCTTACCTTGAGTGCCTGGCGACAATGTTGGAGCTGTTTTGCATTATAACTAGGTATCATGTGATTGTTTCCATCTCTGCATGAGGCATTTCTCGGCACTGCCTGACAATGACTAAGAAACCTAGGTTTACCACTATTGTGAGCTGTATGTTTTCTTGAAAAACACTCAAGGTTAGAATAACTTTTGTAGTTATGCGAAATCTTACCAGTGACTTAGTAATACTTTCTTTTGAGGGTTCCATGTCTATAGTCTCTACTGATTTTTGTGAATCCTGTTGTGAACTAGAATTATTCAAGTAGTCTCTCTTACCTGGTTACTTCTTTATCTTAAATATAATTAAACCAGAATTCTAAGGAAACCAGAATTTGACTATGAGAGCACGTCTAATCATGGCGCACACAAATCTTTAGAGCCGTTGATCAGAACATCTATTAGTTTGCAGAATGTTTCCATTATCATATTCAAATGCAGAGGTTCTTTTTGATGCAAATGGAGATATTTCCCTTTAGCAAGAAAGTGATTTGTTCATCCTCATTTCTTGACTTGGAAACATCTAGAGATGCTAAAATGCAGAGGTTCTTGTTTATGTGGTTAGAGGTGATTCCCTTGGTCCAAGAGAGGGATTGTTCATCTTAGTTTCTTGAGTTGGAAGCATCTATATGTGCTTGAATTTAAATGTGCATCAGCAACTATGTCGAACAGTAATATTGCAATTAGTGTCCAAAGTATTCTTTCTTAATTAGAGTGAAAAATCAGTTAGTCTCAAGGCGTTTGGTGCAGTTTGTGACTTGTTGCTTCAACATCTGTAAGGAATTTACATTTTTGTCTCTTTTTGTTGGTGCTGCATTTCACACCATTTCCCTTCTCTCTGTGTGTGCATGTGCGTGCTTGTGTATTTCAAAATTCATACAGTAGCTATTCAGCTAACAATGCCTTGCATTTTTATTTGTATTTGCAGTGAAGGAGAATACCCATCCACTGCATGTAAGATTCCATTCCTCTAATTAGTAAGGTTTTACTTCGAGGTTCTGTAATAATAGGAGTATTTGTTATTTCATAGATCATGATCTTGTTGGACATCATGCCGTCTTTGCCGAACATACACCTGTGTCATCCACAACTCATCCTTGCCCATACATTGCATATTTTGGGCCAATTCATCCATCTTCTTCGACATCAAGCAGTAATGTTTCAGATGGATCAAGTTTTAGTAATCACTGGAGTGGCCCAACCGTCCCAAGTGAAGTTCCTGGCACCTATGCTTTCCCTTCCGTGGATGTCAATTATCATAGTTGGGACCATTCTTCGCCTTTCACTGCCAATGGCCGGATTGGTAGTGCAGACCAACCCTCTATTCCATCTGCCACTCAGAGAACAGCTAGGAACAATTCTGATATCCCAAGACCTGGAATGCACCCTTTCATTGTTGGTCACAGGTTAGAATTTTAATTGAATTTTTATTTTATAAATCAGCCATGTAGTATCAGTTTTTGGCTATTATGGTGAAACATTTTCTGGCATAATGGGTGGGATTCAATACACGCTTTAACCATGACGATATCAGTCTTCCTGGTCCTTTATAGTGTGATGCTTAGCACCATCCGGAACTAGGTTTTTGCCAGGTTTAATCCCAATGGAAGAGGGTTGTCAATAGGTAGGGTATTACCCTACTCATATCCAAAGAAAATGGTAGACCCGTACCCGAACCCATTTATTTTTTGGCATACTCATACCCTACCCTTACCCATTGAAAATATTCTAATGGGCATGGGTAAGGTCTATACCCATAACTTATCCATGGGTATGGGTAAAGTCTATACCCATACTCAAATAGTACTCATATATCATAACATTTTTATTAATTATTAATTAATCTAAAATTATTGCTATAAAATTATTGCTATCAAGGTGAAATGTATATTAATGAATGTATGTGTAAACTTAATGCATATAAACTTAAGAATATATATTTTAATTTTTGTGCGACAAATATAGTAATTTTTTCATTTATGTATTTGCTTTATTTGAATATTTTTAGTTGAAAACTTGCATTAATTAATTATATATTTGTTTGATTTAAATATTTTCGTATTAAATTAAAACATGTTTATTTAACATTTTTTTCACATAAAAGTAATAAATTTAAACCAGTGATCAATAGATTTTATGATGCAAAAGCAAATCAGTAGTAATAATTCTAGCAGAAGAGGTAATTTCGAACAAAAAAAATAATTTTATTGGAAATTCTTTAGAGGGCGTGCCATATATGGTTAGAAAGCTCAATAAGTCTAGTTTCAAACAAAAAAATTAGTTCCCAAAAAGGTCTCTAGAATCAGTTATGACTTCTTTATTAGAGGATGCCAGTGAGACAATTTAGTTAAGAATATGAATATTTGAAATAACATGAATGATCGATGATGCTTTCATATAGACCTGTTAAAAATATCCGAATGTTCGTTTGACCGTCTGCATCCGTATTCGAAATTTGTCAATATTATCTGTATCAAAAAATAGTCAGATATATTCGTATGACCGTCTGCATCCGTATTCGAAATTTGTCAATATTATCTATATCAAAAAATAGTCAGATATATTCGTATCCGTATCCATTGTCTAAAATTTCGAATGCGGATATAATAGATCCGCATTCAAAATATCCACATCCAAAAATTATCCGCATTTTCACAGAATTATACGCTATATATTAAAATTTTAGGCTTTGCTAGAATATTTGAAATGATTTACTCGAACACTTTAATTTTTGGGCATTAATATAATAAATTCAGATATATGAAGTAACAAATCCAAATACAGGATGAAGTAAAAAAATACAGGATATATCAATATTTCGATATTATATCTGCTTTCTAACTATTAAAACGGATATCGGATATTCGAATATCCGATCGATATTCAACGAATGTGGATGCGAATATTTATTTTTAGCATGCTTTAAAAACTTAATCTGATTTACATCCGGATAATGATAACATCAGTATCCGAATATCTGAATTGACGGACTTATTTTTATAGACCCAATGGATCTTGGGTAAATTAATATGATAGGGTAGACCTAATTGATAGACCCTATGGGTCTCAATACCCATTGGATAGGATAGAATATAGGGTCTTGTTATATGGGTATTTTAAGGTATTGTTATGGGTTGGGTAATAACCTACCCATTTACAGAATGGAAATGTATTATCGCATATTTGCTTTTCATCAAACAGAAGAAAACTGAGCTTAGACCGGCTTTAAGTGATTCTACAAACAAAAGGAAACATTTTAATCTTACTTTTCCTTATGGAGTTTTGAGGTTAATGTGATGTTGGCATGTTTTTTTATGACAGCTCTGCTGGTAGAGCTCCCAGCTCTGTTACTTCATCAGTGCTCCCACCTTACCCAGGTCCTGTTTCACGACCTCGTGACCGTCCTCCATCTCTTCAAGCATATTTTCAGCAATCTACTAGTGCCCCAATAGCTCGTACCTCTCTTGTATCCACTGGACGAAGATCTGGTAGCAACAGGGGTTTGGCTCAAGTTGCCCCAATTGCATCATCATCGGATCAGTCTGGTGGGTTCTACTTCTTGTCATCAGGTTCATCTGGAAGAACGTACCAAGAAGCTGAAAATCCCATTCGGGATCGTTTTAATGTTTGGGAACTCGAGCACCAGCCTCCCTATCCTTTGAGCCAGGTTGATAGAGACTCAATATGGAGGCCTTTTCCTCCACAAGCTGGTGGATCTGATAACAGATCCAGCAGTTTCCGCCAGAGGTATGGATCTGAGAGGATGCCATCTCAAAATCGGTCATAGATGTTCGCATTCTGTTATGATGAAAACTTTGATGATTTGGAGACTATGACTGGAAACCCAGATTATATATATGTTGAGCTACAATCTATGATGTTTAAAGTCTTGTCATGCTTGGCGGACCTGAAACTATTGGGTGGCATTGAAATGCTCTCTTTTCAGTTGCCACAAATTGTGTGATGGACTTTGGCTTCCTCTTGTTTCTGTGCCCTCCGGGTAATAAGATCAAATGATTAAATTAAAAGCTGTAGGTTGCATTTGGCTGTTGCTGCATTCGTCAATTTCTTCAAGCTAGTCCTATCATAATTGTTCATCTAGTCGAGTCACTGAGAACCCACTTTCCATTATTAATGTAACAATGCCATCTGATTCAGCATTTTCGAAGGCGTACATATTGTTATAAAACTAGCATTTATTGCTCACTCACTATGTATAAAAAATAGTTAAAATATTATATATATATACACATACAGATATAATGCACATCGTCTGTTCTTAATAATTTAAATATAATTAATATTTTTAGTGTAATATTAAGAGAAATTAAGTTATAAAGATTATTAGAGCACGTTAAAATTAAGAAATTTAAAAAAAATAACATAAAAATACATCACCACCACAAGTACTTTGATCATCACACTTTATCTAATATACATAAAGATTATTAGAGCATGTCAAAATTAAGAAATTTTTAAAAAATAACACGAAAATATATCACCACAATAACTATTTAAATCGTCACACTTTATATATATATATATATATAAAGATTCTTGGAGCATGTTAAAATTAAGAAATTTTATAAAAAATATGAGCCTTAATTTTTACTGTGAGGCTCAGGCAGCCCTTGACTCAACCGACAGACCTCTCTTTTCTCATCAGAATGTTCAACAAAATGCCGGATTATGCATTTTCGAAAAATTTAGCGCACTCATAAATAGCCCCTTTGGAAAAGGCTTACCAGCATCTGAATGCATCCGGCTGAACAAAACCAACTGCATGCAAAATCTTAAATATACTTTGATACAGTATTAGGACAATATAAAAGACAAGGCAGCAGCAATTGGAGATCACCCAAAAGAGAAGGGAAAAAAGAAAAAAGATGAGGAAAGAGACAGAAAAGTTTATGAGGTGCACAATTTCGTTGGTCAGTACAGTGAAACACCAATTATGTCAACAATCAATATGTCAGATTACTTGAGAGGTCAATCTAAATCCACCCGGAAGCAGTCTACAGTAATAATTCACATCTCTTGGTCTCAGTCTCCACTCCCTTACCCTAGAAAACTCATGTATCCTCACTGCAACCTTTGATTCACAAATCCGTTTCAGTCAGATTTTACCTGTCAACCATGACATTGGGAAATGTCACATTTACAACTAAAGAACACAATACAGAAATAAATAAGGTTTTATTACAAAGACAGCCAAAGTGAGAATGTGAATACCGATCCGGATCTACTCCTGCTCCTGCTCCTGCTGCTGCTGGGACTAGCACTCGTGTGTCGAGGAGGCTGCAATACCAAAAGACGATGACTGATTAGACTGCACGTCCAGTAATTATCGATTATTCTTAGGAATCTAAGAACCACAATCGTCAATGCCACTTGAAGCCCACTATAATGGCTGTGTTTGGCACTGGACCTCCTCCTAACATCTCACCATGCTTTATCCTAAAAACAAAAATTGCTAGTACAGTTACACTTACTGGCGAAGCTGGAGATCTAGATCTTGAACGAGATCTGCAAAGTTTCCATGGAACCATATTGAGAACTTAAGAAGTTTTCTTTAAAATCTCTGACCCAAGTGAAAGACGAGATTATGGCATTCATGATATGAGGCATAACAAACACGTTTTCGGCTGTGGTTAACTCATAATTGCTGACTCAGAATAGGAAAACTAAGAAATAGTTATCCTCAAAATCACCATCAATCAACAGAAACCTTTCATGAATGATCAGACATCTATTTAATGGAGCAATTAATCTTACATATTAAGTCGCAATCTAATAGACCAAGTGTACGGCGTAATGCAGCGAGTCCAGCTTTCAACTATCCAATCAGATTGCTTGAAATCTTTTATTACTGGGTATTACCACATATAGCATGCTAAAATGGAATTTACCATCTTTTGCCACAGGTGCTCATCGACTTAACAGCCTATTGCCACATCGAATAAGTCACATGAGATAGAGCACCGCAAGCCATCAAGTTCCTAACATGCAATCCTCAGATCACCACGAAAAGCCAAATCTAGAAAACAAAAAGGCAATCTTCACAATGCTAGAATCATGGCCTTAAAATTAGCATGCCCGTTTCAACACAACCATCCTCCTCTGATTAAAAAGAATTTGTGCACAGACTGACTTGCTGAAGTTACACATAATTATGAATAAAAAATGGCATCTCCAAACCCTAACAGCAATAAAACCATAGTAGGAAACACAGATTTGCCGTTGTTAAAATTCTACTCGCACAAGAGTTCTCAGAAGCCTCTTCAGAGGAAATCAACAACTGACAATTTTCATTGATTTCTTTTCTTTGAGGATTTCAAAATTACCAAAACTTTCTCAAATTTCTTCCAACATAACTGAAAATATTAGTTACATAGGTCTTTTCTCTTTTCACTGGAGTAACCACAATATTTTTCATGGTAGATACAGTAGAGCCAGCGGTCTTCTCTTTTGTTTTATCAACATGCATTTGTGCTTCAATTTGATTTCACATCTATTATGTTAATACCTTATTCTTTAGATGTACATTTCCCACATTGCATCTTGTCTAGTCATTTGATTTTGATATCATTGAATTATCTAGCTTACAGAAAGATATCATAGTCGCAATAAAATAAAAACAATCTGACTCAAGCACATCATTGAGAACCAGGAGACTGCATGTAAGATAAACGGTATAACATGCATACAATTCACAGGTTCACAATTCTGTAAACTCAAAAAGGCCAAAGTACATCATGCTCTTGCATGAAGGAAGTCATACCTTGAAACAGAGCGACGAGGTGGCTCAGATTCTGATCGTGAAGCAACAGACCTTGAACGTGATCTAGATGAAGCACGACGCAAACGTTTCACCGGCGTAGAAGCACTGCACAGTACAATCAGCCGTAAGTTTCAGAGTGAAATGGATATTTCGTTGGAAAAGATTCAATATTTACAAACTAAATCATACCTTCCGTCCCTAGAGCCAGAGCTGCGGCTGGGGCTTCTGCTTCTTGAATAAGGACTCCTGCTAGGGCTCCTGGAATGACTTCGCCTCCTGTTATATTCCTTCACCTAGATTTCACAGATACATCATTAAGTGTGGAATCATGATGCATAGAGTCCACAGTTTGAAACTTCAAACTTCATTCCAACGTACCTGTATATAAGCTCGAGAATATTGATTTCGGAAGAGAGAATCATCAAGCTTCCTTATCTACATGCATAAAAAGAAAACAAAACAAAGCAAAAGGCCATTTTAATATATGCAATAACAATGCCAAAATGTGATTTTTAAGTTCAACTAAGAATCATCATGATGAAGAAGCATTAAAATGACAAAAAAATGGCTAAATAGTTTCAAAAGAGCTCACCGCATATTTCATGTCATCGTAATTTGTATAGTCAACTATTCCTCGCATGCCTAAAGCAAAAAAATATGCCCAACATCAACAACTTCATCAACATCAACCGTATATAAAGCAGACACAAAGCAAAAAAAGATCAGCCAAATTAGACAGAATTCTAAAATAAGTAAAATATTCTGCAGCAGTGCAGCTAAATAATAACCAGATAGCTTCCAGACTGTTCAAAAAGTCCCACAGTAAGCCGGCAGATATTACACTTGCAGAACATCATATTTTACTTGAATCAAGCTGTAAACAGCAGATAACACAGTGGCAAGGATCCATTTTTGCAACACAAATAACTGTCGAGAACTTAAGTTGGTAACATGGAAACTAAAGAACTCCCAATGCAATAGAAATTTATGTCAGCATCAAAAGGCAGACAAAGTACATGTAGCCTCAACAGAACACCCCTAAACTGAAATTGCACCGAAAAGGTTGTGTGCTCAAGAGAAAAACAAGCAGCAAGGTTTCTGAAAACATTGCCAACCAAAAAAACAAAAAAAAGAAGGCAAAAAAACAAAAAGCAAAAACAACAAAAAAACAAAAAAACAAAAACAAGGGTAAAGCAATCTGATGCTGACTTTTAAGTCTTTATTAAACCAGAGAAAGAGAATCAGGTACCCAGTACCAATCAATGGATTCACTACACTTGAACAGACCATTGGAATAGACATCTGCTCCGAGAAGCCAGCATCAATTAAAAAGAAGAGATGAAGACTCCTGACATTTTGGTCTTTCTACATTGCTCTCCATTAACAATCAACATAACAATCAGACCAGTGTGACTCTAAAAACAGGTTCGATCAAGAACCCATGCATGACACATACAACTTTGAATCCCAAAGAGTTTCTCCAGAAGAAAAGGTGAATACTAAAGCCAGAATTCTTTGCCCAACAGATGAATCATAAAAAATTCATAAAACATGACATGGAAAAGAGGCCAAGCTTGCATTGAAGTTGCTCGTGCACATGAATGTTACATCCTTAAACCAACATTTCACCAGTCCCAAGTACTAACATAGCAAGGCCGGCCTGCGGAAGATGCTCTGACATGTCCTCACAACCCCCAAACTTAAATTAAACATTCATCTGAGCCATTGTGTATTGATGGCAGCAACACGCGGAACAAATAGTTTGCAGAAAACAAAATTGTGAAAATGTTTATATCATATTCTGGCTCTAAAAAGTGACAAAGTAACATATTTGCTTTGCCTGAAATTTTAATACCCATGTTTGCATTAACATAAAGCCTTATAGATTATATTTGGGAAAAGTAAATTCTAGGTATCTTTGCACTTTTGATCTCCAACCAATAGGTAGGATTCATAACTGGTCACATCATTTCTTCAGTGGTATTAGTTGACAGTAGACTTCCCTTTCATGAAAGTAAATATTTGTAGACAGCCTAAAATGAATAGGAGCATTCAATTGTGGGCACACCAAGTAAAATCAAACAGTTAGTATGAGAAGGATGTTATCAAGTTGGGCAGTTAATTGAATGACATATCTAATTAAAAACAGAAGCGGATGTTGCTCCAACCCACCAGACAGAGCAAATTAAGGCCAGACTTCGACAAACCTATATGAAATGCATCACATTCAACACATATTTCAGGTCAAACTACAGCTATGAGGAGACAAAAGTTCAGGCTGATACATAAAATAGGAGCTCATGAATTAACGGGGTAGAAGACATTCTTGTATCATAGCAAAGCCGTATGCTATTAGTGTCTGATCTTCGTAAACTGGAAGTGCTACACTAACTTCTAATGGTTACCAGTTCTTCTCTCCATCAAGAAGCAACTGACTCATTTTGTTATCTTGTATTCTCTCTTCAATATGAGACCTCCAACACTGCATTATCTCAAGTCTCTCTCCTCAGGTACACATGCACATTCAGCCAACTCCAATAATTCTGTCAATTACATGAAAAAGTTCATGTTTCTTAACCAGCATACCAATGACTGTCATATCATGACATTTTCCATACCGAAATCCATTTGTTGTTCGTCACCATCATTTATTATGCTATTGCTGTCCCACTCTTGTTAATATAACAATTTTGGTTAACTGGCCAAAGTATTTTCATATCACTTTTTAGACAAATTGGACGAGCACCGTGTGCATAGCTGATCTCAGCAAATCCGATGGTAACATCATTCCCCTGTAATCAGAATCTGCATAGGTTGACAACAATCTGCCTGTCCCTGACAGGAGAGTTGTACGTTCCTCCAGACATCATCACAAGTTTTTCTCTTTTAGTGAAATTGAGATATAGAATAAGATCAAACTCAAAAGAGCACCAAGTATTATCCATTGCAACCAAATGTGTGCTTATTCATTCACATTAAGACCTGTGCTCAAACGCTAAGGTAGAAAGGTCTAGTTGCTGAACAAAACAAGTGTTCTGAAAACCACAAATGTGCCTGTAACTTCTTACAGAGACCTTTTTTTTATTTTTTTTCAAATCATGAATGGAGGAAATGCTTTGCAAGATCTTGGAAAAGAGTTCCCTTAGCATTCCTGCAGCATTGTAGTGATGTGCTTGATTCAGTGAGCGCAGGCCCCCATTCACATAAATTTGCAATGAGATTACGAAGTGGACAATATTTTTGCACTTGCATGTTTTCATGCCTTGTCTAACCATAATAGTTCGTACAAGCATCAAAAGTAAAGAGTTTAGAAGAGATAAACTTTTAATCGTTTGTACAAGCATCAAAAGTAAAGAGTTTAGAAGAGATAAACTTCTTACCATCACGGTCACGATAAACTTGTGAGAAACAGACATCTCCAGCTCGACGCATGTGATCCTATAACCATAATCAGCAATTAAAGGGCTAGCACCACGAGGCATCTGACAACTTACAATACTAGTATCATTCACATCAATCACTCACTATTTCAGCCACCACCCACCCTCCCACCCATCTGCAGAACACAAACACCACAATGGGAAAGAAAATTATTACCTTCAAATCTTGCCATGAAGCAGAAGAAGGAAGACCAGTCACCAACACTGCATATACAAGATGTCGTCAAGATTTTTTTGCCCCATGCTAGTAACTACAATAAGCTAAGAAATAAAATGGTTCATGCAAACACCTCTTACCCCGGTAGTCAGAGCGCCGCGAAACTCCACCACGACTACTTCCACTACTGTAACGATCGTATGACGATGATCCTCGACCCCCATGTGCAAGTTCAACCTACATTGAGACAAACAATGCAAGAAAAATGATGAGATGTGGGACTGGTTAATCTTATTATAACAGCATAACTAACATATATCTGACCCGTAGTCGACAGCCATCAAAATTATAACCGTCCCGGCCACGGATAGCATCATCAGCATCACGAGAGTCTTCAAACTGAAATGCAGAATGTTGAAGAATCTTTTTCAGAAGGCCCATAAAGGAAAAAAACACAATAAACTCTCAGCATTGTCTCTCTACATCATTGTACTTTGTAGTGCCATAATACAGCATTATTTACTTCCACCAAATAGTAGTTCACAGTCTCAATTTTCAAAAGGTTTCTCACCTCAACAAAAGCATAAGCAGGAGGCTTTGGAGGGGTCTTCAAATCAATGTCAACGATAGGCCCATACTGCGACAAAATATCAGGAAAAAAAGACATTAACAATAAATAAATAATTAATAAAATTCAACCAATGCAAAGAAAAAAAAACTATAAAAAGGTGGTCCCATAATAAAAAACATCGTCCAAACAACTAGTAATCATAAACCCTGTTTCTACATCAAAAAATTATGTTTCAACCAATTACGGCCAGCTAAAGAGATGAATAGACATTTTATGCAATAATGTCTAGTCTAGGTATGACAAGCATAGATCTTGAGGAAAGAGCAAAAGTAAGCATGTGAGATATATACCGTGAGATGAGCCAAAAGTGACCAAGTAACATGGAAGAGCAAGATTAAGAGTAGCTAGGAAAAGTAAGCTTAACAGATAAAATGAGTCCAAACAGTTAAGAAAATCAAGATTAGCACAGAATGAACTGAAGCAGACAGGAAAAAAGATTGCCCGATAGAATGAAAGATAAATGTCAAATCCAATCCCTATTATTTCACATTAACATTTTACCAAAATAAAATCTGCATAAGCAAAACTAAACACTACCAAAAGTTACAGTTATTTCCAGAGAACTCTATTAATATCTCCAAATTTTCTTTAGATGGAACCATATTATTTTGATGTTTGGTTAACTAAATTACCTACAAAATGGTCATATTAAAGACAGATAAAACATGCTACCATAAAAGTAATTCTAAGGGGTTAAGTGTTTCTATACAACAATTTTAGGATGTTGTAAGACTTTTTCTAGACAGTTGATCAGTGGCAAAAATGCTGAGCAAAAAGCAACTTACGAGGCGAAGTCCTACTACGCTTGCCAGAACATAACCAAAGGCAAAGTGCTTTGGTGAATCTTTAGCCATGATGAACTGCAATTCTAAGGAGTTAAGTGTTTCTATACAACAATTTTAGGATTTCATAAGACTTTTTCTAGAAAGTTGATCAGTGGCAAAAATGCTGAGCAAAAGCAACTTATGAGGTGAAGTGCCACGACTCTTGCCAGAACATAACCAAAGGCAAAATGCTTTGGTGAATCTTTAGCCATGATGAACTGCAATTTCTGTTTTAACTACTACTGAGTGCCTATAATGAAGTTTTAGGTGATGATGAACTGATATTTCTTTCTTGAATACTTCTCTTATTTTGTTTTTTGGGCTCAATATGCAGTATGGGAGCAAATGAAAACATTATTACTAATATACTATTAATCGGATATCAATATGTAATACAACATCAACCGCATATCAATATAATATCAAAAATGCTGAAACTGTTTCCCCTGAATACATACAACTAAGTGATTATTGAATAGACCTTGTAAAACAAATCTTCAACTTCACTCTCACGAATGTCACCAGGAAGATTGCCAACATAAATGGTTCTACTTGATCGACCCATCCTTCCTGAAAAGGACAAAAAGAAATTTCCATCTACCAAATATCACAACAAATGCAAACACCAGAGTGTGATGGCATTATGAGAAAGAAATAGCAAAACTAAAAGAGTTAACTGCACTTGCCTCCCCTTAGACATTGCCAAACTACGACTCTGCCCCTCTTTGTTTATAATTACGAAAACCTACCCTGATAATTTTTCTTCTTTAAAGCCTAAATAAAACTAATGACTTCTTCATGCTATTCTCACCTTAAAAAAATTGAACCAAAAATGGTCATCGACTATTAGACCACTATACTCCATCATATTGGGCTAGCAACGTTTATGCATTAGGAAGGGCTGTGTTTGTAATGTTTCTAAGTCAAGATTGAACTGTGTTTGCAATACATCTTAGTTACTAGTTAGATTACATAATGATTTGATTGCCCAAAAATATTCAAATATCTTAAATGTAGAAATCATTTGTATCTCCTTGTTATTTAAAAAGAATTTGAATCTGGAAATTCAGCTCCTAAAATAGACTCACTCCCAGTTCCTGTTGTCTTTGGCTGAACTGAAAAGGCCTTTTCTTGTAAAACCCTAACTAAACTCGGCCACCACGCATATCATATTCTTTATCCTTGTAATGACCAAGTCATTTTTCTTTAACATAAATATATATATATATACATATATATTATTAGCTTACCATATAGTAGGGAAAACCAAAAGCAACCAGCAGGGACCAATGGCTGATTTTACTTCCCAACTACCATCCAAGGGTTAGATTTTGATAAAGTGCTTTTCATTACATTCCTCCCTGTTATGATATAGTTATTACATATAAACCTCCTCTAAGTTTCAAACCTTACCAAAACTACTTTGCCAAGGGAAAAATAAAAAGTTGACTAGAATTCTATACTGTTATCACCAATTTTCATCCAACGCCCTAATTACAATAGATGTTCGGTATGCATGTAAACTTAGAAAGGAAGGAAGTTGGTATTTATTTAGTTAAGGGAGAAGATAATTGTAATTAACAGAAAACAAAATTTAAAACTTAGTCTCAATTCAATCATTAAACAACCCACACATTAGTTTCATCTATTACTTTCATCGAAATCAATTTTTGCACATTCTGAGTAATATACTGTTTAGCTCCTCAAGAAGGAAAAGACCGAATTGCATGCCTATTCGTCATTTCTCTTCACTAGAAGGGTTGACAAAACTGCCATGGCTTACAAGACGAAATCATGTTCCATTCATATTTTCATACGTTTAGCACAAATTCATACACCAAAGCACATATCACAACCAGGTATCATTAAAAGGAACAAAGAACCATTTTTGCACGTAAAACCCTAGAAGGAGGTAAACGAATTCTTAATTTTATATTAAATTAGATTAAACACCACACGTCAAAATGGGACTCAACTGTATTCACTCGTCGAAAAAATAGAGCCCAAATGTTGGAATCAAGACTTCAAAAAATAATTAGTCTTTACTGAAATCGAATGAGTTTGCATAAAAACCGCAGAAAAAATAAATTCTTTCTTTTCCTTTTCCTTTTCCAGAAAAGATGAGCAAAATCAAACTGTAGACGTTCGACATCCTTAAATGCACAAAAGAAATGTTAAAAGAAACGAGAGCAAGGAGATACCTTTTTCAAATACCAGAAATTCGCCTCCAGAAAATGAGTAGGAATGTTCGAGAGCGAGCGTATCAGCTGAAGCAGAAAAAAGGTGCTGTTTTATCAATGTGTGGGAAAAAAAATAAATAGAAAAGATAAAAAAAAATTCAAAAGGAAGATTTGATGCGCACGGCTCCTGATTTATTAGTTAATCTCAAGATGATGTCATCGTCTGACACCTGTCTGGTTAATGCAAAACGATTGTCTCTTCTATTTTGACGGCTAAATAAACTTTCCCTGTAACCATGTAATATGTATCACTGTGAAATTTTTTTTATACATATTGATGCATAATATTACTGAGAAAAATTAATATGTATCACTGTGAAAAATTGTAATTTCAGTACTTTAATTACACTTATTTACTCTTTTGCTCCATTGCAATTTACCAATTTTATTTCAATTCAGATTTTAAAGAAACTCTAACAATTTACATCTTTGGGTTCAATTTTGCCCATATAAGGCGTTTGCCAGAGCGAATTTGAGTGCGCAAAAGCGTAAAAACAAAAAACAAAAAAAAAAAGAAAAGAAAAATGAGTGCAATGATGTCTTAATGCATGATTTAAAAAATATATAATATTGTACGAAATTATTGATATTACACATAAAGTATATAAAATGAATATGTGCAAAAAAAATTCCATTAAGCATTATATATGTGATATCCCACATTGCTAGAGTAAGAAAATAGCTACTATTATAAGCATTGGTTAAGGAATTTATGTTCAATCATTGGATATTCCTTTTGAGCAAGTTGTTCATAGCTCAATTTCAGGTTGCACACGGTAGATTTTTAGGCCAATCTCGCATCCTGAGCCCCTGGACCTGTGGCATGACAACATATTAGTTACATCATTAATACTATTGCAATCATCTTGATTTTCCAATTACCAACAAAAAGCTTCTTATTCCACTTCCATAACAACTAATAGCAAAAATATAGTCATGAGACTCATTGGATATCACAAATGCACTGTTTTTAAACTCTCTACACAAAAACATGGTGACCACCCCCACCCACCCACCCACACCCACACACACACACGCACACGCGCACACGCGCACACATATATATATATATATTCATTTGCCATGATATTCACAAAAAGCATCTATTCCCTTGCATTGATTTTCCAGCAAACATAGCAAAAGCAAACTTACCAAAGTATTCATCAAGGAAATATTAATGTAGTAACCACAAGTCTCGCGATTCAATTTGCTTGAAGAGCATTAAGTTCTTGATCTTCAAGAGACTCCAAATTAATTCTGAGAAAATTTTCATATGTATACCATCTCAAGGGGATGAGACCTCCTATTCTAAATGGTGTTTCATCCCCCCTTTCATGCCTTTAAATACATGCTACGTGTATTAAATATTTCCTTATAAAAATATTTAATAATAAATGCAATACATATGGCATGTATTTAAAGGCATGGAATATGAGAAGAAACATAATTTGGAATAGGAGATCCTGTCCCAATTTTTGTAGGACTTCACATTGTCCTCCTTGTATCTCGTCGTGATTTGATTATTGTAATGCGCATACACCAAAGACTCAACTCGATTTGCATTTAGTTTATTTCTTCACACACTGTGGATGACACTATACAAGCTCCATGCCCTTTTTGCACGCGAGCTGTTCACATTTTGAGACGACACTTTGATAGCCAAAGAATATAGTTGCGGAACAGCAACACATATAAATTCCACCATTCCACCGAACTCACGTTTTTTTTATCTTCAATAACTTCAGGCTTTGCAAAAATGCCATAATCACAAGTAAAATCATTGAGCTGTTTTCGATCTATTGGAACATCTTTTGCACTCACAAGCTTTCACACAGCATCTAAGTATACACTTTGTACAAGAAGAATCTGCACGAGGCTTAGTTCTTTGTCTGCCGCCAGGACTTAAACTTTGCAGTCATTCTTTTGAATAATAATAATAAGGGTTAAGCATGTAAGACAACATATGCATTATGCAATGATGCGTTCATTTTCTCCCACCTTTTCATGACCGCAGATTCAAATTCCCATGACATTTCTAATTTATCAGGTAGTATCTTTCTTATTGAACCTATCATGTCATCCGTCTCTTGATAAACTTCACCAATTATAAATTTATCAGAATCATAAAACCTTTTCAAGGAATCCTTCATCAGTGGTTGTGAATGATTGATTTTTTCAATCTTTTCAACCTTGGTTCCGCTGAAGCAAGTTAGAAAGATTGAGAAATAGAACCATCTGATTTAATTCATTCTCAATAGCTATAAAATGATCATCTTAGGGTGATCTTTTTGTCGACAAATGCTCCTATCACACTCGTAATCTCTGAAGGATGAGAACCAACTATGTAGCATCTACATCAAGAACTCAAGTATTATATATGTCATTAGTCTGTTCCTTTGTAGGAACTATCCGTAATAACAAACTTGCAAAATGAATCTGTTTATCATAAAGAGATTCGTCGTTCCTAACCCTACTTCGCTTCCCTCTAAGTTGGAATGCTCCCTTACCGATATATTTTTACATCCCATAGCTTCAGCAGATCACTTAGCCACGTCCATCTTCAGCCCAAAAGCACTCGATCATTGAGCTATTATGCACTCTTTCAACAGTGGCTGCTTCAAATCATTATCCAAATTGGCTTTGTAAAATACAAAATCAATTTCACATTTTCCCAAAATTGTTCAGCAATTATTATTCTTTTTACCTCATCATAAGCTAATTTGGACTTTGATGTTCCTTTTCCAAGTGGGCTATTCTAAAATTAGTGAACTTTTCTAGTTGACTCCAATTAGTGACTCAATAATCTAATCGTTCATTTTCAAAAATTTAATCATAGCCATCCAAATTGCTTTAACCAGTTACTTGTTGAACCCTTCCTTTTCACCTGCAACTTAGATAAGTGGTCATAGTCTTAATGGTGACATGATGATGTAATTGGAATATTAATTACATTCTATATAATTGAAAATTTTGATTGTATTGTAATTGTAGACTATACCATATTTTGGTATCATACCAAATGAGAATGAGGTTGTAGGTTAGTGACCCAAACCAAAAAAGAAAAAAGAAAGAAAGAAACAAACAAACAAAAAATGTGGCTCAAAATAATCAAATACAAGTGGTATTATTTTTCTTAATTATACCATAATTAACAGTTAATGATGTTACATGTTAATATGTTGATGAAATATATATTTAGAATCTATTGGACATATAATCTCATACCTTAAACAGATAGCAATCTTAAAATTCACTCCAAGGATTTCAACTAAAAATTGTAAGTATTTTATGAGATGACTGAATAAAGTAATGTTTCAAAAATATTTTTTGTTTGACAATAAATTCTAGTGCAAAATTTTAGAATAGTTTCTTATTAAATTAACTGTAACGGTAGCTATTTTATTAAATAGTTATGTACAAAATAGATAAATTGATATGTTAATTAAAAATGGCATGTATAGAAGTTATTAAATTTGGATTTTAAATAACAGTCATGATCATCCGATCTTGAAATTCACCTCAACTATTTCAAACAATATATCTAAGTATTTCACAAAATAAATAAAATTAAATAGAATTTTTAAATATTTTGATGTTCTAAAATTAAATTCTAGTACAAAAAATGATATAACTTGTAATAATTAATGTTATTTTGTAATGAACCTAGGGGTATCAAATGAGTCCAACCTACGCAGGTTAAAAAAAGAAAAAAGAAAAAAGAATCCAGCCTATGAGTTGGCTCGAACACGACTCTACTCTCGCTTTGAGGGTTTTGAAATGTTCGAATTACTATCATAGTCATTGCATCACCATCGTCTATAGTTGAAAAATATTTAACACGACCAAAATGATATTATTATGATCTATTATATGTAATATATTCATACATAAGTTGAATTGACTATTTTAATTAGTGGCCCTATTAAGTGAAATATATATATATATATATATATAAATTAGTCCTAAGTATGATAAATACAACATATAGTTTAGATAATATGAAAATAATATACTAATATGTCTAGTCAATTATTCGGTAGTCCCTAATTAATTTGTAGCTCCTAAATTAAAAACACAAATGTCCTCTTTAAAATGCATTTCCTCTAGGCAATTGCAATATTAAGAATATTATTGAAATTTCATCGCTTCATATATGAGGAGGCAATATTAATAATAGAAAACATAATAAAAGATATAGTACGAAATGTACTCTTATAACGTGCCAGCTGGCTACTAGGCATGAAATACAGAAAGAATTGCAAAACATTCCAAAATAATCGTATCCATCTATTATCCCTATCAAACATTTCTTAAGTGTGTTTGATAGAGAATGTTAGGGAATGTGGTGAAATTCCAAAATAGAAGCCCATTATTGATTAGGGAATGTATAGCATTTTAATAGCTTGTTTGATAAGATAAATTGAGAATTTGTTATTGACATACCGTAGTAGTTATCACTTATTTGGTAAATCATATTAACGGATGTATTTTAACATTTACTATATTACCCTTTTAATATTACTTGTGATAGTTGGTGTGAGTAAATAATTTTTTTTAAAAAAAATTGATAGATCAAATTAAAAAAAGGAGACTAAACCTAAATAAATAAATAAATAAAACAAAATAAACAAGTAAATTAAAAAAATAAAATTTAAAAAATAAGAAATAACTATAAAAGAATAAGAATAATAATAATAATAATAATAATAATAATAAAAGTAATTATGAGAGAACTCATAAGAGTATAAAAGTAATTTACTCACCTACATTCCTTACATTCTAAAATGAGTGATTCAATCTCACCCCCCAATGTGAGATTAATAATAGAGGTTAGTAGCATGAATAGTGCGAACTTTGCACATTTATCGAGCCGATCCACTTTTTTAATCTCTTTTATCAAATAATAGATTATGATATTTCACATACCACAATCCTTCCTAATATGTGCTATCAGGAGAGTGAAGTGCAAAGCAATAACAAAAAGATAGCAAGTATATAAAGTTTGATTCGTCGAGGTCAGTAAGGCGGAGTTTGTAATTTAAGCGAGATCACTTTGGGACCAAGAGTTTGAATGCCTAGGACAAGTGGAGGATAGGACGATCCCCCTGTTTTAATTCAAAAAACAAAAAAAAAAAAAGGCGTATAGAGTTTGGTTTTCAAAACCAGGCGGCTTGAACTCTGAAGCACGCCCGCCCGCCCACGTTTTTGTACAGGTTGTGAAGTCCGATTCCTCTTTCTCCTCCTTTTCCTCCATCACGCGTTCAATGACATATATTTGTGCACATATATATATATATATATATACGCACACATATGAATCCTCCTGTCTCCCTATCTCATAGAACTACATTTCAAACCCAAAAGTACCAGCAAAAGGATGGCAGAATCTACCGGGAAAAAGTCAAAGATTGAATCTATCAGGGAATGGGTCGTCGAGAACAAGCTTCGTACTGTTGGTAAGCTCCTCCATCCACAATTTCAGCACCTTGATCTGATGTTTAATCCTTAGATTTTGATGCTTTATCTGATCCCACGTTCTGTTCAATCTTGTTATATAGATTAATCGAGGCTATCTTTTTATGGGATCATATTAAATCATTTTTTGTTGCGTTGTGGATTTCTCTTTGACGTCAATTTTTCCTACCTCCTCGTGATGATTATCTGATGTGGGCTTATGTTTGATTTTTGAACTTTATGAAGGGGGCTTATGGGCAAGTGGTGTAATTGGATCATTGGCTTACAATTGGAGTCAACCTGGCAAGGCTAGCGTCAAGATCATTCACGCTAGGTAAACTCTTCTATTTCTTTCAACCTTTTGCTGCAATTTTCACTGCCTGATAACCTGCTAGACTAGGTCAACATCCTTCTTTTTTGGGATCAAATGTTCTAGTCAAGTTCGAATGCAATCTGTTCTGGAGTGATTTTATATTATCTAGTGAAGTTGTAGTTAAAATTATAAGTAAATACATGTTGGACAAGTGATAGAATTTGTTCAAGGATTTAAAAGCTAGATGGAAACTTTTCCTTCTGGATCGACTATTTGTCTGGCCATGGCCCTGATTGCAAGTGTTGGGTATTTCTTGATTGTAGACAGAAATTTAAGAAATAATGAATGATCAGTATTTTGATTCTTGTTCGTATTACATACCTCCTTTGGCTGCTTTATGTGCTGCGTTTCCTTGTGCCAGTGTTTTTTGTATCTTTTTAATATCTGAAATAGTTGCATCTTATTAATGGTCGGCAGTTTTGAATAACTTCGGATCATGTCATCAGTAGATTTTCATCGTCTTTTAGTTGATTGTGGCATTGGCTTTGAATCATGTTTCCAGTACTTCCTTTGTCTTTTTCTTTCTTTATCCTTCTCCTGTTGTTTATGTCTTATCATGATGATCTGTTAGTAAAATCCTTAGCGTTTCTTTCGCTTCTGAACTTAGTGATCACCCAAAAGAGTGCTATATCCTGCATGTCCGGCCTTCTTAAATTCTTTTCCAAACTTGACTCACATTGATTTAATTTTTTCCTGTTTGCAAAATGAGAATGATCTCATTTACGGATAGTTGGGTAGCAAAACTAGCTAAAATTACTTGCACATAGACTTGAATGAACTTCTACAGACGTCCAACACTTCTATTTCACTATCCAATTTCAACCGAATATTATTAATTTACTGCTTTTCGGGAACAATCCGTTTGAATTTAAATTCTTGAAAGTTACTTGGGTAAATTCAGATAATCTCTTTTTTACCCATGCTAAGCAAGACGAACCTTATATAGAATAACAAGCTTAACAAATAATGACACTCGGTAGAAACCACAAGTTGTCTGCTAATTGAAACTGCATTTCTGTGTTCCTTGAGTCAGAACTTTAGTGTTAGGGTGGTTTTTTAAGTCATCTGTATTATGTTTTAAGTTCTATTTAATTATTATGTTTCATTAATTTCCATATAAACAATTTTATATTTCATTTTGCTGGATGAAGCCACTCTTAGCCCTCTTCAACATGCATATATTTACTAAAGAGCCCCTGGGGACATTCTTCTTGTTTTGTCAAGTTCTTTAAGGATTCATATGCATATTACAGATAATTACCTCGGTACCTCTTGATGTTTGGTCTAATTACGGAAACACCCTTGTGGTTTGCGACTTATAATAACACCCACTACCCTTGGTAAATTGACCGAATCAATACAACTAGACCTCCTGTGGGCGGTTTCTGTAGTTAGACCATACCTCAGGCAGTTTTGAGGTAATTATCCCGGCATATTATTATCGATTTTGTCAGAAACCATCTATAAAATCCTTTATGTTGTTAATTTAGTGAATTATGTGGGCATAAAATGCAGGTTACATGCACAAGCTCTAACACTGGCTGCATTGGCTGGAGCTGCGGTGGTTGAGTATTATGAGCACAAAGCTGGAGGAAAAACTAGTGCAGATCGTTATGCAAAGTTTCTTCCATTGGATACTTCTTACTCACACAAGGATTAGATATACTTATTGCAGTTACAGAGGCAACAAATAACCATGAACAGGAACATTCTTTGTGGTTGGTTGGTTACAATACTAGGAGCTTTGTATGCAGACTCGTTTTTTCTTTTTTCTATTTTAATATTCATTTATACTTTTATGGGACCTAAACAGAACTTGTATCTGAAATAATTTTTGCAATAAAAGAGCATTGACTTGGGGTTTTGTGAATTTTCATTGAGCTGTATTTTTCATGGATATTGTGCCTATATTACTACTTTCAACAGCGAAGGACCCACGAATTTCTTTTTTATTTTATTTTTCTTTTAATGTTGAATATGGTTCACTGCACTTTAATCAAGGGATATTTCCGAGAGTTTGTTTTTATGAAAAAGTGAAAAATTGTAAAAAAAGTTAAAGCGAAAGAGTGTTTGAAAATAAAGTTTTTGTTTTTTTTTTTTAATTAGAGGAACGATGAAAAATAATATTGATAATCATGAAATGTCCGATAGAAGAGCATCAACAATGACAACCGGAATGGTGTCCGATGCAATTACAAACCTAGCATTTCTAGCAAGCAAGTGGCAAGTCTATGAGCCTCACGATTTATATAAGTTTATTGTACCCTAATCTCCCCATCAAAAAGTCGGCGAACATCCTCGATAAGGGGCTCAATAGTAGAGAGATCTTCTTCCCTCCTTTTCAGAGCTGCATTTTGAAAATAAAAGTTAAAAATATTAAAAAATTATAGAAGTTAGACGAGAGTTACTTTTAGAAAATTATTGTATCAAAAGCAAAATTTTCTCTATACAAAATTATGAGTATAGGAATCTAACAAATAGCAAATTTCAAATCGAATTTGAAAACAAATCCAAATATATTGGCCCAATGTTTGCTTGTCTTGGATTAACGAAACTAGTGAACAACCCACACACTCGGGGTCCTATTCCCAAATAAACCTGGTGCAATAAAAAAACCCTAATCGATCACTTTCGGCGATAACTGCTCCATCTTCCTCGCACAGGTCAGCTTGCTTCATCTGCTGTACTGTCTGTATAGTGCTTACAATCTCATTACTGCAGTGGTTTATAAAAATGCAGTTGCTCTTTCGGTGGTGGA
The DNA here is from genome assembly GCA_014898755.1 of Handroanthus guayacan. Taxonomy (NCBI): domain Eukaryota; kingdom Viridiplantae; phylum Streptophyta; class Magnoliopsida; order Lamiales; family Bignoniaceae; genus Handroanthus; species Handroanthus guayacan. The sequence continues at coordinate 630,639 of JACFYI010003308.1, read as the reverse complement.
AGAAGAATTTCATTGCAAGTGAAAGATGAGTAGAGGAGCAGCTGGGAGTGGTGGGGGCCAGAAGGGGGGGAAGAAGAAGTCGTC
>JACFYI010003308.1:609514-630455 GCA_014898755.1 Handroanthus guayacan | reverse complement strand
TAGGCTTCATGCCATTGGTAAAATAATTGTGGAGGCTTGGTTTGATCAGGCCGGAGCTATTATTTCAATCTCCAGGAGGGGTGATACGCATCCGATCAATCTGTCTTCCCCATGTCGGTACCGCTTCGTAAGCCTTATCGGTTCCTCCCCGGTAGAAGAGTCAACCTTCAGTCAATGCCTGTCCCCTGCCCACACTCACAAACTCGTAGAATTCCTGTGTGTGGACATAGATAAAATTCAGTCATGGGGTAGGCCCCTCTTGAGTTAGAGGGTTGAGTGAGTTCTTGTGTAAATCATGCAAAGGAGTATTTTGGCTCATGGTTTACAACCTTATGTGTTGATTATGCTGATAACATCACTGTTGCTTGCAATCCAATTAGATTGTTTGTTCTAGTTTATATTTCAAATTTTACTCTCTTGTTTGTTGTTTTTGTTTTATGTTACAACCAACATTTTGCAGGTATTTAAAGTACTTAACTAAGAAATATCTGAAGAAGAATAATGTGCGTGATTGGCTCCGGGTGATAGCTTCTAACAAAGATCGAAGTGTCTATGAGTTGAGATACTTCAACATTGCTGAGAATGAGGCTGAGGAGGAGGATTGATCAAAGAGATAGTTTAGTCTTAAATTTTTCTCATTAGGTTTTGTTTTGCCTAGTTTTCTGTGTGTTAGATACCTGATGCAGTATGTTGGTCAAAACAAAGGTACTAAAATTGTGCTATTCTTAAATGGAAAAAGATTCCATTGATTTTGTTTTAATCTGCCCAGGCTACTAATAAATTATCCTCTTTTGACATATGAAATTTTTTACTGTAGTTTCCAGATTTTTTAATTATTATTTATTATTATATCGGTCAGTGCTATGGTGGACTGAAAGCATCTGCACTTTGCTTAACCAAAGAGGATTGATTTGTTAAACCCTCGGGCAACGCCCAATTAATGCTGTTCCAAGTTCTTTGATTTCACATGCTCTTGGATCTATCATCTGCATCTGTTTTCTGCAGCTTGGAATACTGCTAGGCGTTAGTAGATGTAGAAAAATAAACTCTTGTAATGTGAACCCATGAGCTTTGGAGATTGTTGGACTTGGCAGATGTTCTATCCTGTGGAAGAGGATTGTGGGTTTTTCCTCTAGCTATCAATTTTCTGAAGCCAAAAGGTGCTTTGGCACAAGAAATTGAATTAGTAAAAGAAGTAAATAATTGAATCATGATTCCCAGGGGAGTATCGTCTTAAACTGGTCAATACCAATATGGACAAAAAGAAAATTAGACATTGATGTTTCTATGATATTTTTCAGTCTCAAACCCATTGTTATACTTATTTTGGTTTTAAGAGGTCAGTCCTAATCCATCCAAATCCCCTGCCATCAAATACTACGCTCTGAATATTCGAAATAACGCCATACAGATATGAATGCTTGAAATCATGTCAAAACTCATTTACACAAGCACATGCACACATTGTATGTATCCTGTTATTCATATTGCATACCGAACAATTAAATATATTATTCATCATTGCCCTGCTTAATAGGACAAATAGTTAACAATCCCAATGGAACATGAGTTTGGGGATGAAAGAAGATGCTACACAAATTGGTATGCATCGGATACCACGGAGAGTCGGAAATTGTACCATAGAATAGAGAACTTAAAACAAAATCAGAAGACCATAAGTACCATGCCTTAAAAAGATGAGGAAGTTAAAAAGAACAGGTTAAAAAATAACAAATTTGGAAAAGTGCCATCTAAATAAGACAAGACATCAAGTGGATTTACCTTATGTGTCGCCATCTGTTGAAACTGTACGAACAAGAAACATAAAACTGTAGAAATGGCAGGAACAAAGATGTGTCGCCATCTGTTGAAACTGTACGAACAAGAAACATAAAACTGTAGACATGGCAGGAACAAAGTTCTCTTTGTAGATCCTCTTTTGTCTAATTAAACTGTGTTTCTATCAAGTTCTCTGTTACTGAGAAAGCAGGAAAAGTGGACTAATTGTAAATCTACTGATGGAACATTACATTCAGATTTCAGATAGCAGTAAACACTGCTCAGCATATTACATTCAACATCTTTAAAGGTCAATTTGCTCATTACAAATCCAGCAAAAGTTCAGCTTTCAATAAGTATGTCTCACACAGCTCCGTGTCATGCCAGCAGGTTGATCTGGAAAACGATTCTTTCTTATCCTGAAGTAGAGCACGAGAACTCCGTGATGCCAATTGGGTAGAACTGCCCTGCTCAGTGTATTAAAAACACATTTGATCTATGATCCGAATGAACACAATTCCAACACGGAAATCTTTTTCATATTTGATGCATATTGTAAATGCTTAACAAAAAGGTGCACGTACATATCAAAATATTGCCCTTTTACCAGATAAACCTATATAACATCAACATTATTTGAGCTTAAGTTCTAATAAGGCGAGTCCAATAATTTTATTGCCAACTGTAGTACATATTATTTCAATTTAAGAGTGAAAAAATCCGAGGTGAATGCTGTTCAGGCAATTTCAAACCCCCAAAGTAAAAAGCTGTTACCAGATTTTATTGCAACATTAGCTAAATACAAAGGTGAGTGAATATAAGGTGATACAAGACCACAATATTGAAGTTTTGAAACAATGGGCATGCAAGTTTACTGCTGATATCAAATTAGCAATTTGCATAAGGAAAGCATAAAACGTAATGATTATACAGAATTAATTGCATGACTTACCTGCAAATAAAGAAGGAAAATTATGTACAGATAGGTCCACACTTATCTTCCAACCCCTCTTCTGTTCCCTTGACCAACAGGAGCTGTGGAACTTATCTTTGTTCCCAGTTTCCTCACAGTGCGCTGTATTGCTGCTTGCTTCTGGCGTTGATTATGGCTTTTCCTTCTACTGCATCATCCATTAAACTAGTACATTAAGCCACTTAATATCTTCATCGAGGATAACTCGCCTTTCACTTGACAACATGACTTAGAAGGAAACATTAATTCTTTTACACTAATAATTTTCATATAACATAATGCATCAATTTCCAAAATTAATGAAACCATGGTCCCAGTGCGCTAGCCTGAGAGGATGCTTCTTTTCCAGTTATTCAAACAGAAAAGCAAGAGATAATATCCAGAATAACACCGGCCTTTTTAATGGGCTCCGAAATCACTCTTCCCATTTCAGTTTTATGATACCAAAATGAACTGAGTCTAATTTGATCAAATGGATGAGATTAAAGATGCTTTCAAAACGGTAACTTCCATAGCATCTTCTTCTTTAATAGGAGGCTAAGTCCACTGGTCATTTGTAAATACTTCAGTCTTTCAGGATTTTCTCTGATGTCACAACTATGTGAGCTACATTCCAGGCTAACTTACCTGATCTATTGGGATTCAAAAATCCAAATAAATATGCATCAAGGATGATGCAAATGATTCCAAGACATATGTTAAGCAGATAAAAGTAACCCAAACTAAGAGGCATGCAGACACAATTTCCTCAATTAGCCAAAGTAAGCCAAGCCCACTCCATAGTTCTTTCCCAGCTCTTTTTCCTGCATCTCCTTTATAAGACCCCATGCACAAAAATTCTACGCAAAAGAATTTCCTCACCTTGCAAACAGAAGTCCAGCTGTAAGAACCATCCCTCCAACAGCCCAAGAAACTCTTTCATTGATGGGCATATCAGCAATCCATTGCCTAAAATCTTCAAGTACATGAGTACTTTGTTCTCCAGGTAAAATCTCAGAATGTGAAGTTTTCCATGAATTTGCAACATAATCTAGACTACCCTTCCCACCATAGCATTGTGCTTCTTCCGGATCCTCATATTGGGTGACAGAGAAACCTGCGGCATGGCAGAGCTCAGTCCCATTAGAGATCCACTCGGAAGCTTTACCACAAACAAAGTCAGCTAGTCCACATGGTGCTAAAACCTGAAACGTGATTGTTCAATCAGCAAAAGAATTGCCCAAAATTGAAAACTATATTGTACTATTTAAGTCCCAGTTCAGTATAGCAATATCCCATCAGGTACATTAAATATTACTTCCAAAATGAACTGGATCCTGATGCTCTTTGTGCTCTAACATGTCCATATGAGATAACAATCCTATAAATGATACTAGAGCACCTGAGCGTATTATGAATCAACAAATGAGTAAATCCTAAAAATTTAAAGAATTGAAAGTACAATAAACCTGCGTTTTTGCATCCATAGAAAAGTATGCCGTGGAACATGCTTCATAAACTCTATCACAAAAGGAGGCACATATACGAGGAGGTCCTCGCTGTACGCCCACCCGTGGATCACAGGTAGAACATTCCAAGAGTTCCCATAACTGCAAGCACTCTTGGCTTGCTTCTCCAGATGAAGCAAGTCTCCTGATGGTTAAGAAAGCAGGATGGGTCTGACTTACATCACAGCAGGTCTTTTTGCGAAAAACTCTGCAAAGTGTCAGATCTCTGGTGCCTTTGCTTGCTTTCTTGGGAGGTTTTCCTTCATTTGCATATGGAGGAAATCGACCACCCTGAGAAATGCAAACTTCACTTGTTTTACCTGCAATAGTTAAAAAGGACTCTAAATTAAGGATACATTTCTATGCAACTGAATAACTTCTGGGAGCTTTCTAGGTTTCGTTTGTATTCATTTCGTACAGAATTTTCTTCACATACGATTCTATTTACATCCTTATTCAAGATGCATAACCTCTGCCAGGACTTCAGGGAAAAGAAGTCATGATAGAGAATATATATCACCAAGGTTGCTTTTCTTTTTCATCAACAAAAGGCATCTTATGTCTGGGGATACTAATTTCAATTTGACTTCATTAGGTATACTTCTTCTAGCCATCTAGTAATCGAAAATACATGACTTCCAACTTCATGACCAAGTCCAAAATAAAATTTTGTGATTAAATGCCGGAGACAACACTAGAATACTCTGTGTAGGCCTGTTCTAATTAAATTATACATGAAATAGTTTAAATCCAGGAGTAAGCCATTTTGGGAAATAGTTATGCAGCATTCACAGCCACTTATGGATAAAAAATTAGCATTATTTGCTCATAATTTGAGCTTGCGCTGTTTATAAAAGATTGAAGATGCTTATCCCTGCTGAGGTTATTTTAGTTTTGCATGGCCAGAAGTACATGTAGGCAAAAATTGGCTCACTGTTCCTTACAATGGCTTGCATGTGCTTAGAAGATCCAAATGATCAAGATAACAGACAAAAATCATTTTGGGGACTGGTGTAGTTCATGGATATGGTTGCTTATTTTTGAAAATGAAAGATAATGCTATGTTGATATCAAGGAATTTAGAGAGGAAAAGGATAGGGAAAAGAAGTTCCAAGAAAATAAAACAAAAGGTTACATCATTTCAGTTTTATATTTTCTAGTGTTTTCTTCACTAAAATACAATGTCCAAAACCAGCGTAAGATTATTTCATTCTTCTCTTTCAACCCTCTTAACTTAAGATTCTTATTTTCTACATATAAAATTATCTGAAAGCTAAAACATCATGACAAAGACTTACAACATATTTCCCTCTAAACTACATGCACATCACCTGCCTAATCTCATCTCAATTATTTGGGAAGAGATGAAACAGAATATCGGGAGTTTTTACTTCCTCCTAACAATGTGCATGTGACGTAGAAAATCTATGATCTCACTGAATGTCTGTCCTCTAATTCTGTGGTAGAGAATCGACTAGCCTTCCTATGCTGGCATTGAATTCTTTCCTTGAGACAAATGGATCTTTATTCACCCCTGATCTCTACACATGACTAATAGATTGTTCCAGGGTATGAATCAAAAGAGCGACCCTTATCCACGATCCACCAAGACTTTTACTTCTGGTTCCAGCAAATGAATAATCAATTAGCCTTGGATTAATCTGTGTTATTTGCCTCTCAGCCATCTTGCATTACTTTTTCTAAGTTTCCTGCCCTTATCAGTTACATGTGAACTCTTTCTAGTTACATAGAAGACCAATATCAAGTTTTCATCACAAATTTCAGAAAAATATTAAGAACATACCACAAAATATGCCTATACAAAATTCTTTCATAGTACTTCGTACATAATCTGGTGATACTATATGCGTTAAGATACCTGAAGGACAACTTCGGTCATAAAAACAAAAAAAAGAATAAGCAAGATTTTTCCTATTCTCGTTCAAGAGCAAACTGTATATTGCATAGTATTACATTCCTATTATAATTTTTCTAATTTGCATCACTAGATATGTCACTACAGCAATGTTAAGGTTAAGCAGTACTTCTCAACCAACCAAAAAAGACAGAAGCCACGCTTGCCTTGGTTAATCATGGATCCATCTGTTTACCATGACATAAAACCATCCCATGTTTCATTATACTAAGATCAATACACAAAATGGTCCAGTACACAGTTCACATCGATGCTTAACTGCTAGAAAGCTTCAACCTTGTGAGTTGTGACGGCTGCATTTCCCGAAATTCATACTCACACCTCTACCATCATGAATGTTAAAACAAAAAATATTACAACCATCCCACCATAAAGCAGTTCCCCCAAAACCCCGAATCCTAACACACAGATAAACATATAAGAAGGAAAGAAAAGCCCATCTCTCAAAAGAAATTTTTCTTCAGTTTTGTCCAAAATATGCAATTAGATTTTCGAATCAAATTTAAGCAAAACTCAATTTCAATAACAAAGTAACGCTTCGCAGTAATTTATCTATAAAAGATGGCAATTTATAATATTCTCAACTAGTGGGAATTTAAGTACCCTAAAATCGAAAAAAGAAAATAACAAAAGAAGTTGCAATGACTCGGAGGATGGCGATGTATAAAAATCCAATTGAACAAGAAAGAGAAACAGGAATATCACTCACCAGAAATCTGCAGGAACAAAAAGCTGATGGATGTCAGCAATAAGAGTACGCAATAGCAGTCGAATATCCTCATTTCTGAACTATGGCTTCATTAATGGATAATCTGGTTTCCGCTTTACAATCGGAAAATGAAAACCCTGGGGCCTGAACCCGACCAGGGAAATTTCTTTATTTCCTTCCCCTTTCCTTTCTGAAATTTCAATTTGGTTTTATAATTTTCTATTTTGTTTACAAATTGACCACCAATCAGTTTGTTTAGGATTATTTCTTGGTGGGGAAAATTGCAATTTATCGTGTAAAATAATTTTACGTGAAAAATTATCAGGTATTTAGATTCCCTGTAATTTTTAAAATCATGAATTATGATTCTCTACATCAATGGTAAATGTGCAAAAAAAATTTCTATGAAAAATTAATAGACAGTTACATTCTCTATAATTTTTAAAATCTCACATAATGACTGCCCACGTCTCAGGCGCTCATGTTGTTTGTAGTTGGAATTGCTATTTTTACTCATGTAATGTTATTTTTGCTCTCCCTATACTCTTCTACCAAGCTGAAAATTATTAGCTTCTTTCTTCTTAAAAAATTATTAGCTTTCCTTTTCTTATTGATATATATCATAAGCATCTTTCTTCTTGAAAAATTATTAACTTATGAATCTTCCCATGAATGAAATTTTATATTAATACTTGCTCATGATAATGAATTTTTTCTTTTCTTTTCCTTTCTTTCTTTCTTTCTTTCTTTTTTTTTTTTTTTTTTGGGCTTAAAGAAACATGAGCGTATCAAAAGTTTATCAACAAAATAAAAAAATTTCATAGAAGCAATCCTCAAGCAATCACCCCCATAGCCAATTCCCCATTTCTGTCCTAAAGTGATTAACGAGAAAATATATGTTTACCATACAAATTTTCATAAAGAAACAAAAAATTGGAAAAAATATTAAAAAAAAAAAAAAAAGAGATATGAGATTGTTGCTGTCTCACAATAAGAAGAGGGAACACTTTGAAAGAGCAATAAATGAAGCCCAGTTGGACTAGGTACATTCCTGCTTCCCATTTTATTACTTGAAAAGCCAAATAAGATTTAAAGTTCCTGCTACTGCAATAAACAAAACATTAATAAGCTTGGAGAGATTCACCGCCACAGTAACAAACTTCAAGAAAAAAAATATTAATATGCTTGAAAGAGTATATGTCTTCCAAAATAAGCCTGAAAAACTGAGCTCTACAAGAATTAACTCCTCTACTGTGGAACCACCACTTAGCATCAAGTTTTCATAAATAAAAACATACTCAAGAAAGATCAATTTTCACATATATGGCTCAAAACCCACTCCAAAAGATCAGATTTTGGGCACAGATTCTATAAAAAATGTGATCAAACAACAAGCAAGACATTATGAGTCTTAAAAATGTTGCATCTGTCTATTCTTTGTCCACCAATCATAAAAACATACCATCCAAAATGATTGAGGTCACATAGCCATTCATGTGTCAAACAACCAAAAGAGCTCTTTTATTGATGGTAAGCATTATCTTGATCTTCAAGTTCAACACCTGATGAACACCGCGAGTTTCTCTTTCGGCACGCTCTATTTAATTTCTTGGTCAACAAAAGGCAAATCTTTTTTTATGATCTTATGGATAAAATTCAGAACAAGTTACGCGATTCGAAGTTGGATTGCCTTATCTTTTCGGGGACATCTCATTTTTATCAACAGCGTTCTTTGCTCTATTCCGCCTTACTTAATTCAACCATTCAACCTTTTCAATCCATCATTAACCGTATTGATTAATTGATGAATAAATTTTTCTAAGGTGACAATGGGGGAGCACGAAAAATTGCACTGGTCATCATGGGATAAGGTCAGCCATCCCACTCGCGACGGGGACTCGGCATCTAAGTCTATGGGAAGTTATCTTCGCTTTTTCTTGTAAGCTTTGGTGGAAGTTTAGATTGCACCACTCTCTTTAGGTCTAGTTCATGCAGCACAAATATGTTTAAAAAATCCTTTGCTGGGATTGTTGCTGTCAAACACAATGATTCGCCCGTATGGAAAAATATGTGTTGGATTTAAAGTACTGTGGAGCCCCAACTTTTCTAAGCCCTGGGAAGTGGTAATATGTATTTTCGGGAGGACCATTAGATCAGGAATGCTGCAGTACTGTGCCATGTCGTCTCAAGAATCTTATCCTCATCTTCAAGTAGGCAACTTTTGGGCAAATGGTGACTGGAAGCGTGGAGACCTAGCCTATCATCTTCCCCCGGATTTGCTGGAGCAAATCTATAATCTTTCACTTCATCCCTCCGCAGCTTACTCTATAATTTGGAAAGCATCTTCAAGTTGTACTTTCAGCACTTCCTTAACTTGGGAATTGGTCCACGATCGGCAAGCCGGGAACAAGCTAATGATATGTGATTTGCAGCCCTCTTGTGTCCCTATCTATATCGATCTTCATATGGTGATTGCTACATAGATGGATACCAATCGATACTCGAATATAGGAGAAAGGTATAGCCCTCGTTTCGCAATGCCTATGCTGTGCAAACATGAAAATTTTCAATCATCTATTTCTGAATGGTCCTATTACGAGGAGCGTGTGGAGTTTCTTTGAAAAGCTTTTCCAAATTAAGCATGCTCACGTGAGTAGCATCTCTGCTACCATCTAGTTTTAGAGATTATCTACAACTTTCCCCGTGTTCATGTGCGATTTCCAGGTGCAGGACATATTTTGTGCGATCAGATGGGTAAACTCCTTCGTGCATATTTTGAGTTGCGTGGGGGAAAAAATAGCAACTGGGCAGGACTTCGTACTTTATATTTTGGGCTTATTTTGTGCTTTCAGCATGTTCTACTTCATGATTTTGGTTAGAGGTCGGCATAAACCCCCACACGGGCACAAGTGGTTTTTTTTTTTTAAAAAAAAAAGTATGGAGAACGCTTAATAGCTTCAGGATAATTATTTTTTCAATATAATATTTTTAAAATAAAGGTCTATAAAAAATCACGTTTTGCAATGATGTTAAAAATTAACATTCTAAAAATATTTAAATGAAAATTAAATTCTCGTTCGCATATGAGGGGATAAGCAGATTTTTCCTTTTTTTTTTGGATAATCAAGAAAGGACTTCAATAATAAGCAAAAACAGGTTGAGGGTTTCAAAGAGATTTTTCATCCTATGCATATATCTTTGCATGGTTCAAGACTCAACAGAGATTTTGCAAAATAAATAAAATCATCTTTCTTTTTTTTTTTTCATGGTGTCGAGGTAATAATAGGATCTGTGTAAGTTTCTCTAAAATATATAACTATTTAGGTAAGTCTAAATTAATAAAAAATTTCTCAAATTAAAAACCAATACAATTTTCAACTCTAATACAAAATTAACCCGTTATAGAAGACAATAACACCATAATTTTTTCTTTTCTAACATCGTGAACAAGATACTTTCATGTTCACTTTTCAAGTTCCTTCAATTATATTATTTTCTCTTTCCAACTTTATTCTACTCACTTCTATTTCAAAATTGTGTTAATTCATAAAACATATTTAACAAAAATATTCCAACATTTAATAACTATCATTATCAAAAAATAAATAACCAAAAGTTTACGCATGGATATGGTAGTTTGCAACATCATACACAATCTATTTATTAAAAAGAAAAAAGAAAAAACCTAGCGACATCACACACATAATTTCCAAAATGAAGTATAAGAATTTCCATGCCTCGAATTTTCTACTCTTAACGATTGTTTTCCAATTCCACTTTATTTAACATATGACCAATTAATTTAGCTTTCAATGGTATACTTCTGCAAAAGTTTATTTTCACTTATGTAAGATGAACTTAAAAAACAAATATTCATTGAAATAAGATGTGTGAGGTTGACGTCTTAAAAGCACTAAAATTTAAAGAAGTTCATGCAAACCATCCCTCTTGTCATATCTAGTTGATAAATCAAGTTCTCTAAAACCTTACTAGAAGAGCCTTGTGAAACATTACCTAGCCGAAAAGAGAAAAAAAAAAAAAAAAAACTTTTCTTTTGGGAAAAATCATCACATTCGTTTGTTACTATGAATATAATTATCATTTTACCCTCAAAAAATTGGAGAAAGAAACTGCACATTTTGTGAATTAGCAAGAAAATAAAAAAAAATAATAATAAAATTTCATCCCAATGATGCAAACTAGTCGTAGAGTGCAGAAAAAAAATATCTTCTTTTTTTTTTTCACGAAATTTTATTTGTTAATATTTTTCATATAACTTTATTTGCCAGCGTAACACAGGACTTACTACAAAAAAAGAAAAAACCTCACAAAAAACAACGCGCAGCCATGTCCCAGCGTGAAAAGAAAATCCAATGAAATACCATAAAGCCTAATTACAATAATCAGAGCAGGATGCCATACAGAGCAGAATTGATCACTCAAAAACAACCTCCACACACTCACACGCACGCAAGCACCCAGCTACATGAACAAACACACACAAACCTAGGCAAACTACCAACAGACTGAGACCATCGGCAAAAATGAAGTTCTCTTCAGTTGATTTCACAGGTCGTAAGGAGGAGGAGGGCTCCTGGGTCCGACTCCGCTAGCCTTCTCGAAAGCGAATGATCCCGACCTCCGACGAAACCTAAATGCTTCTCTTCCTCCGGCACCTATATATTAATCATCAACCAGCAGAAATTGAGAAAAGAGGAAACCTATGAAAATGTGCAGCTTTTGACAAGATAAGAAACTGAGGCATTGGAGTTGATCTGCATATGCTCTCCTTCCCTAACACAAAAGGCTAGCCATCTCGATTTAACGAAAATTGACTGATAACAGTTTTGACATTTTATTCCAATACGTGTTTCATAACAAATTTTATTTTACATGTACGTACCACATACAAAGAGCATTTTCATATAAATGGGACAAATTTATAAGTTCTAGAAAACATGTGACAAAATGTTTGGAATCTTATAAGGTGGCAAACAATGTTTCATAGTTATTTTTTGAAGAAAAATACATCAAATAAGTTTCCAAGACAAGACTATCTCATCTCATAAAACTATTTTTGAAAAAGGATGAAGTTCTAACTCACTTCAAAAATCAATCTTAATTTATTCTTTTAAGGAATTATCATTACTAGCATGTTACAAAATCTTAACATAATATTTTATTTTGTTCAAACATTTCAACAATCCATTTTTGAAATAAAATCTAACATTTTTAAACTTCAAAAATATTTTGATAAAATAACTTAGGTAAGCCTCTGAATCTCGAATGGAATACATTTCAAGTGCATCTAGAAATGGAATATATGGCAATACACCTATACAGATAGACGATCCAAATTATTTATTCGACACAAATCAAATCAATCAGACAGAACCCCATTGAGATCTTCACCCAAAATAGCCCATGGTTATAATTGCAATGAGCCCAACCACGATAGGAGAAGATTTAGCACTAATCATAATTAATTAATCTTAAACTACCTTAGTATGTAATAATTACTCTTATCTTGTAAACCTAATTCACTTCCAATTAAGTTACAGGTGCATTGGACAAGTCAACAGATATCACTCTCCAAGGCCCCACTAATATTAAAATAGTAGTACCTAACCCAGCCAACACATTCACCAATTATTGCATGGCGTTATCCGTGGAAATTGTTCTACTCTGACTAAATGACCGAAATACCCTCCCTGCTGGCTGTGAAATGACTACCCCACGATGATCCCAAGGATTCTTCTAGATGGGGGGCAATTTCGGCCATCAACGTAGTATGTAAAATATTCCTACTCGTGCAGACTCCACTACAGTGAATACAATTATTGAGGTTTTAAATTTTAATTGAAAAGCTTACCGCCGAAAGGGGATACCGGAGGTGTGCTGCCCGCGGGGGAAACCGGCGGCGAGTCTTTCTGAGCCTGCGGCGGCTTTACGATCATTATGCTTCTCGTCACTCTCGGTGTATCTTCCGCAGCTTCTTCTCCGTACGATCTTGGATTGTTCATGACTTCTGATTCTGCTTAAAGCAGGAAGAAAACAGGAAAAAGTGATTAAAAGCAGAACCAGATTATGAACCAGTTGGACTCAGAACCTGATATTGGCATAGATTCCAGACAAAGTTGATCTGTACTCGAGATTGACTTCTTTATTACTGAAGTTGACTACTTTTAGAAATCAGAAAATTCAAGGAAATCTTTCAACTGAAAACTGAACAAAAATACAACAATTCTGCATAATTAATTCTGTCGATCCAGATCATTTACACTTACTTATAATAACAAAAAGCACAGATTAATCATAATAATCACCTAGGAAACTAATTTTAACCAGCCAGACAATGATCAGCCGACCAAATTATCGTTATAGTTTGCTTACACAGGATTATATTTAACAGTTATTCCGGCAAAAGATAGCAAATGCTGCGTACCCTTGCCGGAGATGGATCGTGCGCTAAAGGTAGCGTGTTTTCTCAGTTTCCCTAGGCCAGAGTCGGGCCGGGGGCCCGCGACGGTGTCGTCCCAGAGTTGGTCGAGCAACCCCATGTGATGCGCAGTTTAAGATAGCTGGCGCACGTTAGCAATTAGTGCTCACTTAGAGCTGCTATCGTACACCCACGATCGTTTAACCGACTGGTTTCTCTTTCCTTGTGCTGCTATTTAATGAGGCATGGGCGTTAAACATCGAACAGATTTATGGATCGAGATAACGGGTGAACCGTTGGATCAAATACGATGTGACGTTGACGGCCGATTGATAAGCACATGGAAAGTAGATAAGATCAACGTAAGAGGGACGTTGATCCCGTAAGACGGGGTGTAAATGCCGTAAGGGAAACTCACACGTGCCGGTTTGTATGTGAGAAGGGAGCACGTCACGTTATAGGCCATCGGTGGCAATGTATATTTATCCCATGTCAGCGTCTAATTGCAATATCTATTTATACCATGCATTACTACCGTATACAAAATATGAAGCATAAAGATAATTATTTTGGTAGTATATTTTTATATATTATACATACAATATTTTTTTAATATTGATTCCTTTTAATAATAGTAACTACTCATAATCTAATAAAAATCATAGTTACTAATATATCTCTGTATATTAAATTAATTTTGTTATTTTATATTAAATATATTACTTATATTCTCATTACTGAATTCAAAAGGCAAGTATTTATTATACTTTAATATGTATGAGATATATTGATTTTTTTATGTACATGCATCAAATGTGCAATGGACGCTAATATATATAATGTGTAAAAGACAAATATACCTATTTTTAATGGCATGTTTTTATGTATTCTTTCTAAAATACCTTTAATATCAAATTGCTTTAATGAACATTCACAACTTAATTTTCTCTTAGTATTAAATTATATATGTATTAAATTAAGAAAACTAGTCTTAAATATTAAATTATATATGTATTACATTAAGAAATTAACCATATTCTAATTATTAAACAAAGACAATTGCATTTGATCATCATATGTATAATATTTAATTTATTTTATACATACGTATCGAGTGTGCAATAGACGTTAATGTTTTTTTCTTAAACACAGTATATTTAGAATTTTTCGTCCTTTTCTTTTTAATTCCCCTCCAACCTAACCCCTCTTCTACCTACATTTTCGATCTCTTTAAATTCAAATATATTTTTTGATATATTTGTATTTTGGGAATAACAATTCTAGGGAAATGGATTTTGGAAGTAAGCTGTGGAATGCAATGAATGTTTGTATATATTTCCAGTGTTAGGTAGAAATTATTTTGGATTGCAAAATAATATTTAGTTATGGCTTGTGATAAAATATTTTTTATTGTGGATATCAAAACATGTTACTTCTTATCTTGTTATAGGGAGAAAATGTAATTTAGAATTGTTTCTTATATATAATTATAGGGTTTTTTCATATGATAAATGTATAAAGTTATTTTTATACGTAATTATGATGTTTCCTTGTTTAGAGATACCTTTCAATAGGAGTGACAATTCGGGTGTATTGAATGAGTTCGGGTGTTACTTTCAACTCGAACCTAACTCCTTTAATTTCTAAGTTGTTTAGTCTAAATCCAAACTCAACTTGAATTAAAAATCTTATAGGATCCGGGTTTGGAATTGATTCTATTAACTATTGATTATAGATTATGAGATTTTATATCATTATTCATTAATTTTAGAGAACTTACAGAAAAATAGATTTTTCAAACACTCAAAAATAACTATTAGCTTTTATAATTAAATAAGTATTTTTTACAATCAGTTACAAACACTGCTATAGTAAAAGATGTACCGTTATATACTATATTACTAAATTTAGCACTTTCACTATTTTATTAAATTGAACATATATCATTATATTAATAAAACATTTAAGATCATAATAAAAAAAAATATATATGAAAATCGAAATTTTTTTGAGATATTATTTCACTAAAAGTAAAAACCTTAAAACATGCCTGAAATAAAATATTTATTATAGTGATATTTTGTTTTTCCTTTTACAACTTTAAAAATGAAAATTAAGAAACAACTACACAGTACATCTATAGCCTAATTTTACATCAATCAGTCCCTCTAGAAAACAAATCAAGAATTTCTTAATATATATATATATACTAGATGAGGCGCACCGCGCAAAGCGCGGTGTCAATGCCCGTAGAACTAAAACTCAGTAAATGTGATGTATAATGCTGTAAAAAAGATATATATTTGATTAAAAAAATGTAACATTCCTATCGTAATACAGAATTTTAAACAGGTGCCGCTATGTACTTTTTTTAGGCATTAATATGTACTATCATAAAAATGAATAAGTTTATAAAACAATACTTATCACGAAACAAATAAAAACCAGTAATCGAAAATGTTACACATCCATACGCACACATCACTCTCATTCCATTTTAACATGTCAAAACATCATTTTCCATCATCCAAAGGATAATTTTCATATTATGTTTGTTCAAAACTATTTACGTGTCTGCATTAATGAGTTTCTTGTTCAAATGTTACCAACAATGCAATGCTAAGTATCTCTTAATTTTTGTGGACTAACTGATCCGTGTCCCAAGTCTCATAGAGACACCATATGTGCGCCATGTGGTTACCATCATATGGTTTTCATAACTTCTATCATGTTGAGCATTTAGAAATTCATATGGAGCACTTAGAACACAATCAACAAATACTAATCTCATACATCACAATCGGTCATTTCAAATGCAAAATGGAGAGTAATCCACCCACTAAGATAGCATGCTCTCTTTACTTGAGACATAGCTAAAATAAAACCCTAAAAAAATTGTATAATAATCTGCATCCAAATATAGCCAGACAAATTTCCAAGTCTATAAAACATTAAATTGCATCTGATCATGAAGATCAAATACAACATGTTCTAAAAGTTTCTAATAACAAAAGGATGCACCAATCAAAATCACTAAGCAAGCTATATAAAATCATCCACGAGAAATGGAACAAAATACCAAAGAAAACTACACACCAAACCCTTTGCTTAACAAAGAACCTTATAAAGAAATATCATGAGAAAATGACTTCTAAAATGAATAAACACAAAACCACAATGATATTATCATCACATAGTTTAAAGATCTATAACAATAATAGTTCAAGATAATACTTGATGAACTAACCAATAAAAAGCTTTTTATGAGTTTAACGAGCAAACCTACCCGAAGGTACAACCTCAATTGATTAAGTTCACAAAGAACTAAATAGAGTCTTTAGCTTATCACACAGTATAAATAACTTACAGTACCTCTTACTTGTTGAAATTGGCATTGATGCCCATAGTTGTACATCTTTATAAATAAGTCTTTTAAGGACTTAGCAAAACATTCTAGTCAAATAGTATGTCTTAGAATCTTTATGCTCTATCTAAGAAGCTAAGCACTTATGTCACTGAATGCGATAGTCAGATGAGAATACCAAATTCCCCTAGTATTATGTACTTACTATCATCAGCTTAACTCTCAGTTGTTCTCAAAATCATATAAAGTAAATTGATAGATACGGCCTTGAGTACTTAGAAACAAACAGCTAAACTAATCAATTCAAGGACTTTGCATACTCCACATATAGCAAAGTATCAGAATATGGGCAAATGTAACAACAAATAATTTAGACCGATTGTCAATTTTAAAGAGCAATATTATCTTCCAATTTGTTTAGGACATATAGATCTTGTAGACCTGTAAATCTACATATTCCCATGCAAAGATTTTTTCAATAACCGAAATATAAAAAAAAAATGAATAATAAAATCAACAATATTAGCACGCTTCAAGCTAAACAAAAATTTCCCATATAACAAACATAACCTATGAACATATAGAGAAACGAACAAAAGAGAGAAAAATATTGGACCTCCGTAGAAGATTGAGTGATTGAAGTGCTTATTCTTTATATAAAATAGATATCTTCCATATGCGGTTTGTAGATAACTGATTGTAAACAAATGCGAATATGATAATCGCATATTTAATCCATTTAATATTCATTCATAATACATATTTAATCTTATATATATTCGACTATATCTTTATCCATATTTAATAAATAATATTTAAAATATTACTACACAAATAACATATTCTAAGAATAGCATATTTTACGAACAAATTCATGTGCCTTAAATATTATATATATATAGAAAATGAATTTTTAGTCTTTCTATATCATAGGTTGTACATAACTGGTGTTATTAAATTAACTAAACTAATCAGATATGGGTATCAAACGAATTATATATATTTAAATAATTTATATGAAAAATACTCAAATGCAAATACGATATAAATAATTACAATTAGATAAAATTATCCAAAAAAGCATATAACTATTAACAAATATAAATATATCCAAATTAGTTATATTATCTGTTGAATAAAATATAGATATCATTTTTCAATCTCATTTTTCAATATCCACCAAATGCAAGTACGAATATAGATATCCGACAAGTTAATCAAATATAAATATAGATACAATATGTATATATCCAATCCATCTAATATCTGTTTACACACCCCTGACAAAATAGTTGACCAAGTAGTTAAACAAACCATTTTTATAGTTCACAAAACAAAAATATTCTACTAATAGCTAAATACACAACCAAGTAAATTTGTTCTGCACATCTTTTTCATCATTGTCCATAACCAAAAACAAAATGATAAAATATAAAATAGGAATTATAAATTGAACTCTAGTTAAGTAGATTTGCACGCACCAAGTCAAATTTCCAAAATTCTAATTTTGTACAAGGTATTATGGCATCTCTTGAAGGGAAAAAAAAAAAAAGATAGAAAAGTCAGTACACAGCTTTCAAACATCTTAATACAACATAGAAGTATCCGAAAATCTTGCTATAAAGTTGTAGGAACAAGATAATACTTGAGAAAAGTGAAATGGAGAGAGATAAAGTTAGAGAGGGAAAAAAGTGAGGAGCAAAACGGAAGCCCCTTTTCTTCCATCCATCAACTATGGGGCCCACCAAAGTGAAAGACCAAAAAAAAAGAAATACAAAAGTGGCATTTTTTGTCTGTAAAATGGGAGTGGACCTCACAGCTTCACCACAAAAAACAAATTGCCATACAAAATAATAGCTGCATGTACAAGCAAATACAGCAGCAATGCCATGAAACGACGTCATTTGCAGGCTGGCCTAGGTTAAAAAAAAAAATTGAAAAAAAGGCTGCACGCGTCGAATTGCTATTCCCACGCGCATCCCCTTCTATATATAAGAAGAAGAAGAAAAAAAAAGAAGAAGAAGAAGAAGAAGAAGAGAAGAAGAGTAATAAAATAAAATATATAGCCCCATATTAGTAAGATAGGATCCCATGCTTTTTTTTTTAATAATTCCCACAAAAAGCAAAGCAAGCATTTTTGCATAAAAAATTACTCTTTCTTTTGCGGGTTTATTCAGCCAAACTTTGTTGATGTCTAGTTCGTCGCTTCATATGAAATGTTCAATTATCTATCTATCTATCTATACATCTAATATATAGGAGATCGATTTCTAATTTTTCAGAATTTTGAATCATTTTTAATAATTAAAAATTGACAAAAATTAAAAACTACCCCAACCCACTATTCCATCACCCCCATCCCACTCTATTATTTATTTATTTATTTTTTTCTCTTCGGGGAGAACACGCACACACACGCAAACACTCAAAACACCCCTATGCACTACTTTCTTCTTCTTTTTATTCTCTCTTTTTCTTTTCTCTTTTCTTTTTTCTTTTTTTTTGAAAATTTTTTCTCTTGCCACAATGATACAATCCCACCTGCCGTACACTTCTTCCTCTTTATTGTAATCTTGAATTATTCATAAGAAATTTCAATAAATAATTATATGTTTGTTCATGTCTTAGATTTTATTTTTGTTCATTTTGATAATTTATTTGATGGAGCATGTTTTTAGATATTAATTTCTAAGTTTTGTCTCCTAAGTTATTATATATCTATTGATTTTATTTTGTTTGAACTTTTTATATCTTTTATATTTATATACGTGTAGCCATTATTTCATTCAAGTCATATAATCATTTATTTATGTTAGTTTTATTTTGAATGAATACTCTTTTTGTTCATGTAATGATTTTATAATGGGAGACATTAATAACTTTTTATATTTCTATAATTTGTTTTAGTTGTTGATTATTATTATTATATGCAATAAAGTATACATAGTTATGCATAACTTGATTTCTTTCTTAAGAAAAATCATATATGATTCTATAATACATATTTTTTTAAATATTTTATGGCATATTTAGAATAATATATTTAATTTTCAAATACTATACATTCAAACCCACAAGCAAAAAAATTTATATAATATCATCTCTTACTTAATAGAATTTGCTTAAAGAATTTTCTTCTTATTTTTTCCCATGAAATTGACAAAACACATAGTTTTTGAAGCACTAGAACGATTTTTTAAGTCCTTATATTAATATATGGTTGTCATCTTTTTCATGAATAATCTTAAAATTTTACCTCATTTTCTTTCATTAAAAATCAGTTAAAGTCCTATAAATAATTGTGCAATGTACAAAACATAATTATATATTACCTTGATACTTTAGTTATATACTTATTAAATGTTAAATGTACATTTTACTAATGACTTTAAATATGAAATATTAGATAATAACTCTTGATATGAGAATGATGATATATTGTTCTATGTGCCAAAATGTTATTCTATCGTTTAATATTATATATTTTTTTAATTCATTTATGTAGAAGTAAAGGTAATTCTGCCTCATAAAATAATAAATAAAAATATGATTGTATTAATTTCTATCTTTATTGTTAACTTGCATTTAAAATGTTTTAATTTGTGTAAATGAATGACTATTTTCATTATTCTATTGTATGTAACACATTGATACTTGCTACGTTAAAACACTCTATATTTCATATTTTTATATTATCAAAATTTTCATTAATTCAAACAAGTACTTTTCAATATGACCATTTACTTTTGTCAATATTCAATATTTCAAATTTAATTTTGATATATCAAAAAATTGTGACACTACTAAATATCTCATATGAAAGTCTTCAAATATATATTATTTATATATATGTATATTATATTTTTTTATAACAAAAAAGTTGATTTCGATTGACCGTGTACAGCACGGGACACACGCTAGTTTTAAAATATTATCCATCGCTTCACTTATAAACTACATCAAGCTTCTCAATTCTTTCAACTAAAACAAACTTGATATTATCAAAAGTTCCACTGTCAAGGAACTTGGGAGAGGCACGTAACATTCATTTCCAGACGGCACTCGTTGGTATATAAAAGGTTCAATTATTTCAAAATATTATCCTGCCAACATTTATGACCAGAGATTTTGTCAAAATGTGCCTCGAAAGATGAGAAAAATAATATCTTGTAAAATATCTTAAAATATCTTAATTTTTTTTTATAGGGATAATTACACTTTGCCCCCTGAACTATACGCATTTTTACACTTTAC
>JACFYI010003308.1:561140-609414 GCA_014898755.1 Handroanthus guayacan | reverse complement strand
GAAACGAAAAAAAGTTCGGTGGGTAAAGTATAAAAACGCGTATAGTTCAGGGGGTAAAGTGTAATTATCCCTTTTTTATATGAGACAAACTTAATACTATCATGTTACGTAATAGATCATATTTGATTAAAGCAGATTAAATAAAACTGCTCACCATAACATATACAAAATTGATTGCATAGCCGCCATACGGTCGCCCTGATTACTCATTGCCGAATTTTATATAATTTTTTTTCTCGATCCGTCTGAATTTTCCTTGAAATTAAAGACTCAATTATTGAAAATAACACACTTAGTCGGGATTAATAATACATCATGGTCCCACTGCCATTACCTCCACATCAAATGCCATTATCAAGTTTGGAAAAAATGCAGTCCAGCTAACTTTACTCTTTGATTTGATTCAAATAAATCCAATTTTATAAATCAAAAAAAGTAGTGGTACAATAATTTCACCTAAGGACATTTAAAACTTTATTGAATAATGGTAAGTGGGCCTCAAGATATTGTCGTTTGCTTATAATGTGACCACAAATTGGTCCTTATTATATGATAAGTTATGGTACACATATTTTAAACAATACCTAAAAATAAAATAATATAATCTCATTTAAAATTTTAAATAAAAATTGAAAAAAATATTATAAGTACTATTTGTATTACTCTTGATTCTATCACGAAAGTTTCTTTAAGGAGTTTTACATGATCGTTTAAATTGAGTAGATATTAGTATTGAAGAAGTTTTTTTTTTTTTGGAAAATGTAATTTCATGTAATGACATCTAAATCTCAAAAGATTAAAAATAATAAATTCAAAGTTGAAAAATATTGTCAATAGTAATAGAAAATTAATAACTACATGCGTCTTTGATGGGGTTTGAAGGATTAAAGGTTTTGTTGCTTGAAATCATTGATCTGCCTGTTTATGGGAGTTGACCCATATGAATGATTATGTTAAAATAGGTGGTAATAGATGGACCCTTTGCTTATAATAACATTACAGGGCAAGCTAATAATTCAATTAGTTCGAAGCAATGGTGTCCACATATTACATGAAAATGTAGTTTTCCACGAAAGGTAAAGTGGGGGATGTTCCTTCCAACCGGAGGAAGGCAAAAAGACTTGGGTAAATTGGGGCTCTGCAAAAAACTCTTTGTGAAAAAAATAATATACATTGAGATTCTTTGTAATTTTAAAAATTATGTCTTATATTTCTCTTTATTAGGACAATGTAGCTCACTCGTACGTTTTGATACGATTTTGTTATTTTGGCCTGTGTAATATTATTTTTTATCCTCTGTTGATAAGTATAAAATGCTTATTAATATTAGAACTTAATCACAATTTTTTTTCCTTTATCTTAAAAAACTTTTGCTCTTCTATTGCTTCTTTATTTAAGAAGAGGAAATTCAAGGAATAAATTACATGTTTTTGGGCATTACAAAGGACAAAAATGACATTGTAATGGCCAAAATAACAAAATCAACTTCAAAATGCATGAGTGAGCACAATTGCCTAATGAAGCAGGGTAAAACACAAGATTTTTAAAATTACAAGGAATGTCAATATCTATTATTTTCTCACATGGGGTTTTTACACATTTCCTATTATATAGGGGTAAGTTGCACTTTACCCTAAAAAACTTACAATAAATCCACTAAGAAAGTGAAAGCACGGGAATGAATGGCGAAGAACACAAAACTAGTACTAATTAAGGCCGGGATATTGAGCAATATAGCTCGATGTATGAGAGAGGGGACAAGTATGAAATGGAAAATGGAGAATTCTTGTGCCGAATCCTTTGAGCATGGAAACGTTGAATGATTCACAGGATATTCTAATAAATCACCAAAATAAGCTCACAAATTTCATGAATTGAAATAATGAATACAAATTTTTGAGAAAGAACTTTAATATCTTTGCACTGAGATAGAGATATTTAATGTGCATCTGTAACGTGGGTCTCGATCAAGCCAAGTTACTTTGATAAAAGGTGGAACTTGGGGTAGAATGAAATAGGTTCACATGAAAGAGGTCAATAAATTGTTGGGAACAAGAAATGTGTTTGAAATTTAACTTATATAGTGGCTTTCCAACATTGTATTGGCATCTGAGTCTTGGCCAATGAAGATGTTTTACTCTCACAATCCTCAATAAGCCATGCCCTAGAGACCCGTATACTTTCCCTAGAATTGACCTATTGGAAGGCTTCAAAGTTGGTTGTGCTATGTTGAGTATGATAGATCAGTATTAAGGGTGTGATTGGATATACTTGATAAAAATGGATAAAATCTCATTCGCTTTTAAGATAGATATTTGCTAATACAAGGTGATGCTATTGGCCAGAAGAATGAAGGATGGGGTACCAATGTCCAGTAAATGAATTGAAATGTTTAAAGACCATATTGAAGGGATTATGGAGGTCTATAACGATGACATGCTTGTGAAGATCATGGAGGAGGAAGACTGCCTTGATCTTATAGAAGAAGCATTCTAGATCACATGTAAATTTAGTACGAAATTTGCATGCTATAAGGTACTAACTAAATTTGTAAATAGTTTTATGCTTGTATCAATGAGCCTTTATTTGTATTTTAATTTTTAGGCAATTTATACTCATATTAAGTAATCCTTCATTTGATTTGATCTATTGACGTTTTGTGGCTCATTGATTTGAATTTGAAGGTCCCCAGTATTTTAAGCTCGTATCTAGAAGCACTTGAGCGAACTTCAATGTAAAAAATTTTGGATAGCTTAGGCTCATATTTAAGAGCATTGAAGAGTCATTATCGTGATAGCACCATATCTTCTTTATTTGTTGGCAAATGTCTTTTGCCATCTTCATTCTCATAGTGGTTCTCATATGAATGGAAGATAGGAAGAGATATGACTCACCATCTTTATTTGCCCCCATTTCTATTGGATCTTCAACTAAGTGAGAGCACCATATTCCTGCCCCCTTGTGCATGTGTTTGGGAGTAGTAAAATGGGACACCGACTTTATTGTCTCGTGAGTGCACCTATCTTTTTGTCACTTCATGCATGTATTTTGAAGTAGGGACTTCATAGCTTCACATAGGAAATTTGACGTTTGTGAAAATAGAGTGATCATCTTTCATCTTTATGGGAATTTCAATATGACTTGCGAAGAGAAGAGATGAGAGGTAGAGATGTTTCTACTGAGCATGATAGGAAGAAACCACTTACCCATCTTAGATTTTTTTTTTTTTTTTCATTTAATCTATTGATTGGTTCGGATTATTTATATTCTATATATAATTATATTATAATAAGACAAGGTCCTAAATATAGCTAAATGAATTAGAATGTAATATACTAATAAAGGCTTATTCGAGCACTACTTCAAGAACGTGAACTGATTGATCCATAGGTTCTTCGCCTCCCTCTTCGTGCATTATCTTATTCACACAAGGTTAATTATGTAGAGAAATTTAGACTATTTAATCATGGAGAATTTTCATATGGAAAGCTGCCGGCACAAGAAAATGACTTACGGGATTTCATATATGATTTAATTAACATGCATGGGCCTTAATTCATAATGACGAAGTTGAAATTTAGGGACTTATTTTTGTACTTGTTATGAACTTGTATAACTTTTTTTTTTTTTTTTTCCTGGGAACTTATATAATTCGAAATAAATGAAATAGGTGGAATTGAGGACTGAGTATTACAAAATAAATATCATTCCATAAATAACTTCAACCACAATATAAACTATGACAAAAGAGTGCTATGCTAGTCATAGTTTGTAAAATTTTGATAATATTTAGATCCCGCGATCTCTGTTGATCTAATTTCAAAGGATTTTTATTAGGGCACCTACGAACAAACCTCACTTATGTGTGATTCATCTTATAACCCCTCATCCTACGAGATGAATTGCAAGTTTCCCTAACAAATCTTTGGAAAATTTGTCGGACAAGCACAAATCAATACGTCATTGTTATAGGCGGATTTTCATCATCACACCTACTAGTGAATTTCACGTATGTGTGATTCATCTTAAACCCCTCATCTTACTTCATTGACTACAAATTCCATTGACAAATCTCAAAAAAAATTATTGGACAAGCACAAATCAATAGGTCATTGTCATATCCATTAAAAAACCTACTAGTCATAATTAAAACCGATGAATACATGCATAACTGCCATGTATAACTATTTTTTATTTTTCGTTTTTTTGGGTACTTATATAATTTGAAATAAATGAAATAGGTAGAATTGAGGACTGAGTATTACAAAATAAATATCATTCCATAAATAACTTCAACCACAATATAAACTATGACAAAAGAGTGCTATGCTAGTCATAGTTTGTAACATTTTGAAAATATTTAGATCCCGCGATCTCTGTTGATCTAATTTCAATGGATTTTTATTAGGGCACCTACCAATAGGGGTGTAAGGTGAGTCGAGCCGGCTCGCGAGCTGACTCGGCTCGAAGCAAAAAAGCTCGGCTCGATTCGAAGTTAATCGAGCCGAGCCTTAACGAGCTTGAGCTTGCCATCGAGCCGAGTTCGAGCTCTAACAGATTGGCTCAAAAGCTCGCGAGCCGGCTCGCGAGCTTGGACTATTATAAAAAAAAATATTATATATAATATATTATATATAAAACATATATAATATATAAATATTTATATTAAAAATAAATATAAAAATATATATTAAAAACATATATATATAATATTACATTAAAAAATGTATTCTTAATATTTAATATAGTATATATTATATGTATTAAAAAAAATATAAAAAATGTATATTAATATTTTTTTTAAACAAGTCTGTCAGGCTCAATAAGGGCTCGAGCTCGACTCGGGCTCAATCGAGCTTGAGCTCGAGCTTGGATTTTCAGGCTCGATCAAGTTCGAGCTTGACAATTTTGTAAACGAGCCGAGCTCGAGCCTGGAATTTTTGCCAAGCTCGGCTCGAACTCGGCTCGTTTACAGCCCTACCTACCAACAAACCTCACTTATGTGTGATTCATCTTAAAACCCCTCATCCTACAAGATGAATTGCAAGTTTCCCTAACAAATCTTTGGAAAATTTGTCGGACAAGCACAAATCAATACGTCATTGTTATAGGCGCATTTTCATCATCACACCTACTAGTGAATTTCACGTATGTGTGATTCATCTTAAAACCCCTCATCTTACTTCATTGACTACAAATTCTGTTGACAAATCTAAAAAAAAATTATTGGATGAGCACAAATCAATAGGTCATTGTCATATCCCTTAAAAAATCTACTAGTCATAATAAAAACCGATGAATACATGCAAAACTGCCATGTATAACTATTTTTTATTTTTCATTTTTCATTTTTTTGGGTACTTATATAATTTGAAATAAATGAAATAGATAGAATTGAGGACTGATTATTACAAAATAAATATCATTCCATAAATAACTTCAACCACAATATAAACTATGACAAAAGAGTGTTATGCTATTCATAGTTTATAACATTTTGATAATATTTAGATCCTGCGATTTTTGTTGATCTAAATTTCAAAGGATTTTTATCAGGACACCTACTAACAAACCTCACGTATGTGTGATTCATCTGAAAACCCCTCATCCTACAAGATTGATTACAAGTTTCCTTGACAAATCTTTGAAAAAAATTGTCGGACAAGCACAAATCAATACGTCATTGTTATATGCGGATTTTCATTATGACACCTACCAGTAGATTTCACATATGTGTGATTCATCTTAAAACCCCTCATCTTACTTCATTGACTGCAAACTCTGTTGACAAATCTCAGAAAAAATTGTTGGACGAGCACAAATCAATAGGTCATTGTCATATCCCTTAAAAAAAATCTACTAGTCATAATTAAAACCGATGAATACATGCATAACTGCCATGTATAACTATTTTTTATTTTTTTGGGAACTTATATAATTTGAAATAAATGAAATAGGTAGAATTGAGGACTGAGTATTACAAAATAAATATCATTCCATATATAACTTCAACCACAACATAAACTATGACAAAAGAGTGTTATGCTGTTCATAGTTTATAACATTTTGATAATATTTAGATCTCGCGATCTCTGTTGATCTAAATTTCAAATGATTTTTATCAGGACACCTACCAACAAACCTCACTTATGTGTGATTCATCTTAAAACCCCTCATCCTACGAGATTGATTGCAAGTTTCCTTGATAAATCTTTGGAAAAATTGTCGAATAAGCACAAATCAATACATCATTGTTATATGCAGATTTTCATCATGACACCTACTAGTAAATTTCACGTATGTAAAACCCCTCATCTTACTTCATTGACTACAAATTCCGTTGACAAATCTCAGAAAAAAATTGTTGGACGAGCACAAATCAATAGGTCATTGTCATATCCCTTAAAAAATCTACTAGTCATAATTAAAACTGATGAATACATGCATAACTGCCATGTATAACTATTTTTTTATTTTTTTGGGTACTTATATAATTTGAAATAAATGAAATAGGTAGAATTGAGGACTGAGTATTACAAAATAAATATCATTCCATAAATAACTTCAACCACAATATAAACTATGACAAAAGAGTGTTATGCTATTCATAGTTTATAACATTTTGATAATATTTAGATCTCGCAATCTCTGTTGACTTAAATTTCAAAGGATTTTTATCAGGACACCTACCAACAAACCTCACGTATGTGTGATTCATCTTAAAACCCCTCATCCTACAAGATTGATTGCAAGTTTTCCTGACAAATCTTTGAAAAAATTGTTGGACAAGCACAAATCAATACGTCATTGTTATATGCGGATTTTCATCATGACACCTACAAGTAAATTTCACATGTGTGATTCATCTTAGAACCCCTCATCTTATTTCATTAACTACAAATTCTGTTGACAAATCTCAGAGAAAATTGTTGGACGAGCACAAATCAATAGGTCATTGTCCTATCCCTTAAAAAAATCTACTAGTCATAGTTAAAACCGATGAATACATGCATAACTGCCATGTGTCTATACAGATATATATATATATATATATATATATATCTTAAAACCTACTAATGATAAACAGACTAATTTCCAACTAAAACATGTTGTGGTCCATCAAGCAATCTTCTATTTCATTATTTGTTTTTACTGGAATTTTCCATCATGGTCTTTTATTGGATTTTTTGCATCAAGGATAGGGTTGGTCTGAAATCCCTCCGACCGTCCTCTATCCTCCTCTCTCTGATTGACTACTTTATAATCACCACAACATTTCTTCAAATTTAACCTAATTACAAAAATATTTCTTGTGGTTTAAAAAATTACGATAAATGTGCAAAAATTAAATAAAGAAGGGGTCTATTTTTTATATATGTTTCTATCAATCTATACTTTCAGAGAGTATGATTTGATTGTAATATGCGGTGGGTGTTATTGTAATTTCGCAAACTATATATATATTTTGAATTCATTTTACAAATCAAATTGAGTGTCTCTATAATTGTGTGAAACCTGGGGATTTTTAGGTAATTAGACCCAAAAAGTAATTTAACACTATCCCGTCTAAGAAAAACTCAATTATAGCTATTTTGAATGCTCGCTCAAATAATAATGAAATTGCCGAATTACGATATTTTATGATGAACAAAATTTAATTTTTGATATGTGATAATTCAAAAACAAAATTATTTTGTTTTAGAATAATTGGTGTAGTTTAAAGAGTTGGTCTATTTCAGTGCATACGTGACGCATCATCTAAAATACATTGTAAAGTATTTATTTCAACTTTGGAGACATGTATTGGATAATATTGCTAATAATAGTATTCTGTTTTGATATATGATCAAATTATGAATGCATCCAATGCCGGATATATAACAATTCGTATCAAAAGGCGAATAAATATTATTCAATATTAGCTAATCGACAAGGAGTGATATGGTTATGCATCGACCAATATTAACAACTTCTTATTCTTTTTTATTTTCTTACCAATTTGATTTTCTACCACGTAGAGATATTCTTTATAGTTCTCAAATTCGGAACTTTTATGTTTCATCAAATAGACAAAAGCAAATTTAGAGAAGTCATTAATGTGAAAAAATGTCTATTTCCTCCAAGTTTATAAACATCAGTATGAATCAATTCTAATAATTGGATTTTTCTTTCAACACTCAGATGAGGTCTTTTAGTGATTTTAGCTTTACTACAAGCTTCACATTTTTCAAAATTCTTTTTAATCATCGGAATTAATCCTAAGTTACTAATAATTCCCACATAACGGTTATTAATATGACAAAAATGAGCATGAAAAAATTGGATCTCAATGTTTAATTTGAACATGCCATCACATGCATACCTTTGCCCATCGAAACACTTATTTTCGTAATTATAAATTGATCAAATTCATGATCTGCTTAATGCTAGTCTTATTGATTGAAAAACTCAATATTAGATTCTCCCTCATGGAAGGAGTATAAAGTACATCTTTTAAGGTCAATACCCTTCTAGAGGTAAGTTTCAACTCAACCTCTCCCATTTCAAGTACTTAGATGGTGCGAGAATCACTAAGTGTGATGGTTCTAGGCTCTTCAAAAGGAGTATACATTGTACTCACCTTCAACCAATCTTCATCACGACGGACATCACAGTTCGCACAAAAATTTGCCCACCAACCATGCAGCAACACTTCCAATCATATATATATATATATATATTTGTTATCACTGCTACAAGGGCTCCTTGATTAGACACGTTTATGATATTTGCAAAATCGAGCAATGTATCCACTCTTACCACACACATAAAATACTCCAAAATTTTAATATTGTTGATGTTGTTCTTGGTTATTGTTTCCACCATTAATTTTGGGAGGTCCACTTCAAGAAAGCATTTTTGTTAGAATTAAAAGCAACATTATTCGAAGAAATTAAATTTACTTTTGTTGTGATGGCTTGCGATGTGCTCTCAACTGGTTGCATCACTGCATCTTGGCCGCTTGTTTCCTCTTCCATCCGGATATGCATTATCAAGGTTTTAAGAGATGTTTCATTTTACTTGTGGCATATATTTTTTTTTCTATTTGAAATTTCTTCTGTGATGGTGAAAGTTTATCAATTATGCCACAAACAACAAGGTTATCTCCAATCTTAATATCCACTTATTTGAGCTCTCCAACTATCATGGTAAAGTCTTGAGCTTGGTCTACCACCAATTTACTATCCACCATTTGAAATCGAAAAAATGTGCTAGCAGCATATTTTTTTTCGCACCCTCCTCATTGTCAAACTTTCTATGCAATGCTTCCTTTTGCAATAGGTAAGTTCTAGCATAATAATCGCAAAAATCATCAAAGAGGTAGTTGAGTGATAAATCAACACTTGAAGACATCATCGTTATACTTCTCCACTTTCTCAAGGTGGATAGCATATTCTGCATTGTTCATGTTAGTATTATCTACCTTGTTTGTAATTTTTTCAGTAGTAACATAGGAAACATTTAGAAAGCTAAGGTAAGATAACACCTTACCCTCTCACAAATCTTAAAGTGGATAGCATTGAAATGGAATAGTTTGTTGAAATCTCCTATATTGATATCTGTCAGTTTTTTAACTATTGCCATGATTCTTCCTAAAATTGTTGGTGATGTACAAGTACAATTGAAAAAGTAATCAAGAAAACTCCAAGCTAAGGCATGGATATTTAGCTCTCTTTGGGGAGATTTAAACTCAATGCAATAAAGATTCCTCATTAGTCCAATGGTAATGCTCTTAACTTGTCTCCTTCAGATACAATAGTCGAACAATGTCATACAAGTAAACAAACACTAGACTAGATGTTGAGTCCAAAGCTTCACCACAAGATCATCCTCCTTCAACTAACAAACTCTCACAATATTTATTTCTATTGTATATGTTTTTGCAAGTGATTTGCAAAAGGAAAATGATCCCTATTTATAAGTGTCGAGAGACATTCATACTAAATGAAAGCATGGAGTAGTGGGAAATAGTGTAGGAGTTACATGAGCATAGTGAAAATTTAGTTGACATATAATAGTCTAATAAGTAGTCATGTAGTGATGAGTGGCCATAAATGAATTAAGTAAAATATAAGAAGTATTTCATCCACCAATCCCGTCACATTCTCATAGTAAATTGAAATAATAAGTAGGAAAACGAAGAAATACAAATTTTAATATCAAAATGCTTCATATGCCAAGTACCAACAATATATAAAGTCCACAATTTAAGTTTTATGGATATATACTCTCTCTCAAGGAAAAAAAAATGTTATATATATATATATATATATTTATATATAAAGTGATGCTCCCTCTTTAGACTAATTTTGATTTCCGACAATTTACTAAGTATATGCAAAATTAATAACTCAAAACCAATTACACATTCTTATGTAGTAATAATAATAATAATAATAATAATAATAATAATAATAATAATAATAATAAGAAAAAGAAGAAGAAAAAGAAGAAGAAGAAGAAGAAGTTAGGATTTTATAAGCTCTTTTTTAAAAAGTAAGGAGTTCATAAATTATTTTGAGAATTTTGATATACACCTTTAGTTTTAACTATTTAAATTGCAAAATTATCATTACCAACAACTTATAAGCTAAATAGATCTTATTTTATTCAAATATTTTAACAACTTATATTTAAAATATGATTGATCTAACATCTTATCAACTCTTAAAAAATCTTATGAGATGTAGGGGGCTTACAAGATGTTGTAAATAAGCTCAGAGGGTGTCTTGTTGAACTTATGCACTCTCCAAAACATCTTACAAGATATTTAAGAACTTATAAGGTGTCATAGAATATTTGATAAAATTTTTCAGAAAAGATTTTATTAACACTCAAAACAAGATGTTAAGATCTTATAAGCTCCTTCTAGAAAAGCAAAGGCCGCTAATTTTGTTTTTGAGATCTTAACAAACCTTTTTACTTTTAACTATTTTAGTTACATAATTGTCATCGCTAACATCTTACAAACTGAAAGTTCTTATTTTGTCCAAACACGTCAAGAAATTATTTTTAAAATAAGATCTAACATCTTATAAATTTAAAAAATATCTTATAAGATATATGAGCTTAGAAGATTTTTTTTAAATAAGCTTAGCGAAAGAGGGTGTTTGGATGAGCTTATAAGCTCTCCAAAATATGTTACAAAATATTTAGTAGTTTATAAAATATCATGAAGTATTTGACAAAGTTTCTCAAAAAAGATTTTATTAGCTTCCAAAATAAGATATTAGAATCTTATAAACTAATTTTAGAAAGGTAAGGAGGTGCAAACTTATTTTGAAAATCTTCGCATACTCATTCAATTTTAATCGTTTTAATTATAAAATTGTCATTACTAACAACTTATAAGCTAAAAGGTCTTATTTTATAAAAACACTTTAACATCTTATCTTTAAAATAAAATCTAACATGCAACAAAACTTCAAAAATATCTTATAAAATGTAAGAGTTTATGAATTTTTTTTTAAAAATGCTTAGCTAGACACCTGCTTTGTCTAACACCCTCTAAGTAATTGAGCTTATAAGCTCTTCAAAACATCTTATAAGATGTTTAAGGGCTAATAAGATGTTAAAATTTGTTTGATAATTTTTTTTAAAAAAGACATTATTAGCTCTCAAAATAAGATGTTAGGAGCTTATAAGCTCTTTTTGGAAAAGTAAGGAATTCCCAACTTATTCGTAAGATCTTAATATTCACCTTTATTTTTAACTATTTTAATTACAACATTGTTATTACTAACATCTTGTAAGTTAAAAGGTTTTATTTTATCCAAACACTTTAACAACTTATTTTTAAAATTAGATCCAACATCTTACAAACTCTAAAAACATCTTACAAGATGTTTTAAATAAGCTTAGCCAAAACACCCTCTAAGTCTAAAGTTGCAATTCTTGTGAAATGGCTCTTCGATGGGTCATGAAGCCTAAAGAAACAAATGGTTTATAATTGGGATAATTACCTCTACACCCCCTGAGGTTTGGTATAATTACCATTACACCCCCTGAGGTTTGGTTAATTACCATTATACCCCCAGATATTTGGATAGTTACCATTACACCCCTCGAAAATCTTAAACATTACAAGTAGACTCCTTATATAAGGGGGTATAATTGTAATATATGCATAAATTAAGGGGGTATAATTGTAATACACGCATACTTTCAGGGGGTGTAATTGTAACTATGCATTAACTACACTGTACAGTAGGGGATATAATGGTAATTAATCAAACCTCAGGGGGTGTAATGATAATTATACCAAACCTCAGGGGGTGTAGAGGTAATTATCCCTTTATAATTTGTAGAGCAACTGGACAAACTTTAATTTTTAAGGCTCCACCGTTAGAAGAAACTACTCCACAAATTACAGCCGGTGGGGTCGGGTCGGGGTGCGTTTGTTGGCATTTTTTGCTTTGTTGATGAGTATTTGCAAGTGACTTCATACTATTGTCCCAAAAAGCAAAGGATTAATTACAGTGGATCTCTTACGAGAAATAGTGTAATCACTAATTATATTATTTTCCTTTCAAAAATTTATAAAATCTCCCCTCTGAAAATACATTGTTTTCATGTTTTCTCTTTTTGTTAGGGTATTGAAAGAAAATTGCTATTATCATCTAAAAATTTGATTGATTTTCTTAATTATCCTTTAACCATATGTTTTTGACACTTTTTTAAGACAAAGATTACTAATTTGGAGAAGCGTTGAAAAATTTAGAACACTTTTCAATTTTACATAATCTTAACAAAATCTTTATCCATAAAAATATTAGAAGAGTGTCAAAAGATAGGGTTAAGGATAAATTAGAAAACTTAGTCAAATTTTTAGATGATATTAATAGTTTTCTTCTAAAACCCTAACAGAATGACGAAATATGTCAACAAAATATTTTCACAGAGGAAGTTTTTATAATTTCAAAAGAAAGAGGGTTACAACCAATAATTACACTATATCCGAGGAAAGGTCACAGTAATTAAAGTTTGTAAACGGGTTGGATTCTGACTAAATTTGTTTGATCCAGTTGTGAATCCAATAACAAGATCCGTATCCAAATATGGATCTGGATTCTATAGGATCTTTATTTTTGTTATCGGATCCGAATCCAATAAACATCTGAGGATCCGAATCCAAATTCAAAAAATACAAAAAAAAAAAAAAATTGTTTCTGAATTTATATTTTCATAAAAAATAGTATAATAAATAATTTTTTTATGTTATTATTCATATAAATGAATAATTATAATAATAAAATTATATAGTATAAGGAAATAACATTAAAGATATAGCCAATGATATCTCGTACTAATATTAAAGTATATATACTCATTTAGGTTTATTAGACAAAAATCATAATGAAATCAATTCATACAAGTTGTGAATTTATTTTCTTGTAAATTTTATATTATGTAATGTATATATTTATAATAATTATTAACGTTATTGGTTCCGGATTTTTAACGGATCAAATTGCTTAGTTCCATATTCGATCCATTTATTTTGTATTATGGATATTTATAATCCGATCTAATATATCGGATATTCTAATCAGCTAAAAATCCTGAAATCCGGATCAAGTTCAAATAAAAAATCACTCCATCGATAGCCCTAATTGTAATTAACCCAAAAATAAATATGCGAATCAATTTTATTAATTATTTTATGTTATTATTTGTTAAAAAAATATAACCTATTATTAGAAAAGGATATTTATTTTGTTAAAAGAAAATTATATTTAAGAATCTCTCAAGAAGAAATAATACTAACAATTTAAAGTAGTGAAGACATTTTAATTTTTGTTTTTCGTTTGTTTACTAGCTACAAGCTCCTTAGTTTGTCAAAGAGAAAAAATGTATATAAAATAATCGAATGAAAGCAAAGGAAAAGAAGACACTAGTGATGGAATGTTTATGTTTCTTCTTAGCGATAATTATTATCAAAATGCTACTCTTCAATTTTTCCCCCCTTTTTGGTAAACATTCTAGAATCTCTGTTTCTAGGTTCTTCTTGAACAAAAAGAAAAATATTTATAGAATAATGATATAAAATTAATTTGCAGATTTCAATTCCATAAATTTGGATAAAACGAAAATCCACACAAAATCTTGCATTTATAGCAAGTGTTGATCTTTTTATAATCCAAATTGTGGTCGTTTTCAGTAGGTTAAAAACTTGTTGCTCTTATGATAGACCGGTTTGCATATCTAATCAATTATCAATTAATAGCTCTTAAATCTCACCTAACTTTGACATATATACATTCAATTAGTGTATGAAATGCAAGCCACAAAATAAAATTGCATAAAGGTAGCTCCATTATTCACCTACCAAAACTAAATCTTTCCTTCTCAACGTCAGTGCGTCTCAATAGTTGGCTTCCCCTTCCATGGGGCACAATCCCCTTGTCAATGGACAATGGGTGGAGCCGTAGAACTTTGTCCCATTAAGGTCCACACTCCACACCCATGTTTTAAAAACCGGTTGGCCAGTTCGACTTGTTCAATTGAGAATTGACATTTTTTTTTTTCCGGATCAATTGAATATAAGAAAGTAATTGTTAAGAAAATCGATGTGAACCGACCAAAATTAGGAAGACCAATTTCTGCTTGGATCAATTTTTTAATTTGTTGTATTTTTTTCATTTAAATTTGATTGTTTTAATTTATATTTTGAGCATTTAGATGAAATACAATGCATGAAAAATATTGTACCAAATGATTAAATAAAATTTATTCTTATTATTTTGAAATTTTTATTCTATTTGTTGTACTACATGTAAAATATTTATATTAAATATATTTATAACGGTATACAAGTTGAATAAGTAGTTAAATACATTGAACCGATCGAGCTTGCAATCAATAGGATCACCCTTTTTATCAGTAGTCTAGTTTTTAAAACATTGGCCCATGCAATAAATATCCAATATTTTAAACTCCGTAGCTATGGAATAGGTCTGCCCAATATTATTTAAACATATTGGATCCTATCCCATACATAGTACCAAAGATCCATTGGAGATCTTTGGTCCATCGTATGTTGTCAAAATATTAATTGGGTTTTCTTTTTTTGAAATATATATATATATATATATCTATTCATTGGCTTTGTGGACAACCATTTGTGTTGTGCACAAACTTTAGCAAAAATGTTGAATTTTAGGATACTAATTGTTTAAAACATTGTAACTTGAAATGTTAACGAACTAGACATTGTTTTGTATGGACCAACATAACAAATACAACAAGAAATTAGATAACCAATAACAAACTAAAACTATAATTATAACATATTGCTTTAGTTCGATATTAATAAAAATATTAAATAAACTAATAAAATTTATACTATTTATAAAATGCTTGGAATATTGCTTGGTAAATTTTTTTTGATATATATAATTCAATATTTGTATACTAAACCAAAAAAATAAAAATTTTGTTTCAATTTTAAATATTTAATTTAATCTCGAGGAAACGAAACCTTTGGATCAACATATTAAATGGTCTTAATGTAAGATTCTTCTCTAATCAAGATTTTAGATCCAAATATATTCTTAATGAACATATTATTTTGACAGTGTCCAAACTTTGCATTCACATGAGAATTCGAAATGGTTTAAGCTTTGATGGATAATTTTGGAATTAATTAGTTAAATGGAGATTATGATGCAGGGGTAATTTTTGAATATGGATGGATGGGTATTTTCAGGATATGAATACTATCACACCTATTCTTATATTTTTTATGGGTATAGGTAGGATTGGGGCCTAACGTATATCGTTGAATCTGGACTTAGATTTTTTTTTTCTTTCAAACCTAAGTAGGATAGTACCTTCCCAAGTCGGCCTAAGCCTTAAATGCTACTTGTAATCCTAAAATTTTACCTTTAACTCCTAATCCAAGAGAATTAAATATATAATATTGCCATGAAAGATTCATAATGAAGCTAGAGGCACCCTTCATTCCCAATAATTACTTGTCAACTAAACTCTTATGCATAAATTTGAATTAGAAACTTCAAGTTTATGCAATCACTCACTGTGAATTTTTAAGACCCTTCAATGTTTAAAACCTGACTACAGCCACTGCAAAAGCTATTTTGGAGAGAAATTCTGGAGGGCATTGCAAGGGATCAAGTATGGAGTTTGCCTACAAAGCAATTTCTTCGAAAAAAAAAATTGGCCATACTGAATGTGGTTACAAATGGTATATTTATTACAAATGTAGTTAATATTTTATCTTGTATCTAATTCCTTCTTTTTTGTAGGGGCTATGGCTGATTCTTGTCAAAGTGTCTTTCTCCTTCACAATTCTTCTTCGGATTATACATCTTCAGATAGAGCTATGGATTATGATCTGATAGGACTAGTTCAAATAAGGCCATCATCCCTCCAAGCTGCACTGCACTTTCTGCACTATGGGTTTAGGCACAAGAATTAAGATCTTTTGGGCCCTTCATTGGGGTTAACCTTTGGTCCAACTGTCCAAGACTATATTTTCCTAATATCACATAATAAGACAATTCTGTATTCGCTGTTAAAAACTACAAAATAAATTTTGTATCTAGGGCTACAAACTTTTCATAGCAAATGTAATTTTTAAAACAACAAAAGTATTTCTATCAATTTGTAGGCATGCATGGGGTTCGACAACTATCTTCTCTTAGACAAGGGTTAGTTATGAAAGTACTTATTTTGGATTTGACCACAGTATTTTTGTTGCGAAGGGCATGTGCTGGTTGTAGGTATGCTGATGCCCAAATGTTTGTAGTGTGAGTGTTGTAAATAAAAACATATTCATTTTGTTCCGAACAACTCTAAACTCATTTTTTCACTTAAGCTTTCTCTCCAATGTAAGAATTTTGGCATATTAATCTTTCTCTATACATTTATCTCATTGAAGAGTTTCTCGTGAATTACTTATATGCCAAAATTAATTAAATGTCAAAAGAGAAAATTAATTAATAGGGACATCATATGAATATGTCGAAATTAATGACTATGTATTTCAAATGACATTGTATTTTATCCGAGATTAACCTAAAGACCTTCACATTCCTAATTAAAGTTGAAATTTTTGATTGAAGGATCATGTGTTTCACTTATGTCCATACAGCTAAATGGTCTAACCTTAGCAAATGGGT
This sequence comes from Handroanthus guayacan, assembly GCA_014898755.1. Lineage (NCBI taxonomy): Eukaryota > Viridiplantae > Streptophyta > Magnoliopsida > Lamiales > Bignoniaceae > Handroanthus > Handroanthus guayacan. The sequence goes on along the minus strand of JACFYI010003308.1, from coordinate 592,231 downwards.
GTATACCATCAAAATTATTGCATTACACAACTATAAATAGGAACTTAAAACCAATCAAACTAACTAAAAAAATGCATGCAGCATGCATATGAGTTCACTACACTATATATACCACAGATTAGCTGTAAGTAAAAGAGAGTTTTGAAGTCAGTCCGTTTGTGCATTCTAACCAATTGAAATGTTGCCTTCGACTGAAAAGAATTGTTGTACCTCAAGAGGCTACTTGCTAGTGACTTTCGATCACCACAAGGGAGCAAATAAAGCTTTAAAGACACTATTAGAACAACATGTCTAGATTTGTTCTTGTCTGCATCTAAATTTTCTAGTAGGATTTCCCTTTCTCTTATTTTTATTATGTTCTATTTCTCTTTTTTGTACTAATGTTGTATGATTTACTGTGCATATAGTCTGTTGGATTTCTTTTCTATGTTTTGTTTGCTTCATTATTTTACCAATATCAACTGTGGTTATTGCACTTTGATCTCATACTGTTCTATTATTTACTTCATTCAATCTTTCTTCACTCTGAATTATTTAAATAAATCCATTATCGTTACATTTAATCCCAAATTATCGACTAAGGCATCGTTTAAATTTGCACTATTTAATATTAGATTTAGTCTTGCAATTACTCTTAACCTGCTTTTTGTAAAAATACAATTCCAATAAAGTCGTGGTGCGCAAAAGAATAGGCCATACTGAGGACTCTGAAACTTGAAAATGTGGAACAAAATGAATTAAGCCATGGCCGTAGCTCTAATTTTGCTTAAGAAGGGAATGAATTAGGCCTTCTAGAATTTTAAAGCAGTGGAGTTATAGAAAAATTTTGCTTATAGAAAATATAGATTTGTTTTGAAATAGCTTCATAAGTTTCGAGTTGGTATCATATAAACCAGTATAAAAATTAACTGGAAACTGGTGTCAAAATAAAATGTGAACAAGCAAAGTAATGACATAGTGATTTTATGGTGGTTCGGGTTTCTTAATCCTCAACCTAAGCTTTTCACTTAGATTTATGAACATGTCAAATAATATTAGAACCGGATAGTACAAATATATTATAATTTGACCAAAAAAAAATGAAAATAATGAAGGATGCAAGAGATATCCAAATGGGCTGAGTAAAGTAAATTGAAAACTTGGTGCAAGGTTAGTCAATCGCTTTACGCCCCTGGCATTGGTGAAATCGAACACTCCTGGCAGAACTTCAACTAGTACGCTTGAACAATAATTTGGACTGCCATAATTAGCTTTGTGTGCCTCATGCTCTGGATACTTATTCCGACACTAGAATCTACCAATAATATTTGAATTCAATAGCAAAATCTTGTTGCGTCTTTTCACAAAAAGTGGTCCCTCAAGAAATCAGGGTAAGAAAGAAACACAAGTAATCAATAATTTTCAAAAGAGATGACAGCTTATGGAAGGATATTCGACTAATCACAACTCGTTAATCTTAAATGATGCCGCAATGTGTTTTTATGAGCTAGAACCCCAATGTTCACACTTGAGAAGAATTAGCTAAAGTTGTTGAAGCCGATTTTTAGGAGATATTACGTGTGAACATAGTCAATTTAATTTTGATTAGATTACTTGCATTTAGAAACTCCTAGATTATATAGGACTCTTTTGGATAAGATTTGAAATTCAACTACGCAAGGGACTATCTAGTTTAAATAGTATGTGTTCCCAGATATTGTACGATTCTTTAAGAACAATGGATAGAATATATATCTGCAGGTAAGTACATAGAGTTAAGAGATTCGAGATGTGGTTGAGTGGATCTAGGTTTATGCAAATGCCAAAGTTATCAAAACACAATGTGAGGGCTAACAATGACCTGTTAAAATTACCGCAATAGCGTGAGCCTCGAATTAATTCCAGTGTTGCCCTCATTCTATGCCATGGCCAACTAAATTAAGTATCACGGCTTTCAAATCCTCCAAGGTCAAACAATTCTCATGTGAGAGTAACTGTGGTGCTAAAGTACTTCACTTGGCGGTAGAAAGCATACTGACTTAATAACCCAATTATCATTTGCACTAAAATATTTCATGCCACAGCAAAAAGCACACTACCCCAAATCCATCAACTAATTGTGACACTAAATTATGTCACACCATGGCAAAAAAGCAAATGGGACCTTATTCGAGGGTGCCCCTACTAGAAGGCTACATTGTAAAAGCAAAAGAAGAAGAAGAAGAAGAAGAAGAGGAGGAGGACACGAGCTCTTTGTAATTTCCACAGCCTAGTCACATTAGTCTCGTCCAGTATCACCCCCTAGGAAAGATTAACAATCTTGCTTAATCTAATGTACAAGATTCGAGCATAGAGATAGTGCCGGACCGGCCCATCACCCTAATTTAGGGAATACAACAAGATACACTAGGTTAGATTGGGGGCCTTAATTTCACTTAATCTTACCTAATAGACTAACGAGACCTAGCATATTGCATAATTAAATTATTTAAGTGTTACGATCATTTAAGCATTAAACCTTAGGATGTGTTTGATTGGTAGATTAATTAATCTCCCCTTAGTTGACTCGAATTGGACTAGAGTAGAATGTCATCTCTTCTTTGATATGAGTGATTGGATGTGAGATTATGAATGATTTAATCTCTGTATGTTGATATGAATGATTAGAGTGACTTAATATTGAAATTACTTTGATACCCCTTGGTCAAACTTTGAATTTTGGCTCCAGACAAATGGTCTACATCTCATTCATGGTTCTATTATAGTTCACACTATGATGCAATCCATTTAACCATCTAGTGCCATTGTGGCCACATGTTGTTTGATTAACAGAGGAAGGCGCAATTTCTTTTGCATAGGGCTTGCACTGCTATTATTCAAGTGCCCCTTTCCCCTTCAAGAACAAAATGAGATCAAACATGGAGTAGAATACTATTTCCATTTGTGCAGTTTGAGATAGATGGTGATGTGTAGGGCTGTCAATGGATATTCGAAAATTCGATTACCGTTTACATTTTTATTCATTTATCCTAGAAATTATTCGTATTCGCTTAAAGCGGATATTATCCGTATTCGATTAAGAGATATCCGATTATAAATGGATACGAATATGATAATTATGTATTCGATCCGTTTAATATTCGCTCCGAATACATATCTGATTGATATATCCGTTTATATATTCGATTATATCCGTTATTCATATGGAATAAATAATATTTAAAATCTTATTATATATAAGATATTCTATGAACAAATGCATATATTTTGTATATATTAAATATTATTTTTAAAAAAAATTATACATACTATATTATTGTACATAGTATATTTTAACATTTTCTAATGTATTTTAAATATCGTATATAATTAGATTATGGACTTTTAGTCTTTTTATCTCACAAGTTGTATTTGTTGGTCTTGCTAAATTGATTAAACCAATCGGATATGAATATAGATATGGATATCCAAAAATATATATATTTGAATAATAGGCATGAAAAATAGCATTTAGATATGGATACGTATATAATTCGAATAATTACAATCGAGTACAGATATTCAAAAAAATATATAACTATAAACGGATACGGATATATCCGAATTCGTTTAATATCCGCCGGATATGGATACGGATACGGATATTATTTTCAATATCCGCCAATAAACGGATACGAATATCCGTATCTGATAAATTAATCGGATACGAATATAAAAACATTGTATCCCATCCATTTAATATCCGTTTACACCTCTAGTGATGTGCTCTGCTCATAGATTTCATGCTCAAGCGCAATGTTCACTGGAATAGAAAAGTGGGTGCTGAAAGTCTAGAGCCTTAGCTAAAAATGCATGAACCCCATCTGAGCGATGATACATTTTTCAACAAAGTGTTGAAAATGGTCCATATCATGCAAGCAAATTACATAGTCAAAATTATCTAGAATTGCATTACCTATTTTAACGAGCCAAGATTCCAAAATATCCTGATTTAACTCATATAAAAGACACAGCACATATGGTAATAATCATAAACCACACGTCCTTAGCAATAGTAAGATATGCATACACAAATCAACGTTCACAATCCAAAGTCAACTCCAATTCTCACTAAGCTTTGGTGCAAAAAACTTCAAGCAGGATCCGAACACTTACAATCTCCATCATTAAAGGATAGAACCATTTGGACCGCTATGCAAATTCCATTGTGCATGCGCATGGAATTACAAATAAACAAAAGCATTGCTTTTGCGGGCAGGCAATGTAATGCACTCGTTGGGTTGCATTACCTTCTGATTGCATTGCATAGTGACTCATAAGGTCGAGCAGGCAATTGTAACTAAGAAATTGAAGGATAAAAAAGGCATCAGAAATTTAATCTTCAGACTTTTTGTTTTTTTTTTAGAAAAGCTATTACATTCAACTATACATCAATATCATTGTAATAATATATTTTGAAGACCAAATATATGACTAAACACAATCCAAATAATCCAAACCACCATTTTGGTGGACAAAAACTATCATACGTTAGATAAACACCCACACGCTGTCAGTGGGACTCGAACCTTGCACCTTTACTATGAAATAGTGGAGGCTGTGCCATTGCATCCGAAGGGCGATGGCAAATTAATTTTTAGACTTAAGATTTGAATCTTACCCCTCAAAGCTTAATTAGAATCTAGACTAATCCCATAAATAGTGTGGGCCTGAAGCTAATCTGCTTTGATCGAATCACTACAATATCACTAATCAAATATGGAATTATGATATTCATTAATCCACTCTAATATGGCCTTAAACACACTATCAAAGACCCCATAACGAATTAATTAGCTACACCATAATTAATCCCTTATTAAACGAATTTACGATTGAAGGCACACCCGTAATTATTTTAAAATAACAAAAGTACTTCCCATTTACGGTTTTTTTTTTCACTTTTCTTTATTAACCATTGTGTGGAGAGAGAGAGACACACACACGCTTGTACACTAACACACCAACATCACACCACACCCCCATACCACAATCAAGTTGAAATTTGAAAATTCACCAAGAAACCAACAACAGCAACAATAATTTCCAACTCCACTCGCACAAGCAAACATCATCTCCCGACCCTCCCGAGAGAAGAATACGCATATTAAACTCTCCCAAACAAATCACTTCACTCCTCCCCAAACCTATGGCGTGTGCCAAAATTAGAGGGAACAACAAGTGAAAAGCAATTATACCAAAGCACGTCATAAACAGGCGCAGTACGATGGGAGTGGGGGTCCCTCGATGTACGTGCGTTGCGTGTAGGAGGCAAGCTAGACACCAACGCAGACAGTCGGACAGACAGACGCAGAGATATATGCATATTCCCATTTTTTGCTGTCTCTCCATCTTCTATCATCATTACGCCATTTCTTGCATTGCAATTTAAATCCCATATCCCTTTCCAATTCCCAACATCAGAATTCAGAATCCCCCCACTTTCTAAGCTTCCTTCCTTAGGGCCTATAGTACCGGAGCTTACTTGTATGGGTTTCTATTTTTTGAGTGGGGAGTGGATGTGAAATCTTACGCCATAGATGGCAGTTTGTGTCTTGTTGTAAATGCGGAGTGGAACTGTGGAAAGGCTAGGGCGTGTGATTTTACCGAGAATCGTCCGTACTGCACGCGGGGTTATTTGCAGAGATATACATGTAGATATATTTAGATAGATGCTTGACACTTGTGAAAGAAATATATGTAGGGAGATGTGACTTATTTTTCCCACCCTTTTTTTTCTGTTAAAAATCTAATATTATCTTGTTTAAATTGTGACTATAAGCTTGAGACTATACATATAGTTTGTAAGAATTTGATTTGAATATGTTGAGGTATTGATCCATTTTTTTAAGGGATAATTAACACTAGAATTCTATAAAATTTGACCTAATTATAGAAGATCACTTATGATTTGAGAAATTATAATAGTACGATTTGTACACTGTAATTGGACCTTCAGGTTATGAGTTTGAATCTCACAGAGCATGTTCAGACTTTTCATCTATTGCATGATAATTTTAATTTTATTGTAAGTAGCTTACTTTATCTGTGATGTATTTGATTGTTAAATGTATTAAAATATTTATATCGATATTTTAATAATGTAATGATTGAATGTAACCGTTTATTTCAAAAAAAACAAAAAATAAATAAAATAAAATTGGACCTTCGGAAAGTATACAAATTAATTAGGACTTATTGCACTTTGTTCCTTGAAAAAATTCGATTTTCGTACTTTATCCCTCATAAGTTGTGTAATGTAGTCGTGCCTCCTGAAATCATATTAACTATAGTACTTTGGCCCCAAAGTCAACTTTTTGATCATTTGCTCGCCGGAATTTTGTCAAATGCATTGCAGATGCTTTTTTATTCTTCTTTTTTGCACTTTGCCCTTTAAAAAATTCCGAAAAGAGCATTTTAACCCTTAAATTTTTGTAATTAAGTTATGCCCCCAATACCAAAATAAGTAGTCCATGTCGTTCTATGGTCAACGTTTTGAATATTTTTCATCAAAAATAGGTCACCTGCAGCAGCTAAAATGTCTTTTTTCTTCTAATCTCACTAGCCCAAATCGACTTCCCACTATGCTAGTCAATTAATCCCCTTGATGCCCTGTTATGCATAAAATCAATTGAAACATTTAAATAACATGAAGCATTAACGACAAATTCGGCTTTCGTTCCCTTAGAGCCTATGCGGCGCTGTTTGCATTCCTTTTAAATCTTGCTAGCAATAGAATTTTCTCTATCTTTATTTTTTGGCAACTGCAATGCCTCATGTGACTTATTCCCCTTGACCTGGTAGTGTCGGGGAACATTTGTGTCTTTTCACTCTTCCGTTTTAAAATCAGTTTCCTTAATTTTACGGATCTAGCTTTATTTTCAACTCATCTAAGCATCTGTTTAGCCTCTAGTTTCGTAAAATTTATATATTGTACCATAGGTGGTGCAGACATTAAAAGTAGATGAGATATTGTGATGGTAGTTAATCAATCAGGGCCAATTATGGATGTTTTAATATAGAAAACGGAGAAAAAGTAGACAAGAGGACATTTGATATTTTAGGGTTGGTGGGATGGGAATAGAAGTTGACATTGTTACCTTTCATAAATAGGGCATGGCTTACTTTCGGTAAATAAATGCTCAGAAAGTTGACCATGAAGTGACGGGAACCACTTATTCAGGTGTTAGAGGACATGACTTAATTACAAAAAATTTAAGGAATAAAACGCTCTTTTCGAAATTTTCTAGGGGCAACGTCCAAAAAAAAAAAAAAAGATAAAGTAATAAATGCAATACACATATATATAATACTTCATGGATAACATCATAAACATATTATAATATTATTCATTACTTTTGGTTTTCTGTTATGATCAATGAATTAAAATATATTTTAAATGGATTTTTTTTTTTTAGTATAAGTACTTAAATTTCAATCTAAGAAAGTAAAAATGTTATAAAAACTCTGAAATATTTATAAATCAAATTGAATCGAACCAAATTGATCGAGATTAACTTTTCGGTTTGATTAAATTGAAGTTAAATTTTGGTTTTTAGTACTAGTTCGGTTAGACGGGTAGAAAAATCAAACTAAACAAAAAATCGAAAAATTCTAACTCTCTAAATTGAAATGCATTTCGATTTTTTCAGTTTGGTTTCGATAAGCCAAGTGGAAAAACCAAACTGAACAAAAGAAAAATGATAAAATTCTAACTATAAGAACCAAAACGCATTTGGGTTTTTTTAGTTCAGTTTCGGTAAGCCAAGTAGAAAAATCAAACTAAGCAAAAAAAAAATCGAAAAATTCTAAATATTAGAACCCAAATGAATTTTGTTTTGTTTTGTTTTTTTTTTTTTCAATTCAGCTTTGGTTTCTCTGGCACACCCTTATAATCAAATCATAATTAGACAATTCAATTAAATAATTAACAACAGTACAGAGATGAATTTCCTTCTGTCATGTTAAATTAACTAAATAAAGTAAATTAAGGTTAAATTTAGACAAAACTTAGAAAAGGCAAATGTATGCATGTGACATTAAGGTTAAAACAAATAAGAAGCTACAATAAATTATTTAGGTGTCAAGTAATGGTGCAATGGAACTTTTTGGAAATTCATTGGCAGCTAATTATGCCACAAGTACCAGTGCTGACGCCAACATCACACCGCTTTATTACCTCTCTTAATTATTATTATTATTATTATTATTATTTTTTGGTTTTGTTTATTAAAAAAAAAAGAAAAAACTGACCAAATCCAATTTTTGGACAGGAAAACTCAACGCAATTGGTCCTTTTTATGACATTGGAAACTTCTAATAGGAAGAGATTGTGTTGATTTTGTTACACAAAAATTAATAACCAAAAAAGGGTTCTTTTCTCATGCAAACTCTACATATTTCCACTTCTAAACCATTTTGCTTTCTGCAGAAAGACTGTGAGGGTGTTTGGATAAGTTTTTACGGTTTTGAACATCTGAAAATGTACAACGAGAGCTACAGTGAGAGTTGAGAATTTTTTCTTTTTTTTTAAAAAAAAAAAAGAGCAGAAGATTATAGAAATTGAATGAGAAATATTGCTTATAGCTTTTAAATTTTTTTTTTTATGCTGTTACTTAATTTTAAAAAATTAAAAGTAGAAGCAATGTTTTCAAACAGTACAGATCAATTATGTTTAATCAAATCTAAAAGATGAAAAGTGCTTTTTAGAAACCGTTACAAATACTTTTTTAAAGAAAGAAATATTACATTCAATAATATATCAATTTTATTATATGAATGCATTTTTAAAAATTAAATAAATAAATTAAATACAATTAAATTTTTTAAATTATTATTTAATAGACAAATATTATACATTACAGTGAAACTCGAACCTGCACCTTCACTATAAAAAAAAAATAATAATATTATTTTATCTAGAGAATAGCGGCAAAACGGTTACGAATACTTGTACATCCATACATCAAAAGTACTTCTGCTATATATCGGACCAATCTAAACTAGCCAGGGTCAAATGAACCTGCCAATGTGAATGTCCTGCAAGAAAATTTTATTTTAAAAATTAAAAAAGGAAAAGGAAGACAAAAAAAAAAAAAAAAAGAAATTATCCCTTAAATAAAATGGTGTCAGTACACATTGGTGGCAAGAGAATTGGTTTTCCAGTGAGGGTACAATTAGGGTGGCTTCAGCGGGGAGAATGTACTGAATTTTTCAGTGGTGAAAATCTAAATACTTAGATTGCGCCCTTGGACCACTACCAGAGTCAACCTCTTCTCTGTTCTTCTGCAACAATAGTAATATATGAGAATGCAGCTGGCGCATTTATATGGACCCCTACAGCTCTTTGTACCTTATGCTCTCTTAATTCCTGACAGAGAATTTGTTACCCACGCACAAACAAAACCAGCAAAAATGTTAATATTAGCTTTACACTACTGCATGCTTAACTTAAGTTGTGTTTGAATTTCATTACTTTTGTGGGTGATGTGGTCGGAACTCGGATCTTGAGATCAATTCGAGAGTTGCTTTCTGAATAGCTGTAAACTCATATAAATTTGAGACTTTTGACTTGCAAATACGAGTCATTGGAGACAGAAAGCGAGAGGCCGTGATCACAAGAAAGCGAAGGGAAAATAACAAAATTTGCAAATCCAGGAACACCAGTCTACCAATGAGACGAAGAAAGAATTAGGGATTAGTTGTAGACATACCTTGATATGAGCACACCTAGGATCAAGAGATTGTTTCTCTATCATGAAGATCCACTTTACCGTCACGTCTTCTATTGCTTGAATTTACTATTATATCCTCTAAAAGCATTTGTAATTTTCAAGGAAATCCAGCGGAACTTGTAATTAGAAATCGGTAGAGCAAAAGGGAGGGGAGCTCGTGTTGGAGAAGGGGAGCACGTGCAATTTTTACACACACACAAATAGATCATGTGCTGAGGCGAAAAACGTGCACGTGCCCTGCTTCTCCAACCAGAGCTGCACACCCATAACACCAAACTAGTAGTTTATTTCACAGCAAAATGAGGAAGGTATACCACATCTATTTATAGAAGAGATGGAGAGAGAAAAAAAGCGAAGAGAGAGAGAGAGAGAGAGGGATAATAAAAGCAATGGAGTCTTGGAGTGGGCATTCTTTAAAGACTCATCATCATCATGCAAGAAAAGCAATCAAGTGATTTTCAATACAAATGATTATTGCAGCTGTGGAGAAAGAGAGAGAACATTAGTCTTTTGCCCATGCGAACAATTTTTTTTTTATTTTTTATTTTTTATTTTTCCCTTGAGGCCAAAATTGATTACCTGCTGAAACTCAGAGTTGAATTCGAAAGCAAGCAATGGAAAAAAGACAAAAAAATAAATAAATAAAGCCCTTTTCTTTGGAATGATGGGACACTTTTTCTTTCCTTCTTATTTGATTTGGATTTTTTTTGGAAGAGCTATTTATATTTTACATAATTATATTTCTATGATGAATGTAGAATTGGATTTGACACTTCCCTCAGTAAATCTTTTTCTTCGGTGTCTCATCCGTTTAAATTTTCAACTTACTTATTGCTGAAGTTTTCAGAGCTCTCATATAGATTTATTTATTTAACTCAGTTAATCACTACAAAGACAACAACTAGAAACAAATTCACTACAAAGACAATAGATTAATACATGTTGTTTATTATTTTTTGAGACAAAATATGAATTGAAATGTGTACTAATGGTCCCTAGTGTTGAATTACAGAAATATCTCTAAGAGTTGAAAAAATTGTAGTTGATCTGATCTGGTCAATACCCCAGCTTATCAAGGATCATCTGATAATGCCACATGGGATCATCCAAACACATTGTTATACACAATTTTATGAGGCAAAGTTTATAAATAGCGCCTTTAAAATCTAGTAAGCTTAATTACTCTCTTTCTATTGTCATTATACTACTATTCACCGACGATTTGGCATGTCTTCTATTTTCAAAGCAATATATATTAATGCGTGTTAGATTAATGTGCAACCTCGTATACCTAATAAAATAGTTAGAAACTGACACCAAATAAACGCATAGAGGATATTTCACTACTTTTCAACCAAATAAAAAAAAGATTATTTTATCAATAATTAATCGTGAAAACTCTTTTTACTTTTATCTCATTTTCTAAGTATATTGCCATTTGTTTAAATTAAGACAAAATTTACTAACTATAGACACTTTCAATTTCTTTTAGCCCATCCATGTAGTCCTTGAGTCACAAAAGAAACTAGCAATATGAATTATTATAAATTCGAAATTTTAATTAAATAATGATCTACAATTATAAAATTTAAATCTTACAAATAAAATTAAATTTGTATAGCATAATAATAGCTATATATCGTAGGGGGAGTTCCAACCTCGTGGATGAGGTGAAAGTCGTGTCCTTCGACGATTAATTAAGCACTGGCGATTTCCCTGTGACGCTAGACATCACATTTTGCAAGAAGAAAAGGAAATTGGTCCTAGCTATATACAGTACCTAAGTCCTAGCTATTAATGTTTCACATTATCTGCGAAAATTTCATAAAACTTAATAGGAAGTCAACGAGCGGGTCTATTATTAGAGGCCATGCAAATTGATTAAAATTCTCTATCTTGGACGCTATAAAAAAAACACCGACATCCATTACGAAAAATATTGCTGTGAAATTAGTTTCGTAACTAGGCCTACAGATCATTTATAAACTTTTTAAGCAAATGTTAATTTTTACTATTAGCTATGGTCAATTTCGTAGTTAAACTTAGCTATAAGAGTCTTTGCTATAAATTCTGCTATGGTTAATTCGTAGCCAAATTTATAGTAGATATTTAGGTAGTTAACTTTAGCTATGAAATTGACCATATCTAATAATTAATATTAATATCTGCTACAAATAGTTTGTAGCTAATTTGTAACCCTAGTTATAAAATTAAATTCTTAGCAATTTTTTCATAGCAGATGACTAGTTTTTTTTATAATGCAATATTCCGTTTGTTACTCCTTAATTTAAATACATGGTGAGTTTATTAAGAGGGTGATTGGGTGAACTTATGAGCTTCAAGAGATCTCATAAGATGTTTAAAAGTTTATAAGATGTTATAGATTGTTTGGTAAAACTTTTCGAAAAAAAGAAAAAATTATTGGGTCCCAAAATAAAATGTCAGGTTCTTATATTCTATTATTAGAAAAAGTAAGAAATTCTTAACTTATTTTTAAGATTTTAACATGCACCTCTAATTTTAACTATTTTAATTACAAAATTTCCATTACTAATATCTTATAAAATTGAAATGTTTTATTTTATTCAAACACTTTAACAACTTATTTTCAAGTAAGATCTAACATTTTATATCTTATAAGATGTTTTAAATAAGTTTAGCCAAATATCCTCTAAATCTATTTGTATGTAAACAGAAGGTGGTGAATATTATATACTTAATAGCAATTCATACAATAAAACATAAAATGAAAAATGTACTGGAATAAAGTATTCATGAAGGTGTACTCAAGGTGCATGAAAATATCTTCAAGTTGTATAGTAACTTTGTTAGTTGAATTTCAAAGAATATTGTGACATTAAATGTCATTGAAACTTACCTAACTTAGACTAATCCCAAGCGCATGGGTCTACCAATTTTTTATTTATTTATTTATTTTGAGGTGAAACCAAATTCATTCATAAGGCAAAAACCAGTCAGATGGCAAAACAAGATGAAAGACCAAAAGAGACAGAAAACACAATCAAGAAGAGAGACACTGGAACGTAAGACGCGTGTGTCTACCATTAAAAGGCTATTTTTGCCATTTTGATTATCTATGTTGTACGTAAAGTAAGAGGGTCAAAGGTAGTTTTTTTTTTTTTTTTTTTTTTGCCGTCATATGAAATATACAAAAATAACCCTACTGCAAAAAATAATGACAAAGTAGTTATAAAAGTTAAAAACAAACCATTTTTTTTTATTTTTCTTTTCCAATATTTATTTTTTTTATTTCATTCTTTTTTTTCAATTATACTTTTCTTCTTCTCAAATTTAGTGTTTTTAAATTTATCTTTCGATCATGTTATTTTACATAATAAATTCAAATAATAATATTCAATTATTAAGAAATATTTTTTATTATTAAAAATAAACAGATATTTTTAATTTTGTAAATAAAAAAATTTAGGTACACGCATCGAGTGTGCCACAATTGCTAGTTATTATAAATAGATCCCTACTCATATTAGCTTCCCTTTCTCTTAGATTATTACATGTATAGAAAGAAGTATACTTATGCCTTTGGTTTTTTATAATTATAATTGTGTAAATTACATTTATACCTTTTCCATGCATGTTTTGGGTGGGAAAAGTTCTCATCGACATTAGGGTCGACATCATTCTATCCGAGTATAATACACTGCACGAAATAAAGAAACCATTAATTGCTAAATGCTTAAGTCATTTTATTTACTCTAGTAAACCAAAGAAAATAAGTAACTAATTAAACCAATTAAATCTATTAATTAAGAAAATAAGTAACTAATTAAACTAATTAAATCTATTAGTTAACTAAGGCATTTTTCTATAACTTGATCTCATTGGTTGCATCGACTAATCCTAATTTTATTCTAAACATATCTTCAAGAATTGAATTATCAACCAGAATACTTCCCATACCACATGGCTACCAAGCGAATTGCTTACCTTTCATTCCCACAATTGTCTAAGTTTGAATTATCCGAGGTTAGTTGTCAACATTCTTCCCTCAATTTTAAGTTAACTAAGTACCAAATCTATTATGGCCAAAATACATATAGCCTCTTGTATCATGTCTAACTGACAGTTGCCCCCTAATTGCGAAAAATTAGAAAATTCCCCCTATAAATTGTAAATTCATGATCGGAGGACCTCTTTGTGTGTGCATGCGCGAGTAGAGCAAAATGGAATGCACATTTCATAGCTTACGAACCTTAAAAAGTCAATTTTATCCTTTCCTGTCTATTAAATCTAGTAACCTACCTCATTCCTCCCTTTTAACTCTTTGGCCACTATTTTTTTGTTCTCCAAATGAAAGAAGCAAAAATGACTTCAATCAACACAAGAAAGAGAAGGCTAAACTTAAAATCAAAATGATGCCTATCTTTAGACATAAAGTATGGTTCCGCTCCTCTCTATAGGTGCACCAAGAAGGTTGCAATGAGAGTTGTTGAAAATGAGCCCAAAGAGTCAAAGGGGAAGCTTTTTTTATTGTCGTGACTTACATCATTGTGATTACTTCCGGTGGGTAAAAGTTGAAAAGGTGACACGGGCTTGGGATGAAGAATCTAATTGTGGAGATATGGGAGAAGATGTTGAAGTGAGGTCCATTGTTTTTAAAGCCGAAAGTGTTGATGGAGGAGAGAATTACATTCATATATCTTGGGTCATTTGGTTAAGATTTTTCATGCTTTTAATCATTTTAGTGTTGAAAAGTTAAAAATGATTAACCTTTTTTGGTCTTTTTGCTGTAATTTGTATTAGGTCGTTTCAATGACATTATTGTTTTGAGAATGAGGATTCTTGGAATGCTAACAATATTGTCTTGTTTTGGCATGAAACTTGCCATTTAACTTTGAGCAAATCAGTGTTTTCAAAATCGTATCGGATCGGTCGATTCAACTAGTTCGATTGGTGACCGGAGACAATGTCGGTTCGGGTGGGTCAATAAAACTGGAACTTAATTGAATCGGCATGAACCAGTCAAAACTAGCTAATAACCGATTTAACCGATCCCAGTTCAACTACTTTTTGGCCAATTTGCTTCTTTTATATATATATATATATGTCTCAAAAAAAAAAAACTGTGGGCAACAATAGAAACTGAGAAACACAGCAAATCTGATTTTGTTGGATGCCGCGAACCGTCGGATTTGATTTTGTGAAATATAGCAGAAGAAAATTGGAAGAAGTAGAGTGAGGATTTAAGAAAAGACCATGGATTTAGATATTTCATATATATATATATATATGATTTATTTGGTTAGAGATGGTTGTTCGAGATTCTGGATCTAAAAAAGAGTAGAAAACCAAGAAGAAGACGAACAGTCGATTAATTCATCAAAAAATAAAAAAGATGAACAGTCGATTCTAGAAGAAGACAAAGAAGAGGGAAAAGAAAAATGAAAGAAGTAAAGAAAAAGAACATTTGACATTTGGGAATTGGGATGGTCAGTTAATGTACATATAATTTGTTTTGTTTTTGTTTTTTTTCCCCATTTATCTAGAATACACATTTCAACCTCATAAGAAAATTCTTTTATTAATAATATTGGATATTTTGTTTAGTACTATTTTGTTTTACTAGGATATTTTGATTAACTATTTTGTTTTACGTACTTGAGCCTTGCTAATGATTAGTGCTTAACAAATTATTTAAATATTTTTGAAAACTAATTTTGTCCAGATTATTTGTTTATTATGAATATTATTAGTTAATAATATATTAATCAACTTAACCTATCAATAATTAAATAAAAGTATTTCTTTTTTCACTAATTTTCATAATTTCTAAATACTTCAATTAAAAAAACAATGTCGTGTTGCGATCGTTTTCTATACATTGCAATGAAACTAGAATAATAGTTCCATTATTTGTCATTTTGGCTTCAATTATATATTTGTATTACTTTAATTGTGAAATTACATTTTTTCGAAGAACAACTTGAGATAGTGCCAAAAAAAAAAAAAATGGAGGAAAAAGTTATTTTTTTAATATTATTGGAAATATATATATATACTTGTTAATATTTATAATATTATATTAAAAAATTAAATATCATTATATCATCATTATGACATCACACCAATTGAACCGTTCAAACCAGTAACCAGTAAGGCTATCGATTCTGTGTCCAGTCCGCTTTTAAAAACATTGGAGCAAACCTCCCATTCAATATAACATTGACAAGATGTCAAGATTCATGGATGACTAAATGTGCCATTCAACAAATCATAACAATTTATTTTACTTAGTGAACTTATTTACTTAATAAAATCTATGACATTAAGCTATAGAATCACAGAAATTTAATTTACACCATCTCAACATCACGGTAAGCTGTAAAATTACGATAAACTGCGTTGTAAGATGATTGAAGTGAAAACTGAGCTGGAAAATGAGTAAAAAAGTTATCTAATAAGCGTTCAATATGCTCAACCACAATCGAAATTTCCAACCACAATGTAGCCATTCACTTCAAAATAAAGGAATAAACAAGTAGAAACTGATATAATTTGCATAAATCACAAAAAAAAATCTGAGATTGGCGTTTGAAAATGGAGTTTCTAAGATTTTTTTTTTTTAATTTAAAACTAGGGTCTGAATTCAGGACATGAGAATCGACTAATGAGTGAGCTTCACAGACTCAACGTTTTTCTCTATAAATACAGGGTTAATTGTGTCATTTGATAATTCAAAATTTTTAAAATAGTAGTTGGGGCAAGTAAGTATAACTTTGCAATTTACCAGGGAATTCACTAATTTTCCAAAATTAGAGAAACAACTGCCAATTAGACATAATGTAAGGGATTAAATGTATTTAGCCCAATCTATTATGCAATGATTAGGCTCATAAGGAAAATTAAAGCAAAGTAACAGCATGAAATTTCAAAAACTAAATCATAATCAATGACAAACAGGGTTGACATATTCTCGATTGATAAATAACTTAGCTGGGACGCATGCCATATCTAACAACACTAATTCTAAACAAAAGTGATGATAGGTTCGTAAGAAAAGAAAAGATAGACCTGCAAAAATGACAAAAATCCCCTCTCTGGGGACTTTAACACGATCACCAATTCTTGGATGAATCCTTCACCATCTTGACAAATCTATGATCTTCTTGAAGAATTAACTGCTGATATAAAAAGCACCTTGTCTAGAGAAAATAAATTACAAAAAAAAAAAAAGGAACATTCCGTAAACTACATGGAACCAAGATAAGCTATAAATGAAGTAAAGCAGAAATCGTAATACTTTGTCATCCGGACAATGACCGTTTTTACACTTTACTAACTCTTTGTTTTTTTCTTTTTTTACCAATCAATCTACCCCTAACGTGCCTCAATGCCATCCCTGGAGGCTCTTATTCTTTCGCTAGGAGAGGCTTGATTGCGTCCTTCATCGCCCGAGCTTGCTTCCCTTTTTCTCCTCCATGTATTTCTCATCGAGGATCTAATGGTTGGATGGCATGTCATCTGTGATTACGGAATCCATTTCTAAACGGATCCCTAAATTTTGGGCATGATTATTTGGATTGTTTCCAAATTTTCTTTCTTTTGCAATTTCCTTTATACAATTGTTATTTTCCTTTTATTCCTACTTTTCTAACCCGAGGATTATTCTGTTTTCAATTATTACGCCCTATAATCTAACTTTTGCTTGAATATTTATTGTTTTCTATTGTGTTTACTTTGTAGGAGTCCCCTTCTGATAATATATGTAACCATAGCTCTATCACATTTACTCATCAAACATACTTATGGATATAGATCGGACTTAGGAATTGTTGGGAAGAAACCTAAAATTGACTAAGAGTGATGTTATGCTTGAATTAGTGTAGGTTGATGGAGTAATTGTGTCTCAACACACTTTTGTGGGATGTATTGCCTTTGACCGAAACTATTCTACTGCCACACTGAAGGCAGCACAGAGAGAAACATCCAACCTTACAAGCCGATAGAGTTTCAGGAACTTGAAGAGGCCCACCTACATTCTAGCATCCACTAGACAAACCAATTGCTAAGGAAGGGTGCTCATGAATTCTTGATAGGCATGCGAAAGTAGTGAAAGACATATACCTAAAGGTGCCTATGATTATACCTATATGCAACCTAACCCCTAGTGAGTAGCTAGGTGAATATTTGGAGTTTATTGAACTTAGGACTTCTATCAAGAGTTTGGGTATAAGGATTCGTATTCATAAGGATGTCTTAGAACGAATCAAATAGGGTATAAACCTATAGTTGCCCAATGGTGACGAGATTTGGCTTGTGAGTACAAGCGTCTTCTGGCTTTTTGTTATCTCTATGGTATACTAGGCCACCTTGAGAAATGTTGGTGTAAGGGTATTTTAATATTAAAATAACATCCTTTCATTGCCCAACTTATTATATCAAATTAATGTGAGAATGTGATGGGCTAGTGGATGAAATGCCATTTAAATTTTACTTAATTCATTTTTATGGTCACTACCCCACTACTTGTCTACTTATTATATCATTATATGCCAATATTATTTCACATATTATTACATTCTTTCATATTCTCAAATAACTCTCACATTATTATCCCCACTATTTCATGATTTTATGATATTTATTCCTACTACTTTTCATTTATTTCATGAAGGCCTTTCTACACCTATAAATAGGGGTCATTTTCACCTTGCAAATCACTTGCAAAACACATTCAACATACACACATATAAAGAGAGTTTTTCTTGTTGAAGAAGGGTGTTCTTTTGGTGAAAATTTGGACTCAACATCTAGTCCAGAGTTTGTTGAGACATACGACGTTGTCGGGCTATTGTATCCTAGAGGGGACAAGTCAAGAGTATTACTGCTGGACCAGTGAGAATTCTTTAATGCAGTGGGCTTGAATCTCCTTAAAGAGAGCGAGATATCCGTGCCTCAATCTGAATTTTTATTTGTAATTTTTTAACTGTGTTTGTACTTTCACCAACAAGAAACACCGTCCATATCGCCATGAGAAGGGGTTCAACGATCCATGATAGGGATGACAATTTTTAACCCGGCCCAACAACTTGATACGAAATTAGTTGGTCCCATTTGGGTGAGGTTGCAGGTTGATTCAACCAACAGAAATTGCTTTCTGCATGACCATTAACCCAACCAAACCGACATAATATGAGAAACAAAGTTTAATGACATGTATTTTTCTTATTCTTGATTCCTTATTACAAAACTAGTAGATAGCAGTTTTGTTATTCTTAATTCTTCGTATGTTTTTTATATGTTTACTTTAAACTATGTTCTTCATAGTTCAATTTTTGAATACTTAAACATGGGGAAAAAAAAAAAATAGAGAACACTAACTAACAACTAGAAGTTAAATGAATTCCTGAATGTTTTAAATAATTTATAGTCTCAACTTGCAAAAACCTTGAAATTTTAATTTTTGCTTCATTTTTTTATTAATGTCAATGTTACACTACATAATTGGTTACATTAAACTTGATTTATAATTTAATTATGTAGTAAGTGATGACATTTCAGATTTCATATTGTTTTAGTGATGCAATGATGTTGATTTGAGTAATTAAATTAATTGACTTTCTAATTAAGTTATTATTTGAATGAATAATGGACAGACATTACAAACTTCTATTTCTTCAAATAGGTTGAGTGGATTGGGTGGTGGATTTTCAGAATGGCATGTCAACCCAATTCAAAATCAGGTTGACTTAGTTTTGCTTGAAACTGAGTTTGAACTTAGGGGTTGAATTAAATGGACTGGATTTGGGTTGGACAAATTTACATGATTTTATTCCTTGACCTAGCCCAAACCAATCCAACCCACCTGAATTACATCCTAATCCTAGAGATGATTTTGAATAGGGGGCTTAGCTTATTGAACCAACTCCATGCAATGGTTGCTCACTGAAGGTATGAGTGCCCCTCAAAACCACACCAATGCCAAGGGAATATCCAATTTTCTGTTTTCCAAACGATAGGAACCTAAATGAGTACAAACCTTCCACGTTAAATAATACCAAATTAAACTCAGACCTACAAACTATGTACAAAATGCAACAACCCCACAACCCAACCCTACCTCCACGTAAAACCATCCGACCTCTATGCAAAAGCATCATCCATGAATTAACCCAACCTCTATCGACTCACTCAGGCAAATCGGACACTAGCCAAAACATAGACACAACCTAATTAATCTAAGACCAAACCCTTCCCTCGAGATATATGCCCGATCACCCATGAACCACAATATCATGATTCAAAACCCTAAGCTTGGAACATGGTTGCCCATGTTATTAAAACACTTTTGATAAGTTCAAGTCATCTACAATGAGATAGTGATTTTTCTACCCATCCATTTTGTTTGTGGGGGTTTCTGAAGGCTTCCTTGTTGTATTATTTTTTTCCATCCTCATTATTAACTGTTATGGCTTTTTGTGGAGTATTTAGTTGAACATTGGTAGAAGAGTTGCTAGTTTCCTTGGCCTAACGTTTATAATTTAGAGCTTTGTGATGTCTCTTGAAACTCTAGTTTCCGAATGTTCCTTATTAATTTTTCCTCTTTCGTGGCAATCCTTTTCATCGTGACTGATATGCTTTCAAATTTTGCAATAGTTTGGACAATTTTCACAAACTATTCTTTGCAACATCATAGAGGTTCCTTGACCAAGCCATGCCATATTTCCATCTCCCTTGGCACGAGTTAGATCAAGTTCTAACCAAATTCTTGTAACACTAGGGCATATACAATCGTAAATGAGCTCATCCACACAAATGGTTTTTCCAGTCAATCTAGTTCTAGAATATATAGCATCCTTGTTGAATAAGTGGACAGGGAGATAACTGTATCCAAATAGGTGTGACTAAATTTCGACCTTCGAATCAGAATCTGGAGTCCTCTCCAATACACACTTTGGAAATCCATCAAAAAGGTGTATTTTGCACATCCAAATTCTAGAAAAATCCTTTGAGCTTGTAAGTGTTATAAGCACATGCTTGATGTTTAACAAACCAACTTGATAGCTACCTTTTATTCCAAGTCCATGGAAGTGTTTACTAACAATGTCATGGTTGGGTATCCATGAGAATTCCAACAACTGCATATTCAAATGGTGCAGTAAGTTTGTAGTCTCCTGTGCAGAGAAAGGAATTTTTTTTTTCCTCTTTTCCTCCCCGATACAAGCCAGTCTTTCCCACAAGTTTCTTAGGGCATGTTTACTTCGGCTTTTTGAGTATAATGTTGGTTTGAATTATTGATGGTTTAAATGATGGTTAAGGGGATGAATATGAACTTGATGAGTTGTTTATTTTGTATGATAATATAAGTTGAGTTACATTTATTTCATAGGTTGTTTACTTTGAATTGTTTGGGCAATGAATAATAAGACAAAAAAAATTCCCAAAAAGAATTTTGGCCTAATTGGCATAGAATGTAAATATAAGCAAATTAATATAGGTTTGTTGGTCATTGTGCAAATTTGGTTTAGCGAACCAAATTTCAAACCTTCAAAAAGAAATTGTTTATTTAACCATCTATTAACCCATTTTCTCTTCATAAACTCAGGTTTGGGGGTTTGGCACAAAAAAAATAATCTTCAAAGTAAACATAGGTATAAGTTGGTTTATAGGTAATTAACTTCCATTAACCAAGAAAGCAAACATGGCCTTAGGATTGTCAAGAATCCTTTTTATGGCGCGTGGTGAGTCTAGGAAGAATTCCTTCAATACAGCTATTGCTGCGTTAGGGAAAGTCCTAGGCGGCAGATCCAGTGGTTCTTTGATGGCGATGGCAAGGGCGGCATTTTGTGGAAATGCAGCCATCATAAGGTCAGGGTTTCAGTATGAGCAACGAAACAACAGTTAAATCATATACATCTTATCAATGAGTGCCGCATAATCTAAGTTTTGCTATCGTGATTATGCTTTAAACATATGTATAAAAGTCAACAATACACATTCATATCTTAATTTTGATATTTTGCTTATTTTAAAAGAACTATACGATTAAAAAGATTGAGACTTTTCGATTATTTTGAACTAATACACTTTCTTTCTCATATATCAAGAAAAGTATAAATTAATCTTCACGTTATTGATCAAGACAAATAAATTTAACTTTGTCCTACCTTTTCTCTATTTAATTTGAGAAACTAAGGTTCTTTTTAATTGTTCTATAAATTAATTTCCTGACAAACAATCAACAAATACCCTTTTAATAATATTTGATAATGTTGGCAAAATTTAAAGAAAAAAGAAATTCAGAAGAGAAATCTGAACTTATCAAAAATTCAAATTGTAAGAAAGATGAATGTAAGAAATTTCTTGGTAATAAGAGAGTTGAAAAGGAGGTATCTTTGTCTACGAGAAACTGTTGGTATATGGGCATTTTAATATTAAAAATTGTATCTTTTAATTGCCCAACTTATTATATCAAATTAATGTGAGAATGTGATGGGTTAGTGGATGAAATGCTATTTAAATTGTACTTAATTCATTTTGATGGCCACTAGCCCACTACTTGTCCACTTATTATATCATTATATGCCAACATTATTTCATACATTATTACATCCTTTCATATTCTCAAATAACTCTCACATTATTACCCCACTACTCTATATTTTTATGAGATTTATTCCTACTATTTTTCATTTATTTCATGGAGGTCTTTCTACACCTATAAATAGGGATCATTTTCACCTTGTAAATCATTTGTAAACACATTCAATATATACACACATAAAGAGAGTTTTTTTTGTTGAAGAAGGGTCTTCTTTTGGTGAAACTTTGGACTCAACATCTAGTCCAGAGTTTGTTGAGTCATACAACGTTATCGGGCTGTTGTATCCTGGAGGGAACAAGTCAAGAGTATTACTGCTGGATCAGTGAGATTTCTTTACTACAGTGGGTTTGAATCTCCTTAAAGAGAGCGAGATATCCACACCTCAGCCTGAATTTTTATTTTTAATTTTTTCAACTGTATTTGTACTTTCACCAACAATTTTAAGGAGATTCAATGGCAACAGTTGAAAAACCAGCGGATGTAAACGTAGGAGATCTCAACAAACCATTCCGTTTCAATGGTATCCACTTCAAGTGGTGGAAGGGTAAGGTATTATTTTACCTTAGCCTTCTGAACGTTTCATATGTTCTCACTGAAAAGAATCCAAACAAGATAGATAACACCAATATGAACGATGAAGAATACCCAGCCCACCATGAGACTGTGGAGAAGTACAATGACGATGTCTTCAAGTGTCGGTATTATCTTCTTAATTGCCTCTCTGATAATTTCTATGATTATTATGATCGAACTTACACTACTGCAAAGAAAATTTGGAAAGCGTTGCAGAGTAAGTATGATACTGAAGAGGCAGGAGCAAAAAAATATGCGGCTAGCGAATTTTTTCGATTCCAAATTGTGGACAGCAAATCAGTGGTGGATCAAGCGCAAGATTTTATTATGATAGTTGGAGAGCTCAGGTCGGAGGATATAAAAATAGGAGACAACCTTGTTGTTTGTGGCATAATCGATAAACTTCCACCTTCATGGAAAGAGTTTCAGAAAAATATGTGCCATAAACAAAAGGAAACATCTCTTGAGATATTGATAATGCGAATTCGGATGGAAGAGGAAGCAAGAGACCAAGATGCATTGATGCAACCAATTGAGAGCACATCGCAAGCCATCACGACGAAGGTAAATTTAATCTCTTCAAATAATGATACTCCTAATTCTAACAAAAACACCAATTTGAAGCCAAAAAAGAAAAATTTCAAGAAAAATTATCATGGAACTCCCAAGAAAAATGGTGGAAATAATAACCAAGCACAGCATCAATAAAATTCTAGAGTATGTTATGTCTGTGGCAAGAGTGGGCATACTGCTCGATTTTGCAAATATCGAAAACGTGGGCCTGCTCCGCAAGCCAACGTAACCGAGGAGCCACTTGTGGTAGTGATAACAGACATAAATATGATTGAAAGTGTTGATGGCTGGTAGGCAGATTCTGGTACGAACCGCCATGTTTGCTATGACAAAAATTGGTTCAAAGTATTTACTCATTTTGATGAGCCCAAAACTATCATGCTTGGTGATTCTCACACCACTCAAGTGCTTGGAATAGAAGAAGTTGAGTTGACTTTTACCTCTGGAAAGATATTGACTTTAAAAGATGTGCTTTATACTCCTTCCACGAGAAAAAATTTGATATCGAGTTTTCTACTCAACAAGGCTGGCTTCAAGCAGATCATAGAATCTGATCAATATGTAATTATAAAAAAAAGGGTGTTTTTGTAGGAAAGGGGTATGCATGTGATGGTATGTTCAAATTAAATGTTGAGATGAATAAAATATCATCTAATTTTGTGTATATGCTCTCTTCTACTAATTTTTTGCATGCTCGTTTGTGTCATATTAATAACCGTTATGTGGGAATTATGAGTAACTTGGGATTAATTCCAATGATTAAAAAAGATTTTGAAAAATGTGAAGCTTGTAGTAAAGCTAAAATCACTAAAAGACCTTATTCAAGTGTTGAGAGAAAAATCGAAATGTTAGAATTGATTCATATCGATATTTGTGAACTTGGTGGAATTCTAACTCGTGGAGGAAATCGATATTTAATCACTTTTATTGATGATTTTTCTAAATTCACTTATGTTTATTTGATGAAAAATAAAAGTGACGTGTTTGAGAAATTTAAAGAATATCTCCATGAGGTAGAAAATCAATTCGGTAAAAAAATGAAAAGAATAAGGAGTGATAGAGATCGAGAATTTGTTTTCAATGAGTTTGATTCTTTTGCAAAATCATTTGGAATAATTCATGAAGTTACTCCACCATATTCTCCTGCATCTAATGGTGTAGCAGAAAGAAAAAATAGAACTTTGGTTGAATTGACAAATGCCATACTTATTGAATCTTGTGCACCTTTAAATCTTTGGAGTGAAGCTATTTTAACAGCATGTTTTGTGTTAAATAGGGTGCCACATAAAAAAACAAAATTAACTCCATTTGAATTGTGGAAAGGTCATAAGCCAAATTTGGGATATCTTAGAGTTTGGGGTTGTTTAGCCTATGTTAGGCTAACTAATCCTAAAATTTCAAAATTGGGTGTGAAAGTCAATACTTGTGTTTTTCTTGGTTATGCTTCTAATAGTACAGCCTATAGATTTTTAAATCTTGAAGATAATAAAATTATTGAATCAGGTGATGCTATTTTTCATGAAAATAAATTTCCTTTCAGTTCTAAAAATAGTGGGGGTCAAAGAAATGATCAAAATATTTTGTCTTTACCTAGTTCTTCCACATCTATTTTGAGAAAAGAAAATAATAATGACTTTGAGCCTAGAAGAAGTAAAAGAGTTAGAGTAGAAAAAGATTTTGGTCCTGATTTTTATGTTTTTAATATTGAAAATAACCCTCTTACTTTACAAAAAGCTTTATCATCACCTGATGCAATTTTTTGGAAAGAGTCTGTAAATGATGAGATGGAATCACTAATTTCTAATAAAACTTGGAAATTAGTTGATTTACCACTGGGTTGTAAAACAATTGGTTGTAAATGAGTCCTTAGAAAAAAGGTAAAACCGAATGGTTCAATTGATAAATATAAGGCTAGACTAGTTGCTAAAGGTTTTAAACAACTAGAAGGCCTTGAATTTTTTGACACATACTCTTCGGTAACTAGAGTAACGTCCATTAGGCTTTTAATAGCTATTGCTGCAATTTTTGATTTGCAAATACATCAAATGGATGTTAAAACAGCTTTTTTGAATGGGGACCTAAATAAAGAAATTTATATGAAACAACCCGAGGGTTTTATAGAAGCAGGCCAAGAAAACAAAGTGTGTAAATTGACTAAATTCCTATATGGTTTAAAACAGGTACCTAAGCAATGGCATGAAAAGTTCGATTCCTGCATGACTGAGAATGGTTATAAACCAAACGAGTGTGACAAATGCATCTATCACAAATCTTGGAATAATTCACATGTTATTGTTTGCCTCTATGTTGATGATTTATTAATTTTTGGCTCTAATTTGCATGTGGTCAAAGAAACTAAAAACATGCTTAATAGCCACTTTGACATAAAAGATTTGGGTGAGGCAAATTTTATTTTGGGTATGAAAATTACTAAAACATGTGATGGTATTTTTATTGATCAGTCGCATTATATTGAGAAAATCTTGAGAAAATATAATTTTATTAATAGCAAGCATGTGACAACTCCTTTTGATCCTAGTATTCACTTATTTCCTGTTAAAAGTGATAATGATGTGATAAATCAAAAGGAGTATGCTAACTTAATTGGGAGTTTAAGATATGCGACTGATTGTACTCGACCTGACATTGCATGTGCTGTGGGAGTACTTAGCAGGTTTACAAGCAAGCTAGGTATTGAACATTGGCATGCCATAACAAGAGTTATGAGATATTTACTTGGCACAAAAAATTATGGCTTGCTTTATAAAAAATATCCTGCTGCACTTGAAGGTTTTAGTAATGCGGATTGGAACACTTTATCAGGTGATTCCTGTTCAACCATTGGTTATATTTTTACTTTGGGTGGTGGTGCTATTTGTTGGAAATCAAAAAAGCAAACTATAATTGCTAACTCTACCATGGAGGCTGAACTTATTGCTTTCGCTTCAGCTAGTGAGGAAGCAAGTTGGTTGAGAGATTTATTATTTCAAATACCATATTTTGAAAAATCAATTCCTCCTATTTTAATTCATTGTACAGCACCGCTACTATTGGTAGAGTACAAAACCGTTATTACAACGGTTAATCCAGACCTATAAGAAGAAAATACAGTACTGTGAGATCTTATTTAACAAGTGGTATTATCAACGTTGATTATGTTAAATCTTGTGATAATCTTGTAGATCCGTTGACTAAGGCCTTAGCAAGAGAAAGGGTCTGGGGCACATCGAGGGGGATGGGATTGAAGCCCATAAAATCATAAGTCATATATGAGGAAACCCAACCTGGGGACTAGAGATCCTGCAACCAGGTTCAATGGGAAAAACGAATCATATGATGGCTTGTTATGAAATGCAGTATTTAATTCTTTTTTTAATTTTCCATCCCTATGATGTGAGTGCATTTATCCTGTAACGATTTGAGGAGGTTGAGTTTATTAAACTCTTAATGAAAATCTGTAGCTCTTATGAGTGGGGTGTTAGAGTTACAGGAGCACCCTTGACAGATATCACCTATGTGAGTGTGGAAGTAGGCCGCTTCATATGAGAATTGAACTTATTCTTAAAGACACTCATGAAATCCGGGAGAGCACAAGGTCGTAATGTACTGGCCATTAAAATTTATTTCAACACCTTGACTATTATGTGTTGGCAGTAATACTTTATTTCCCTTAAGCAGTCATAGTTCAAGTCTGAGACCACTATTGACTCTGGAGTAGAGATTGCTGCTTTTCTAAGTGAAGGTTTAATGTAGAGCACACCTTCATTATGCATAATGGTCTATCTTCAACAGGTATACTCTCTTTATTTTAATATTAAAATGAGTGGGGGAATGTTGGTAGATGGGCATTTTAATATTAAAAATTGTATCTTTTAATTGCCCAACTTATTATATCAAATTAATGTGAGAATGTGATGGGTTAGTGGATGAAATGCCATTTAAATTGTACTTAATTCATTTTTATGGCCACTACCCCACTACTTGTCCACTTATTATATCATTATATGCCAATATTATTTCATACATTATTATATCCTTTCATATTCTCAAATAACTCTCACATTATTACCTCACTACTTCATATTTTTATGAGATTTATTCCCACTACTTTTCATTTATTTCATGGAGGTCTTTCTACACCTATAAATAGGGATCATTTTCACCTTGCAAATTACTTGTAAACACATCCAATATATACACACATAAAGAGAGTTTTTCTTGTTGAAGAAGGGTGTTCTTTTGGTGAAGTTTTGGACTCAACATCTAGTCCAGAGTTTGTTGAGTCATACGACGTTGTCGGGCTGTTGTATCCTGGAAGGGACAAGTCAAGAATATTACTACTGGATCAGTGAGATTTCTTTACTGCAGTGGGCTTGAATCTCCTTAAAGAGAGCGAGATATCCGTGTCTCAGCCTGAATTTTTATTTATAATTTTTTCAATTGTATTTGTACTTTCACCAACAGAAACTAGAGAATATTACTTCAAGTAAATTATTAGAGTAACATAGGGTAGCAATACGTGTGCTGAAACAACACCCTGCAAATAAAAAGAAAAATTTTAATATTATGATTTAAATGGTCACAATTGAATTAACTAACTTAATTCTATGATATATATATATATACATACATAACGGCAAAATTTTTTAGAGTATTATGTTTTGATGCAAATGAGTTTATACTCCCAAAATAATGTTAGGATTTTTATAAATTCTTAAAAAGATAAGAAAATCTTAATTTTTTTAAAAAAATTCAATAAACTCTTTAACCTTTAATCAAATTAGCTAAAAAAAAAAAAAGCATTACCAACATCTTATAATTTCAAAATCAAATTTTATCTAAGTAGTTCAATACCTTACTTTTAATTAATAAAATATAGTATTTTATAAACTACAAAAGTATATAGTTCATAAAACATATGAATTTAATTATAAACTCTTTTACATAAAACATATATTTTATAAACATACGACTTTAATGAAAATCTAGAACCACATCCCCGACATATATGATAAGACTTTGAGTACATTTTTTTTTTAAAAAAAAAAAATCTTTGTACTTAAAATAAATTATTGTGTAAATTAGGGAAATAATTACATTCAATTTAATAGTAATTACTTGTTTTTGGGGTAAACTTGTTGAAGGTACTAATGAGGAAGTGGCATATTAAATGCCCATGGGTTCAAATTTCTCCACCAAGTACTAGAATTCATGACAAAAGAGAAGAATGGCGACAATAATTCATGGAGTTTTTGACTAAGGAATGGGAAATAATGGATTGTAGCAGTGAAAAAGCAGTATAAGAATTTATGCACTTAGAGGTTGAGTGTTGTGTGCAAGTTTCTCTTCAATTATAATACTATCAAATACTATTCAAAAATTTCAACTACGGAGCCTCTATTTTGTTATAAGTTCTTGTATAAGATTAGGGTATATGTAAATCCTTATAGCAATTTAACTCGTTCATGATGATATGTAGTAGTTTGATAACCAATCCAACCAATTAAATGGGACGGAATCAGATCGAATAAGTTCCAATAGTTCAATATGTATCGAAAATTCAGTTGATACTCGGTACTTGTTCTTTTTAAGATTTGATAGTTGGTTTGATTTGAAAACTATGGTAAAATTGTAATAACACTTGTTTAATAAGTATATATTATAGTATATATGAAACTAGAAGAAGAATAAAAAAAATTCAATAAAAAAAGTATGAAATATCATAATATCTTTTTTATTCATTATTTACATTGCATCATTCTCAAATCTGTTATCTATGCTCCTCTCTCATTTAAACCCTCGATTCGCTAATTTTTTTTTCTCTTCAAAAAAATATTCTAAGTGATTCGAAAAATTACAATAGCAAAAATATTCTATGTGATTCGAAAAATTACAATAACACCTTATTCATTAGTTTAATTGATAAAATATAATACAGTTACAATTATATCACATGAAAATCTAACAAAATGGTTTAAACATTACAAATAGACTCTTTTTTAGGAATCTACTTATGATGTTACGCATATTTTCTTACATTTTTCATGAGTTGAACTAATGATATAGGAGGTGATTATAATTTTTTAGAGTACATGAGGTATTTTTATAATTAAATCAAACCTCATGAAGTGTTTAGGTAATTATTCATTATTTATGTATTAAACGTTTTCTCAAAGATCCTTGAGGTAAAACCCGTTCAATTACATATAAAGCTAGATACTCTAATTTTGAACTTTTTCTTATATGATTATCCTCACAAATTATCGTTAATTGATTAATTTATGAATGTCGTAGTTCTTAAATTATTTGGGAGAATTACAGTGGCACCCTGTGGAATTGAGGGTAATTACAATAATCAACCCTCAATTTTGGCAACTATAAAAATTACCCTATGTTTGACAATCGTCTCTTAAAACCAAAAAAAAAAAATAACAAAAATAATAATAATAAATAAATAAATAAATAAAATAAAATAAAATAAAAAAATAAAAAATAATGAATTACAAGTGCACCCCTCGAGTTCAGGGGTTATTACAACAATCATGCTCAATTTTTGGCAAATTATAAAAACTACCCCTTTAAACCTTACGATGTTAATTTTTTAACAAAAGTAGTTGATATCACGATAGGTATTACGGTATGATTGGTATGCTGGAATGACATAAGAATGGAATGAGAATTCCTAAATTCATTCCAAATCAATTGATTGGTATAATTTACGAAATGGAATCCTCATTCCTTTGGGAATGCCTATTCCCAAAAGTATGGGAATAGTGATTCTGTCCCTCCCCCATGGGTTTAGCTATTCCCATTAGGTTAGGAATAAATTATAATATATCTAATGACCAAATTATCCTCCAAAAAATAGATTACACATGTATTTGTCAAACCGTTTCTTCTTCCTGTGCCGTCGTCTTCTTCACTATGGTTTTCTATTCCATCTTCTCTCTGGAGAGAGCAGTTCAAAATTCTTCTCTTGGTTGATTATTTGTTTTACAGGTATGTTTTCTTTTTACAAAATTTCATTACAATTTTGAATTTTTGGTTTCTCTAATGTAATTTTTTATGGATTTTTTTCATAACTCAATAAACATTCATATGTATATGCAATGAACTCATGCATAAGAACCTCCTGCTATAACGAATTAAAGAAAAAAATATTAGAACATCCTGAACGATTCTAGAATTAGAAGAGCCGCTGTCCCTCTGTTCCCTCTCCAATATTTTGCTATTGCTCTTTAATCGGTATTTTAGCTTGTTTTCTGTTTTCCTTTTTCCGTGTTTCACTTCGGAGGTGTTTTGGCTTGTTCTAGGAAAGTGCAAGGTCGCCTGCACATTGCGTCTCCTTTTGTTAAGTAGTGGTTCTAGGGTCTAATGATAAAGGATAAGTTAGGTTGCATTTTGATGGATGGAATACCTTTGGTTAAATAGTAATGGGGTCAAACATCTTATCTGAGTATTTGCATTATGGTTGGACACTACTAACCACTTGGGAAAATATTTATATGTGACAAGAATGTGTGGTTCTTCGCTGGAATTCATTACTAGTTGCCTCTATTGTTTAAATTTAGTTATAAGGGATTTGTATTTTCTTTTTTGATATAATAATT
>JACFYI010003308.1:550497-561040 GCA_014898755.1 Handroanthus guayacan | reverse complement strand
GTGACAACTAAAAAATATCAAAGTTTAAAAAGTTTTAACTTCCATTAAAATTATTATGTTCACCTTTCAACTAACATCATATTAAAGATAAGTTAATGAATTTAAGAATCATAAAATCATAAAGTAAAAGTTGAATACTTGAATAGTCGAATTATCTATAATCAACATAACTCATTACATCTCATAACGAGTCAAAATAAATTACAAACTGATAAATTACAAAAACAAATTTGGTCAAATTACAAACCAATAAACCATTGTTTTAAGAGTCAAACCTTCACAAATATAAATATAACAACTTAAAATGGCAAAAAAAACATTAAAAAAGTTAAGCAATATATTGTAAATATAGAGTAGACTTATTTAGGTGTGTCTATTTGGGTTAGGTCATGGATTGCTTGATTCTTATTTTGAGTCAACCCAACCTAATTTTCTTTTTTTGTGTTGCTCTTTGGGTCAAACCAATTTAACCCAAACCCAAAAATATCAAACACAAACTTGATTTTTTCAGGTAGGTCATGATCGGGTCAACAGATTAGGTTGATCTTTGACAACCCCATTCCATAGCTTGTGGCGTGCTTGAAGTTTGTACGGAGCTTGTAGCTTCAAACTCAAAACTATCTTCTTAAACATTGAACTTGCAATCCCTCATATTATATGCACTTATGTAAGAACTCGTGCTCCGGGCACCAACAGAAAAGCCTATCAAAATTGGATATAGTTTTCGAAATTTTGATTGTTGTATACTTCAGCAAAGACGATTCTTATATTTTCTTCCAATGCTTTAAACCACTATTAAAAGAATGGTCTAAGGAAGCCATGACAAGTCAGCATGGAAAAGCTGTAAACAATGCTCAACTTATACTGCATTTTTTATAGACTAAATTGCACTTTGCCCCCAACCTATAGGGTCTTTTGCACTTTGCTCCCTATTTTTTGCGAATGTGCGCTTAACCCCCCAACGTTTGAAAAATATGCACTTTGCCCCGTTTAACGGATTCCGTTAGAATATTCGGGGGATATTTCATTTTTCTATTGTTCATCCCTCTATGATTAAATAGAATATCCCCTGAATATTCTAACGAAATCCGTTAAATGGCGCAAAGTACACATTTTTCAAATGTTGGGGGGTTAATCGCATATTCGCAAAAAATAGGGAGCAAAGTGCAAAATACCCTATAGGTTGGGGGGAAGTGCAATTTACTCTTTTTTATAGGGGAAAAAGCGATGGGCATAATGCAATGGTCATGTTAGGAATAATTTCAGTTTATTACATAAAACACCTTGCAACTTTAATATATCACAGAAAGTACCCCTGAGGGTATTCTCAATATTAAAGTTAACTACTAACATGACACCAGCAACTTACGTCAAAAGTTGGATGACGTAAAGCCTATAGGGTGTAGTTTTTGTAATTTGTCAAAATTGAGAGCTGATTATTATAATTACTCCTAAACTCCGGGGGAGCAGCTGTAATTCACCCAATTATGTTTTAAGAAAAAAAATTGTTATCTTATCGCTTTACTTTGATAAGTATGATTCTATATATAATTTAATTCTGAAATGACTAGTTCATAACTATTTAAATTGAAATTCGCCTCAATGATAGAGCTACAATGGAAACAGAGGGTTTGTTAATCTGATTAAAATTTTAATAATGACCCCTAATTTTAATGATATTTACAATGTACCCCAATAAAATTGAAAAATGCCCCCATATAATACCTATTATTAGAAAAACATTTAAGCAAGATGTAAAGTGAGTGAAGTTGTCCTTCATTATTATTTTTTATTTGTTTAATTATTTTGCCATTATTTTCCAAGGACTCGGCATAGAATTTTTATTCTTTAGGTATGTAGAAAGAGAAGCATTTAATGCCCTTCAAGATGAAGAAAAAAATTATAACAGTTTCAAAATACGTCAACGCAGCATCGACAATATAAATTATAAAGTTTATATTCATTTGGACTTGTATTGACAAAGTTTTTTTATATTCTTTTATATTTATGTTTCTGCCTTCACAAATAATTTGTTTTGGCTCTGCTTTTGATTCTACTCATATGGTTCTTGTGTTCCAAATTATGAGCATGGGGAGAACTAATGATGTTGTCGTGAATTTTGGGCTTGCAATTAACTAATTAAAATTAATATTAGGTAGAACTCAAAAATCATTAAACTATTTGAAATTTCTTTGCCAAATAAGTTGAGGTATTTGATTGAATCAAGTAATTGTATAGTAGGATGAATATGTTATTGTGCAGACTTGGCCCAAATATTTTAGCTCCCTAAACCCAGTTAACAAAATTCAGCCCCAACCCCTATCTACATAAAATTAGGGTTTTTCTTATATATTCAACTAAAGTCCCCAAATTAGGATAAATCGATAAAGATGATAATTGCTACTGCAGAGTTTCTCTTGTGTGATGACATCATGGATTTAGAGAATCCCAGGACAAAGATTCTCTATTTTCTCAAAACAAATGACAAAGACTCCCTTAAAAAATGAAGCGTGCAATGCATATGGTTGAATTTTGACAAGAGAGTTTTAAGGGACATAATTACATTACACAAAGTAAGAAGGATGAAGTGCTAAAACCATCTTTTTTCAAGAGGCGAAGTGCAAAACATTTTTTAATTTATTAGATGATTATTGAATTTTAGCATGAAAGATGCTTTTAATTACTTTGGATTTTTATATTATGTAAGGTTAATAGAGAATTTTCTCTCCTTGGAGAGCCAATTGCTCTCTCTCCAGTGAGTCAATCTTGAGGTCTTATCCTCTTTTCCTATTTCCATGCCCTTATTTGCCTTGTGTTTGCCTATAGCTTTATCAAGATCAGGTCTAGGTTTCAGTCATACACCTTATCTTCCGTCCTTCCAAAAGACCCCATTCGTCTTTCCTTTTTCCATCCCCACTTTTGCTCCATAATTTTTGCCTTTCCTTCCTTACCTTCCATATTTCGTTCTTATGTTTGTAACCCTACTTTATCTAACACTAACTATGTGTTTTTTTATATATGTCTATATATGGAAACGATCTCTATTTTCAGCACACTCAAACTCATCCTCAGATCCTCTACACCGTACTCTGCGTCAACAATGAAAATTGGGTAGCAAATTGAAATTAACGGATGAGGATATTGGCATTGGGTACTGGATCAGTTATGGGCAGAAGAATCACAGAACTGGAACTTGTGTCTGAGTAGCTAAATGGTGTCTTCCTGCTTGTACCTTTAAGTGGCTATTAAAGCTTATCCATCTTGCCTACTGTAACCTATTCACAGATTGGAAGTCCTCTTGGGAACAATCTCTTTATCTGAATTTTCAACATCAACTCGATCTAAAACGCACACCTAAAGGATGGCCATAGACACTTGATAAATACGGTGCCATCCTTACTAGAATTCTCAAAGGGGTTGATCCATGCATATCGACATGAAGATGATTTCTATTATTACCCGAATACATAACTTGCCTATTTAGAGAAGGACCCTGGCCATGGCTCACTATATAGGATCATTTGTGGGTAAGTTTGTGGGATTCTTGAAGCCTCCACCTACTGAAAATGATAATACGATGAGATTGAAGGTGCATATTGATGCCACAAAATATATCAAAAGAAGTATGAATATTTGATTAGGCTACAAGATTACTCTTTGAATTTTTTTTACTTATGAGAGTCTCTCACTATTTTACCTTTTTGTATGTATGCTCAGACACCTTGAATAGAAGTTCCTTTCAAGTTACAAGAACAATTTTCAGCATCACAGTGAAAACTTTTACTATGACAGTTAGCTTCATGCTACACCTACCAAATCTGGCCCTAAACCTTAAACCCATGCCTTAATCACGCAGACAATGTATCCCATTTTGTTTCGTACCAAGGTAGATGTGGTGTGGGAATTTTCAAATTTTGTTCTCAAACCTAAACACTACCATATAAGCCCCATACATAGCTCTAACCAAGATATTCAACCGTTTGCCCTCCCTAATAATAACTCCATACACCAAATCCAATCCCTAGTCAACTAATCCACCACGAGCCACCCAAATAAATTCATTGATATACTCATGATCTCTCATTCTCTATCTGCAAGCCCACTCACCCATTAAAACAAAATCGATTGTGCATCTTTCACGTAAATGTAGATAACACAGATAATGACAAAAGCTAATTTAGGTGAATTGTATACCAATCTACTTCCAATGGCAGCGGTTGCTTAACAACCCTTTCAAGACAACAATTTACTTAATTTGGATATGTCAAGAGTTAGGAAGCCCTTGATAAGTTAGATACTTTAACATATTAACCTCAACATGGTATTCTTAATAGGAACTAAGTGTCGGTCCCACGCTATTTATCACTTAATATTTGTTTGGAATTTTTGCAATTTTTCTACTATCCCCATTGACTTTATGGAGACCTCTTTTTTTTCAATGGAGAAATTTTGATATTACTTGATAGACTTACTCCCACAACTGGACACATGCTATTGTACGGATTCTCGTTGTTAACATGGTATTTCGCTTTACTAGATTTTATAGCTTTTCGGAGTAGTCTCATGAACCACTATCGTCGAAGATGATCCAGTAGCTCTCTATTTTCTCTTCGGAACTTTGGTTACTTTTTGGGATTTCTATCAAAATTCTCAACCAATCTGAAATAGATGGCAGACAACCTAAGTCTCCTAGCCTTATGGATACTTTAAAAACACTATGAAGAATTATGGTTTGACTAACATTGGTTTCAAGAGTTATCCCTATACCTGGTACAACAATAGATCACATCTCATATGATCCGAGAGCAATTAGATTATTTTGTGCTGTGGATTGTCGGGGATTGATTTGCTCCTTCACTGATGCACAACATCTCTAATTCGAGGGTCTGCTGCATTTCGATTTTTTTTTATAGCTCGACAGACCTTGCAAGTGCTACTCCAATGTAAAAAATACAGGTTTCTCTTGTTGTTATAGATGAATAGTGATAAAGCGAGAGAAGCCTTATTCATGGATAAGATAAATAATTGCAAACTTTGATTACTTAATTGCAGCCATAGTGCTTTGAAGAATAACAAGCAAAAGATTGAACTCTTGAAGCCAAATTACATGAATTAGTTACCTAGAACATTAATAGTGAAGCCCAAAGTCCAATTAATTCAACCAGAATTGAACATGGTTTGTTGTATGCGCGTGAGGAAATATACTGGTGAAACAATGTAGCCAAATCCAATGGCTTAAGGAAGGTGGCTGGAAGACGTCATTTCTGCCACACTAAAGTCTCTTGTCCTCGTGTCCTTGCGTCCTCAAAAAATATATTTTATTGGGGGTCTAGTGGACAAAAATTGGATGTTGGGTTAACAATTGTGAGCTGTTGGAATGGATTGTTAAAAAATATTTTTCTAATATTCCTGCATCAAGCCGCCCATCCAACAAGGTACTGAATAAGGTGGTGAATTTGATCCCGTCGAGGTTTTCGATGAGATATCTGACTATAGAACAATTGAAGGGATGTGACATAGTTTTGTAGCATATTTGTTTTGGGTATAAAATGTTACAAGTTCAAATCTTGTCATCCATACATATTATTACTTCTTTGAGTGCTCCTTCTTTCAAAGAAAAGAGGATAGGTTATTCACATTTCATTTGATGGCCAGATACGGAATGAATGCAAAGCAATGAAAACTCTAAAAATTCCTCAAGGGAAAAATAGAGACCTTTCCTATGTTGTCCATAGTATGTGAGAGTATTGATGTAATTTCATAGAAAATGATTGTTGTTAGCTTTCTCCAAAGTTGAGATAGCTATCATTCTATCTAAAATGCCCCCATCCCCTCTTTAAATTCACAACCCCGATGATATGCCTGTTCTCATTTTGTGATTGTGTATCTAATTTTCTTAATCATGATACTTTGCTTAACAAACTTAACTATACACATGTTGCTTTAATTTCAAAATATGATCCTCTAACAAATTATCACAAGTTTGTCCCATTACCCTTAGCAATGTCATTTACAAAATAAGCTCTAAATTCATTATGAATTGCTTAAACCTTACCTTGAATCCCTTATTTACCTTCCCCAAACAACCTTCAATCTTGAGTAGTTAATCATTGGCTACGTTCTCATGGCCTTTGACATTAACCATTTTATTTCTCACCAATGTAAAGGTCAAAAAGGGTTCTTTGGTTATAAAAGTGTATATGAGTAAGGTACTTGAGAGAATTGGATGGCCTTTTCTTTATGGTGTCCTCCGGGAACTAGGTTTTGCCTCTAACTTTGTAGATATTATATTGAGATATGTTGCTTTTGTGTCCTATACTTTTCTGGTGAATAGTGATCTTCTTATGTATTTTCACTCATCTAGTGACTTCCATCGAAATCCTCTATCACATTGCCTATTTCTTTTTTGTGCTGAAGCTCTTATCACACTAATTTTTCCGGAGACCATTCACGGTATTAAAAAAATAAAATTTTGTTATCGAGCCCTACACATCTCTCACCAATATTTGGCTGATGACACTTTTCTCGTTTGTTAGGCTACCGCGATGTGGCTCATGCCCGCTAACTTTGAGCATTATGAGAAAACCACTATACATAAAAATCAACTTCCAGAAATCGAATGTCTCTTTTACCCAAAACACACCTAACAATATCTATGATTAATTTGCGATATTTTAGGATTTGCTCTACATTTCTAGTACATGGGTTTGTTAACCATTATTGGTCGTTCTAAGATGGAGATTTTCACTAATAAATGATCTAGAGTGCCGAAATACAACCATGGGGAGAGAAAAGTTGTGAAAAAGAGGTAAAGAAATTCTTATTAAATTAGTTCTATAGACTTTATCGACCTGCATAATGAGTTACTCCTTTTTACCTTCATATATCATCCATGATATTGAGTTGTTAATCTGAAGATTTTGGTAGGGTAATGATTGGGATAGAAAAATCCATTAGGTGGATTGGAATGAACTTTGTGAGATTAAATACGATGGTCAAATTGGTTTCGAGATATCAATGCCTTCAACATTGCTCTATTGGCAAAACAGGAATAGCAAATTATTCAATATCCACTGTCATTGCTTGCCAGAAATGGCGAGATGGTAAGTCCATCTTGGTTTGGCATGACAACTGGATTTGCATGACAACAACAACAGGAGGGAATGAGAGTACTTGAAAATTGTAAGCTTGATTGATAGCACCTAGGGGACTTGGATTATTAATTTGGTTTATTAGCTTTGTAAAGAAGTAGTTGTGCATTGTTCCCTCCAAATTCCTTAGGTGAACCTTCAAACCCATCATAGGATAATCCGATCTCTTAAGGAAAATAGTTAGTTCAAGGTTTGCTCTTATTTCCACTCAATTAAATCACTGAGTATGGACACTACCTCATACTCACCAACAAGAGCATCATTCTATAATTGAAGCTTCATCTGGAATGCCACCATTGCACGTATCTTTATGTGGCACTTGTGGAGACATGCTTTCCCAACTAGACTTTAGCTTAAACCCCACCATGTGGATGTCCTTTTCCAATGTCCCATCTGCCAACAAAAACCGAAATCTGACTCTCATATCTTCACCACCAACAAGACGATCCAAATTTTTCAGAGATGCTTGGATTTTCACAGTGATCTTCGCCCATGACCCAACACCAACAACCTTCAGTGGATCAAAAAGGTCTGAGAAGCTTTACCAGATGATTCTTTTGAACTTTTTATGGTTTTATGCTCATACTTATGGTTTATTTGCGAACTGAATACTATACTCAGGGGAGAGCCACTTCAATTTTCAAATTGCTAGCCAAATGACATTATTTTTGGAGTTCCACCATTTTGGCCTTAGTTGGACAATTTTTAAACTAACCCACATCAACCCGAATGGAGCATAGCTATTTGAGCAGGAATACATCAAACTCATCTTTGACGGCTCGATTCCAAATCACATAGATTCATGCCATCACTGTGGTTGCTAGAGATTTAAATGTCTCATGCGATTGGTGGGCTTCGAAACCCCTTATACATAGACAGACCCATACCTTTGGAAATAGAGGTTAAAGCAGCATTTTTTTATCCTCTAAGTTGCTAGAAATAAGGGATGACACTCTATTTGGTTGGAAGTAGATCGTTTGAAGATTATTGATGCTATTAATGGTGGTAATGAAGACCTCTCTAATGTGAGCATTTCTACAAAGGAGTGCAGGTATTTAATTCTTGCTTTTTCACTTATTTGTGGATTTATTAAGAGATCAGTTAATACTCGTGCTTGTTTGCATGCTTCTTTAACTAATCCAACTCCATTTGACAATATTGTGTTGCCGTCCTCTACTATTGTTGTCACTTGACTCTATTGACAATAATATATTGCTCTATCTCTAAAAAAAAAAAGTTTCTCGGGATCTTTATTTTCTTTTTAATGCTTTCATAGCTATTGACGACATGTATGCGTGACGTTATTATTGTAATTTGACTTCAACAGGAATAACTGAAACATAGATAAAGAAATTGCCAATATATTTATCCACTAACACTAGTTGATGTGTAGCTTATTGGTGTCGATCTATTAAATCCCTTTTGAATGGCCTTCAGGAATGAATATCCAACGTGGGTAGTAGGTCACATGTTTTTCCTGACAATCAAGAAGGGGATAAAATACTTGAGGAAATGTCATATGAGCAATTGAATTCAACTAACTCATTTAATAATTTGATAATCTATTAAATTAGGGATGTCTTTCTTCTTATAGTTAATTTACTAACGTTCTTTACATATTTTATTATTCTATTCACTCATTAGTCATTGGGATAAAGTGGAATTTTCAAATAAACTATGCTAAGTACTATCTTATGCAAATACGATATTTTTTTTAAGAAAATTACTATATTATGATTTATCTTGTCGTGCATTCATGTCTCTATCAATTTTTCGGCATACAATAGAAGGGGGTCTGGAGAGTGTACAAGCATCAAACTCGAAAGCATTCATAGCCTATCATATTCACCTCTTGTTTACATGTTGTTTTTGCATCTTAGTGTTTCTAGACTTTTTCTGTTATCACGTTTGAAAATGATAATTGATGGGAGTAAGTGATACAGTTAGAGCATTTTGGGACTTCTATTTCAAGTTGTATTTCATTAACTATTGCATTGTCTAAATACATACTAAGGGCTCGTTTGCTTTGTGGGATAGGATTGGATGTGATTGATAAAGTAAGTGGTTCATTTTTTAAAATACATATCAATCCAATCTCATAACATTTTTGCATGCATGAATTTGAAATAAGGATATTTCATATATTATTGAATCCATTGCTTGCTTCTTTGGATTGATTCTTGTGATAATTGATAAATTACTATAATTGACTTTCACTTTTTATTATAATTCCCTTTTATCCCTTCATAGATTATTTGAAAAAATCACATCAAAGAAGAAAAAAATTCAATATTTTCTTCATATAAAAAATTATTTTTTCCTTGAAGGCACAACATTTATCTGAAAATTCTTCAAGATCACAAGGTCCCCAAAATGTGAGATAACCTGTTCATATAACTTTTTTTTAAGAAAGCAACATTTTATAAATTAGAAAAAAAGAGTATATCGAGAAAACCATGAAAACCAAAGATTCCCAAAAACAGAAAAAGAAAGCCAGAGATGCTAAGCAGGGTGAGTATCCAAAATTTGCATCCAAATGCACCCAATTTCCTCCACGAGTTTCTTGGCATGAAGTGCAATTTGCTTGCTGGGGCCCTCCACTTGGTTATACAATCTCTGACACCTATTAAGCCAGATCGCCTAACAAGTTACTGTGAAAATTTCAAAAGTTGAATCATCTATCTGGTTCCGAATGGTTTTCAGCCACTGTAAGCCATTATCAAACGACACATCAGCCGTGATTTCACTAAATTCCAACTCCATCCAAACATCCCTACCATACCGAAATTGAAACAAGGCATGAGCTTAGTCTTCGTTGTTTTTTCTGCAAACTGGACAATGGGAAGGAACATGAATTCCCCTTCGTAGCAGGTTTCTACTTGTCGGCAAAGCATCCCAGCTCACACACCGCATGAAAACTTGAACTTCCTAGGAAGTTTTGGTTGCCATAGGAAGCCCTACTTAGAAGCAAGTTCACCACTCCATTTGCCATTATCATTTGATTTTATGCAAATCTCCAACTGACACAAATAGTAATAGTTGCGAACAGTGAAGGCACCATTTTTGGACAGATTCCATATTAATTCATCCTCATCGAGATTGTTCAGCTGTATCTTTTTAATGCGTACTATGTCTACTAGCCAGAAAAGAAAGTTTAGCCACTCCTCATCCTAGTTCTCATTAGCATTGTTGTTCATATAACTTGATAGCTCCAAAAGAGCCGAAGCCAAGGGGATTACCTTCTTTTGCAGAAAAAGCAATTAATCATGAAAACAACTAAAATTTAAGCTCAAAGCCTCAATTATTGACCAAATGGAGCATATCAAAAAACACATCAATAGAAATCAGGGGATATTGACCAAAATCATATTAATTCCAAAATCTTAATTCAA
>JACFYI010003308.1:482860-504932 GCA_014898755.1 Handroanthus guayacan | reverse complement strand
AAATTATCATTGATATAAATGAAAAAAAATAATAAAAGAAATTTTATATTAAAGATTACTTTAATAGGTCTCCATATTTAAGAAGTTTAATTTAGCCCAAAAATTATTATTGAATTTTCAGATGGAAAATTTAATAAAGTGTATTTTTTGGATTATCTTTTGATTTTTTTAAGATATGGATACCACCATATCCATGTCCAAATTATTTAATAATGGATACGAAGACTGATATATTCGAATATTTTCGAATAAGGATAATATTTGTCAATTTTGAATACGAATATGGATGGTTGATTAGATTTGCAAATATATTATATAGGCCTATGACAAGACATAGTGGAAAAAGGATTGTCATTGTGGAACTTAAGAAACAAAGAAAATGACATTAAATCACTCAAACTATGACTGTTTTTGTACTTTGCAACCTAATAAAAGAAAAACATTTTACTTTGCCATCTCAACTTTACAAAATTTTCACTTTGCAATCTCAATATATTTTCCGGTGAACATATTCCATTGGTAGGCGGTATTGTGTAAAATTTCGTGAAGTTCGAGTGGTAAAGTGGGACTTTTTCTATCTTAATATTTAGACACGTGTCTAGTATGCAAATATTCCGGTGGAATATTTCTCAAAAAATATACTGAGGTTGCAAAGTAAAAATTTTACAAAGTTGAGATAACAAAGTGAAGTGTTTTTTTTATTAGGTTACAAAGTACAAAAACGGCTATAGTTCGGGTTGTTTAACATCATTTTCTCCAAGAAATATATGGTCAAAACCACAAAATAGAGTTATGTATGCATTATCATGAAAATTTGCAAAATGGAGTTATTGGAAACTGATGGTGAAATTGAAAATTTAAAATTTGATATTACAGCTTTCATTGCAAACATGAGAAGACTTTTCTTTTTAGAGCAATATAGATTTTTTCAGATGGCCGATGAGCCCTAGCCTAATTATGATTATAAGTTCAATTCCCACTGAATGTATGTGAACTTTTCTTCTACTGCACGATAGTTTTAATTATACTCTATAATAGCTTGCTTATACTTGTTAATATATTTTATCTTTAAATATATTAAAATATTCATTTGATGTATTGATAATATATGGATGATGTAATGATTAAATGTAATCTTTTTTTTTTAAAGGACTTTTTTGGTGATTGCAATTTTGAATGCCCTTTTAAAAAGTGAATGCAAAAAGCCACGTTAACTTGTAATATATTTATTCCTTTTCCAATATTTTGCACGATTACATCATAATTTCAATATAGCTAATTTTAATTTAATATAGGTGCACATATTTACAAGTTTCAATTGCTTGCATAAGAAAAATAAATGAAAAGGTCATATATAAAGCTTGTCGTTTTTATTCAATTTATTAAATTTAATATGAAATAAACTATTGATGATTTTACCCTTATGTGTCACTTTAATTAATATTAGCCATTGCCACAAAGAGAAAAATTAATACTAGCTATCAAAAGAAGAATATCAAATTAACAGTAATTAGCAATCCATTATTATTAATATTTTAGGGTATTGTGAACCAAAATCTATGACATTGGTCTTCCAAAATTTGATTATTAATAAATGAATAACGAAATGTATAACCCATTAAAAAAAAAAAAAGAAAAGAAAAGAAAAAAAGTGAATAATGCAATGTATGAGTACACTCTTTGAATAAATGGGTGTAATTGTAATACTAAGCATCAACTTAGCGAGTCTAACTGTAATTACGTATATATTTAAGGGATATAATTATAATTATATATTAATTGCATTGCACACTGGGGATGTAATGATAATTATCTAAATAATAGGCATGTTTTGATAATTA
This sequence comes from Handroanthus guayacan, assembly GCA_014898755.1. Lineage (NCBI taxonomy): Eukaryota > Viridiplantae > Streptophyta > Magnoliopsida > Lamiales > Bignoniaceae > Handroanthus > Handroanthus guayacan. The sequence goes on along the minus strand of JACFYI010003308.1, from coordinate 503,091 downwards.
TGGGTAAATCTTAAGGGATGTAGCGGTAATTATCCCGAGGAGAAAAGGATAATGAAAACTACTGTTGTCCCAATAAATACACGATAGGATGACAATCCTTTTTGTTTTTCAGAATTTAGCACATATAAATACATCGTTATCTTTTACAACAACAAATTAGCTCAGAAACATATAGAAAAAATAAATTTGTATGTGTTCGTAAAATACCATAACAAAGAAATTCTCAGGGAGCTAAAATATAATATAATATAATTACATTTTTAAATTATATAACAATGATTTAATATATGTTACTAAATTATTATTATTATTATTATTATTATTATTATAGTATCCAATTTCTATTTTTAAATTTTCAAATAGTTGTAATTTTCAGTAACTTTTAAAGTTATTTATCGAAATATAGTAATTTGGCACTCTCAAGACTAGATTTGTTAAGACAACTTTAATACGCAAATCATAATTGGTTTTGAAAACCCGTTGAAGGCAACATACTTTACACATAATTGCTCTTTTTTTTTTTAAAAAAAAATTCTGTTTTCCTTTTTTTCTTAGGTTCTTCATTTTATTACATGCATTATGCAATGACATGGTTATACATGAAACAAAAATTAATGAGTTTTGAAATTATAATATCAAATTCGCAAAACACCTAAAAAAAGTTGACAACAAAATGAGGGCAATACACTATTATAATAATAATAATAATAATAGAAATTAATTGTTCTTTAAAAGCTTGATATCCAACTTGCCCATTTAACTTCAGATAGGGTTGCCAGTTGGGCGAATTTTAATCTGAGTCCGATTCAAATTTTAGCATATTTAATCAATCAAATATTCAATAAATCATATCTAATTATAAATATTTGGTAAAATTAATTGTTTGGATATGAAATTTAGCAATCCAATCCATTAAATGTCAAATTCAAATATTAATAATATATTTTATTAAAATAATATATTCAATATATGTAATATCAATAAAACCCTTAAATATAATGTAATTTATGGGATATTATAATTTATAATGTATAAATTTACATTTTTTAATCTATTTTATTTGTTATAGTAATATATTTTTCAATATAATTATTGCTTACTGATACTGGGTCAAATTTTCATCTCGATATTTGAATTTTATCGAACTTGATGTTAATGTACGTAAATCCTATAAAATATCGGGTTAGATTCAAATATAAAAATCAGTAATCGGACTCGGGTCTGGATTGCCCTAATTTAATTCAAATCCAATTCATTTACGGGTGTAACCTAAAATTAGAATTGCAATTTTCCCCTGACCCATCGGCAGATCCATTTGTCCATCAACCCGACCCGATCTCAATCTGAAAGCAATGTTAATTATTGATAATTTCACAAATTTTCACTCCATTTTCAGTTCTCGCCATTAGACACAGGCGCACAAGTGAAAATAATCCATTAAACTTCAGAAGCTTATCTATGGCGAACTGCTTGCGGATGCCGATGGCTTCATCTCTCTGCTGCTCCTCATCGTCTTCTCTACCGTCTCCCAGAGGGCGTAGTTGTGGTGCAATTAGGTGCAGAAAGATTCCAATGCCTCCCCTTAACCCTAAAGACCCCTTTCTGTCGAGGCTTGCCTCTCTTGCTGCCAAGTCTCCGGATTTGATTCTGAACAGGACGAGAAACTCGGATATGCCGCCGTATTTGGACTTATTGCAGTCCCCCAACCCCAACTCCAAGCTAATGGCTACACCTGCCCATGTATTTTCGTTTCCAACTTTGGACTGGACGAACACACTGTTTTAAAATGATACATGTGTGTGTGTGTGTATATATATAAACGTATATGTATGTGTATATATGTATTTATGTGTATGTGTGTGGTTATATGTCAATCTTCAACAATTTTATGTGTTATATAATTGTCAGCTTTGCCGGATAACGCTTTGAACACTTAAGGTTTAGGATAAGTAAGGGTTTTAATTTGCAAATAACTGTTTTCTGAAAATCTTCGAGGATTTGGTTTGAGTAGAAAGGAAGGGTTAAGGAAATTTTGCATTGTATTTAACTGGTAAATTATTTCTCAACCATATCTGACCTTGGGGAAAATAAAAACTAAAAACTGTTGAAAACGAATTCAAAAGCAAACCATCTTGATCGTTCTTATTAAGCATTAATGTCAAACATGGCTTCCTTTCTGGAATTTGCTAATTTTTGTCCTTTCTTTACTGTAACCATGGTAGCAATGAAAGATATTGGCTTTTGATGTGAACTAATTGCGTGCAACACTTTCCTAGCACAGATAAAATAATTTTGTCGACTCGCGAGAGAAACTAACACCTAGAAATTTCATTTATAGCATTGTGCCTATACTAAAAGAGACTTCATGAATACGAGTGTAGGAATCTTATGAGCAATCACTGGATTAAATGGGATCATCTCCCAGAAAGTAACAAGAGTTAAAGTTCTTCCACTCTAAAACGAACACACTGATAGTGAATTTTATTTTTTATTTATTTTTTATTTTTTAAGGAAAAAGAACATGACTAATCAATATTGCAATCTTCAGTTACATGAATTTTCTGCTGCTTGAAACAGGTGGAGAGACCATATTCGGGTGGCAGTGAGCGTAGACCAAGAAGACCTCCACCAGACTTGCCCTCGTTGTTGCTGGAAGGAAGAATAGTATTCATTGGCATGCCAGTAAGTGGATTGACTTTCCTCATTGTTATGGTCTAAGTGTCTAACTTTAGCTGTTTTGTGATATATTATGAGAGTGAAAACGAAAGCCATAATGTCAACTGTCAAGCACATGAAATTTTCTAGTGCCAGTTCATAGACAATGATTTGCTATTTGATTATGTTTTTATTGCTTTTAGGCCCCTTTCTCTGGTCTCCTTGGTTTCCTTGAATGAGGAAATATGGTCATTTTCTGATTTCTTCTTATAAGTTTGCCAGAGAGTGTTTCCACTACAAGTCGATGTGGTGAAGTGAAGTAAATTTTGTGGCAAAGCAGCATTTATTGGCCTCTGATCCAGATTCATCTGGCCTTTATGGAAATTTAGGAAAATGATATGCTTTTGGAGAAACAAAATGGAGATTAGCCGTCATATCTTGCTTGTTTTTCATTTCTTAGATGTGATGTTCATACGGCTGCTTGCTTGATTCAAGTATTGTGCTTGATTCATCTGGTGGATAAGTAATAGACCAAAGAGGCAGCAAAAGAGAAGCAAAGAACAATGTTTAATTCTAGTTGCGTGTTATTTAAGGATGGTAGTAAATAGTAATATTGATAGGATTGTTATCATAAACCCAGTCTTAGCCAGTCACACCTGGTATTTTACTGGATTATGGACTGAATAATTTCATATTCTTAAGCTCAAGTGGTTTAAGGATATGTGCAGGGGAAGCTCTGTAATCCAAGTCTACATGTGGAGAAGGTCATATGAAAAGGCTAAGAGTGATCAGATTCATATTTTTCTCTTATACAGTTTTCACTCTGGTGGTATTATACCTAGCTTGATGAGCTTATGGATCCCACAGGATCTCTCCACTTGAGATCTCCTCCACATAGGGTTATTATGGGTGTTAAGTTGATGCTAAAAGATATGGCAATAGGCTATGGCTGCTGATAGAGCAATGAGAAATACACAATTTAGAGACTAGAAATCACTTTACATGAAACATTTTTGTGGCTGGTTGTAGTGGATGAAATTTAGACTTTATTTCTTCAAAAAAGGGCAGCAATGGATTTGGTGTTTGGGGTTTTCATGTTACCACTTAAGAAAGGGACTACAGTGTGTTCAAATTTTGTAAAGAAACTCTCTTGTCTTTTTGCGAAATTGTGAACATAACCTCACTTCTTATCTTATAAGAGTTGTGCAAGCAGAAGAAAGGGAAAGGAATTGGAAGTATTGAAGTCCGACATTCTGATTTTTGAGAGAGTTGATTATTAGTTGCCATAATTCCTTCATCTCAACTTTGCAGAAGTTGATGTTAAGATAAATCATGTTACTAATCAAAGATTACCTTCTAAGGAAGGGGGTTGAGTTATAATTATTCAAGAACACGTTATTATAAAAAAATTCGTAAGAAAAAGCCAATGCAGGTCAGAAAACAACATATCACTTGCTATTAGTTTTTAAAACTGGATCTTTTAGATGGGCCTTCCCTCTCTGAATTGGGATATGAGCAACCAGGTAATGGAAATAAATATATAGAAAGTGATCAAATAAAGTGTTCCAGGTTACCTAAGCAATTGAAAGACTACTGTGTTTCAGGCTTTCAGTCACACACGCTTCAGCCAAATCAAACTCAATTTTGAAATAGAAAAGGATAATAACCTACCATGCGTCAAATAATCTAATACATTTGCATTTGTCTCCACCATTTTTGGTTTTAAATTTCTCAGAAACATTTCCAAGAAGGTGGGCCCTTGTAAAAAATGACCATGGAGGTTTTTTTCATTGTTTATTTCAATTATCCACATGTATTATATTCACTAGACTCCAATCTATCAAAGAAAGTTACCTCCGTGATTAAATTTGCGAAAATAGAGCTTCATTGGCCGATACTTTCATATAAGCTCGTGCCAAATCCTAAAACTCCAAGCCCAGAGCCTTACCCCTCTATCATCGCCAATGTGATTGCTGCTATCATGGTCATTTATTCTCTGTTGGCTGCCATAGTTAGGACCTGAATCGAGTTCCCCTTTCCACCGTGTGCCATTCATGGTGCACCACTATTGAAGTCTTGTCCGAGAGCAAGCTAGTTGTTAGAGGCTTAGAGCGTGAGAGGGCTGGCCACTTATTTGATCGCTATCAAGACTAACTTTAGCTTAGCTTATGCGGGGCATGTCAGGATAATTTTAATTGAATCTCTTACTAGAGGTGGTAAATTGCCATTACCAAGGCAGCGATTGTAAGCTCCTGACTGTGCACTCTTCACTTATGCAAAACAACACAGATAGATGAATGCTTTCCTTAATAAGCATGATCTGTGTTAAAGAGTCTTAATAGTGTCTTTTTCCTTCTTTCAGTCTTAGCGGGACTTCAGTATTCAACTCTCTCAAACAACGAAGTCAGGATTAAGATAGAAGAATTGACTTAAACGTAGGGGCCTAATAGAACTGAACTTTTACCCTGTCAGAAACTGTATTGAAGTACTGTGCTAGACGTACATCAATGTGATAATTAGGCATAATACAATGAATTGTAAGAAAAATTTAATTAAGGATTTTGAAATGTACCTAAAATAATGATATGGACATTTGTTTTTCTTTCTATTTTTTGATTTGTGATTTTTGAAATAAAATCTCCTAATTCATACAAATGATATGAACCTGTTTTGATTTCAGTTGGTGCCAGCTGTCACTGAGCTTATTCTAGCTCAGTTGATGTATCTTCATTATGATAAACCCCAAGAGCCAATTTATCTTTACATCAACTCCACTGGAACTACTCTTGCTGATGGTGAAACGGTGAGGCTTTAGATTCTTTTATTTATTACTCCCTTTAGAATGCATGATCTTGTGTTCCCTTGAATTTTTCTTGTCATAGTCTAATCTTTACATATATTTTTCTTTATGTTAACTCTTTGATGCTTGAGAATTGAGATGCTGCTTAATGTTGCAACATGTTTTGAAACTTGAACATGTAAATTGTACCTTGAGGAACCTAGATTGGTTCAAGCTGATCCCACTTTTGATATTTTGAAAGATGCCCATAATATTGAGCCTAGACGGAAAAAGAAAGCTTACGCTCCAATAACTGGTATCAACATAATAAGGTATCTTGGTTGACAACTATTGTTGCGCTCACTTCTAGTGTTAAGTATTGTAATTTCTGTGCTTTATCATGAGTCTCATTTTTTAAGACTGATTTCTATTTTTCGTTTTACAGCAGCAGCTTTCTAATTTTTCCTTTTCAATTTTAGTGACCAATCTTGTATTTTCTGTCCTCTAAGCCTCTGTTTTCTTATTTTTATCTTACTCCAGCTTTCACAAATTCATTGCTTAATGTTATTCTTTCATACTGTCTATCTAATGCTTGAAGATATTTTATATTTCAAGGTTGCAATGGAGAGTGATGGATTTGCAATTTATGATGCTCTGATGCACATGAAGACTGAGGTGAGTTGTGTGTTATGGCTGCTTTATTGCTCATGCTTGTTTGGGGTGCTTGCTTTCGCCATATTGCAGTCACACGTTTGAGCATATTAAAAAGGATGTTTCCAATATGTGTTGCATCGGATAAACTACATGGCTGTGGTGGTGCTTTTGTGAATTAGTTGTCTGATTTTGGAAGTGGCAGGTGCCCCTTAATATTAACATAAATGCTTATCTATGAATATATTAAGGCTTAATTAAGATATAGCTGCTGGGGAGGCAGCACTGTGGTGCTGTTGGCTTCAGAATAGAGCCATATGACTTACTTGATCATAATTTCTAAGCATCTGGAAGTGTAGCCTGGGAATCATGTCAACATGATCCCAGGAGTTCTCGTTGCAAAATCGTAAAAATAAAAGAAGTCCTTACTTCTAAGCTGTATGTTCACTTTGATATTTTATATTATATTCAACAGCTCATTTTGCTACTATTTTCAGAAAAACTTGCGTTCTGGAGGATCATTTCTATCCCATTTCATTTGTTGCCTCATCAAAGATACTAAGTAAATACATATGCCAAAATAAGATATGGCAATGGCAATTTGCATGTTTACAGCTGTTCAGAGTTATTCTCCTCCTTCTCAATTGTCCGTCTTCATATATGTCTCTTCTGATTTTTAAAAATTAATAAATGAAATAATTCGCTGTCTAGAAACATAACAATTTACATATTTTTGTACTTTGAAAATTGTGCAATATCAATTCTGTAGATATACTTGTTGTGACAGATGATACTGTCATACAGTTACTGAACTATCCTTGAAGCAAGTTGAAACAGGATTGCCTGTAAAAATTCAAAATGATGGACTTTTTTGATTGTGTATTGTTTTTGACGACTATATATTTTCTAAAATAAGAATTAGGGAATGAAATTTGAGCTGTGGACTTCCTGTGGAAATGGGTAGGCTAGACTGTTTGATGGATAACACATTGTTTTCCTTGAGATGCTTAGTGTTTGTATTATTATCTAATAGTTTCTTAGGGCTCTTTTTGGTCTCAATTTCTTGAGGACAAATCTATCTTTGAACTGTCAACTGTTAGGATTTGGATTTGCTCAATGTTTATCCCCATATTTTGAATAGATTCCTAAAGTATTTCCAATTTATTTCAATCCCATTTTACAATGCATCAACCCCCTTATCTCTCTCTCTCTCTCTCATATCATAATTAAAGCCTCCACGTGCCACAGATTTCCCTCTCTCTTCTATACATTAATGTAATAAACTATTATAACGGATGTAAAATAAAATTATCATTATCCACATAATCAGCATCATTTTTTGTCTCATCACCACATAAAACTTTGTGGAATTAATTGTTCTTACCTTTAAACTTGTTTTGTGTACAAATTTGGACCATCAAATTGTAGGCTTAATTACAGTGACCTCCACTAGGAGATCCTGTAATTATGGATTATACCTCTCCCATGTTGAAATTATAGTGTAATTATGGACTATGCCTCTCCCCTATTGAAATTACAAAAACCTGGCTTCTAAAAATACTATGTTTATGTGTTTCTCCCTTCTATTTCGGTTTTGGAAGAAAACTGCATGTATCATCTGAAAATTTGGTTGATTTTCTTAATTTACCCTTTAACCTTTTTTTTTGACACTTTATTAAAACTTTTATGGAAAAGATGCCCTTTGTAATATGTGAATTGAAAAGTGCCCTAGCTCTTTCGACAGTTTTCCGAAGTTACTTGGGGCATTCTGTCCATGAAAAAACTTTAGAAAAATGTCAAAAAAAAAATATGGTTAAAAGGTAAATTAAAAAATTAACCAAATTTTTAGATTATGTCAGCAGTTTTCTTCCAAAGCCCTAATTGAAGGGGAGACATATAAACAAAATATCTTTAGAGGAAGGTTTTTGTAATTTTAAAGGGGAGAGGGGTATAGTTAGTAATTACATTAGATCTTAAGGGAGGTTCTGTAATTAAGCCTAATTTTTATTATATCCATGTGACTCTATAGTTAATCTCATATGCAGATACGCACAGTTAATATTGGAGCTGCTATAGGTCAGGCCTGCCTCTTGCTTGCTGCAGGAACCAAAGGCAGAAGGTGTTCGCTGCCAAATGCCACAGGTGGGTTGGCGTCTGTTGCATTTAATTTAATTTTATGCTATACGTCTTCATCGAACTTTTCCTGGCTGTGCTAAAGTAACATTCTGTTTCAGCAATGATTGAAATGCCTTCTATGCCCCCAACCGGTTACGTGCAAGCTAGTGATGTTATGATTCGTGCAAGAGAGGTAAATTTGATCTCCTTTGCTCCCACTTATTCTACAGTGGAATGGAAAATTTCTACAATGGCATTGTAAACATCTCTGATGGGTATGCCTTCAAATAATTTTTTGAAATATGGGTTTGGTGCTTGTGAATTGGAATCTGTAAGGATCTCCAGATGCTAATACTATTAACTTATATTAACTTATCCTAGTTTTAGTAATCTTAGAGAGTGATACTAATGGGCTGCATTCATCCGTTCACAGATGCATGTGTGAGGACACCATTCATGCACTTACATGTGCATGGTGTGTATGGGGTGGGGTGAGGGAGACTTTGTGAACAAATTGCCAAAACTTATATGTGGGTGAAAATTGGATATCTTTTTCTCTTCATTTTTTGGATTTCTGTCCATTCTGACAATGTCTGTTGACTAACTTCTCACATGCAACATTACATCAAATCTGATCTGTAGTAATGGCTTATTGAATTGCTTTTGCAGGCAATTGTACAGAGGGATATTCTGGTTAAACTTTTAGCAAAGCACACTGGAAACGTGAGTTGATGCGCTAAATTATTTTACTTTTCCCATTCACAGAAGAACCAAAATCCTCATTGTCTTTTCTCATGTTTGATCAGTCAGAAGAGACTGTGTTCGATGCCATTGGAGGGGGGCCATTCTACATGGACCCTGTTGAAGCTAAAGAATTTGGTGTCATCGATGAGGTCAGTTATTCCCAATTCTGTTTAATATTTGGCATTTAAATCCTGGACCGCAGATTTATATAACATATTTGGGTTCAGATACTTTGGCGTGGGCAGGAAGACCTTATGGCAGCAGTTGCACCACCAGAACATTGGGACAGGAAGGCTGGGATTAGATCCGATGATGCACTATAGTTGCTTCGAAATTACATAGGAGGTGAACTCTCCCTCTCGCACATTTTTATATTTCTCGGCATGTATGGTCAAGTTAATATCTCAGCAGGAATTTGAATTACAAGTACCTCTCTTGGATTCTCAAGCACATGTATAAAAGCAATGCCATTAGCATTTTAATCCTATCTTCTGAATACAGGGAGTTGATTTTAAAGCAATGGAGACACAGATGATGGCATGATTGCCATCCATATGTCGAACAAAAAGTAGGGTTGTCGATGCAGCAATGAGGAAGCCTCACAATTGATTCAGAAAGTCCGGTAAAATTGTATGATCCAATAGAGAATGTTTCTTATACTCCTTTAAACTTTTTTTTCGGTTACAATTTTTTGGACATGTATTATTGTTGTGAATGTGACAAAATAGGGTTTTTTTGGAGTTTGGTTTCAGTTTTCACCATTTGGATGCCGATTTTTGAAAGATCAAAATTGCATTGAAAAAGGCTGATCTTTCAGCATATGATTCTTTGTATTTTGATTCAAATTTTAGATTTGCCGCCTCAAAGGGAAAAATTTGGAAAGGATTATAGTTCAAAGAAATGAAAATGAAATACTACATATCTAAACAGAATTAGAGCTTTAATGGCAAAAAATGCATTTCGATTGCCAATCACATCCAAAGCGGCAGCATTATGTCGCATAAAACTTTTAATTTTTGATTGCCTGATCTGGGGATGTTTGCAACTGCTGTAAAGATCACTTTTCAAGTCTGAGCTTGGATTGATTTATTTTTGTGGTGACTTATTAAAAAATTATTTTGCAGTATTTAAAAAATACTAATTTTGCTTTTGATTTTTTTAAAATTATATATCAAAAAACTAAAAGCAATCATTATTTTTCTGGGTGCTTGTAACTTTTATTCTGGATTATTATAAATTTTCTTTAAAATTTTTTATATAATTTTTTAGTTTTCTGAAAAAGAAAGGCTGTCTTACTCAGAAATGGCGTTGCTAATGAATGTATGATATGATTCTCAGCTTCCGATTTCAAGACATGTCATGAAGCTGAAACCAACATGACAGTAGTTTATTGGTTTACACTTCCAAACGTTATTATCAATTCAATTATTTAGTAAAGAGATCCATTCATGGATAAGAAAAGGAAAAAACGTGAATGGGGATTGGATTGATGATGATGGTAAAATAGAATTCTGGATCGAGGACAATGAGTGGATTTATGAGGAAGAAAGAGGATTCTTGGCTCAGCTCTCTGCCTTCATGACAGAAAAAAGGATCGATCAAATTCTATTGAATTTGATGCATAGTGATTATGGCTCAAGGAATGAGCCTGGTTTTCCAATGATTGAGGGTTACTTATGATACTTAATTGACATTCATAACATGATCTATTGAATTATGAGTTCAGTATATCCTCTTTAGCATAAAAACGAGTATTCTTTGTTTATTATCAGACAATCACTTCTTCACAAACTTCATGTCGGACTAATATTTTGGATTTCCCATCTCATGAAAGACCCTTTTCGCTCCGCTTCCCCTTATCCCTCTCTAGGGGGTTTTAGTGCTAGGTTCTATAGGAACTGGACGAACTATATAAATGAATTATCTAGAACCCCGTTTCTCAAGCATCCATCTCTTGTGTAGTTCCATCTAAATCTTGAAATGAAAGTGGGGGCACATTTTGTTCAAAGCTATACAATTTTCAAGTTATGAAATAATCGTAACTAAGGGGTATTTTACACACTTATTCAAATTGAAATTATTTTCGATATTAGAAAATGTTTGTTACAGGCTTGCATATTGTTTAAATCAGTAAAATACCTTTTGATAATTCTATTTTCTAGATGATTTGAATGAACTTTTAAGGATGTCTTGCTTTTCTCAAGATTATGCAATCACAAGATAAAGGGATAAAAAGAATTCGATGACACGAGTGGTATTTAATTTTTCACTCATCTAAACTAACTTTAAGTTTCAAATACGTTCTATAACTAACATTTACCTTCATTCGTCTTACATAGTTGCGGATGAAAACATACAGCGTAATGAAGATTGGTTATGATGATTATGGATATTTTGCATTACAATGTCAATGAACTTCCATGACTTAGTCATAAGCAAAAAGTAAATTCCAAATTTGTAGTTTGTTGTACTTTTACTTCCGGATGAATTATAGATTACTTTAATCATGATGCACATTACCTTCGTAGATGCAATAAATTTAATCTACATTTTCAAATGTTGCTTCTTTTATGTTTTCAAAATTATGAGTCAATTATGTGATATATGGAATCAAATCCATTAACGCATATTGGTGTATGTGTGTATAAATTTTCAAAGTGAATTATTCTAAAATATACATTTATTATAGTTTTAGTGCAGAGAGATTGTATTTCACTAAGTTAAAAAATATTTTTTTTCTACAAATATGTTTAATAATAATTTCTTTTTTCTTTTTCACAGATACCGCATGCGTGGATTCTACTTTATTGTTTTTATGGAGAGAGCTCGAACACATCTTAAAGACTACGGTAACTATGAGCACGAATATAGTTCGGACAAATGTAAGGGGTGTGGTGCGAACACCGGAAATTCATATCTAAGTTGACTTGGGCAGAGGGAGTGGGAGAAGTTCGCGGAGGCAAAGAGCGATGAGCTCATCACTCCCGCTCAAATTCGCCTTCCTCTTCTCTCTATCTCTCGCCGGCGTCGCCTCCTCCGCCATCATAGCCGCCGCCCCTTTTCCACTCCCTAGAAAGCTCCGAACCCAATCCTCCTATTCTCTTTCTCCACCAACCAAGCCAAAAGCCACCGTCTCGGACTTGCTTTCCGTTCTTGGCCCACCAGAGCAGGCCGCGTCCGTTGACTCACGAGTGGCCCGGGAGTTCCAGTCATGCTTCAAGTTTCTCGTCCCCCATAATCGAACCCTGCCCACTCGGCGATCGCTGGGTTCTAAGCTAAGTCTAACGTCCAGTCGGAGCGGAAAAGAAATTGATGAGCTGATTTTGTCTCCGCCGGCGCCCGTATTGGAGTTGGCCCGGCTCGCAGTTGACTCCGGCGGTGATCCAGGTGCTATTCACCACGCTCTTGACCCAACTATTATTCCTGTGAGTATTTTCATGCCTCTTTGTACCAATTCTTCATGGGAATTGTCTATGATTATTGTTAAGTCGGTTACGTGGGCTTTCATTTTATTTTATCAATCTAATGAGATCTGTTCATTTCCACTTTGACAATTCAAGTAGTTTAACAAGGTTGGAAGGCATCTTAAGTGATTATATATATTTCTGATTGCGTTATATAGTTAAAATTGTTGAATGTGGGGAAGTATGACACAGTAAAGACTGTGCTATGTGTTAAATGTCAATAGGAAATAAATGATTGGAATAAAGCATGTAAAGGTCAATATTGTTTGAATAGTACAGGTTCCTGATGTTGAAGGATGCAATGAGGATCGGTGTGAGCTGACTAGAACTCCTTATGGGTGGCGATTTATAGATGAGGTACTCAGAGTGTTGTTAATAGCTTGTATCGGTGTTTGGTCTTCTCTGTTTGTCGAGTTCTTAGTTGATGCAGCATGCCGGTCTCTCTTTTGTAGGGGTTGAACTCTTACCTAGAATTCTTGTTTGAAATTATTGTGGAGCGTGGTCCCAGCGTGGGGCTGAATGTATCTTTGAGTCGCTACGACTTTTTCCACGGTCACCTTTTCCTTGCCAAGGAATCTGGACGACTTGGTATTTTGTAAGTTGAGACCTGAGGCAATATCTGATCTTTTTTATTGTTTTAGATTCTCTTGAGGGGTGAGAAAATGAAGTCTTGCATGAACAAATTGTTGTCTTTTTGCATATGGGTTGATTCAGGTAACTAATCAAACTAGTTTGATATGAAGTTACTAAATAATCTGGAGTATTGGTTTGGTTGAGTCATAAGGGAAGGTGTGTAATTGGCATAAAGCTCTTTTAGATTACTTTTTGCTGTACATGTTGCTTTTCTCGCCTACTAATCATTTTCATTCATCAATCTTCCTAATTACATTCAACATTAGTACTAGATGAAAATAGATAATGCAGCACTTCAATTAGCTTAGGGGCATTGGGCAATAATGAAGTGAAATGGCAGATGTTATTCATATAATAATATTATTGAAGTTGCTTAGGGGTGTGCACACAAGGTTGTTTGTAACAAATTAAATTGCTTATTACAAACAAATATCTAAGAATGCATGGAGTGGGACCGTAGAGCCTGACGTTTTATTGTAATGATGCCTTTGCACTTTCCACTTATCTAGCTAAATAAGGCCCATGGACAAACATGCAATGAGGTTCTTCCAGTATTGTTGTTGCAAACTATTTCACCACCAATATTCTTAGCCACAAAATTCCACAACCCCTCATTTTGTAAATGAAGTAAGGGCATATTTCATTACTTTTATGGGACTACTCATCATAAATTCTTAATTAGAAGATTTAAAAAGAAGTCTTGATAAGAGAGTTTTATTCTGTTTCCAAAATCACTTGCCAACATGAAATGGTAATGATTATAAAAATGTAAATGAGAAAAGTGTGCTCCAAGGAAAGGTAGAGCATGAATTATTTTGTGTTTGCCTTTCTGTGAAATAATGTCTGTTTATTATGACTTATAATTGAGTCCATGATGCAAATATTTGCAGGTTTCATGCTAAGGAGTACCCTGCTTATGACAAAAATGTTTTTCCATGCAATATGGGTTATTGCCAAGTAGGTAAGTTGATTAAAGAACATTGTTCTGAAAGATTAATATTAACCACTGAGTCTCTGCAAATCAAATGATTTCTTCTGCTAGAAAATCATAAAAGTTGGACAATGCACGTAGATTTGTACTATGATCTTTGATTGTTGTATCACTACTTAACTCTGTTATTGATAATTCTCAGGATCTAATGTTTGTTATGACAATTCAATGAATTTGAGAAATATTTTGTGGCTTGCTCCATTGCCAAGTAGTTCTACTAAAGCATGGCTTGCTCCAGGTATCTATGCTCTTCTTGACCTAATTGGGTAATTTTACTGTTAGAAATTATATTTTACAATGTGTCCTGAATCATATATCCTGCTTGTCTTAGCAAAATCCTTCCAATTGGGTATTGCATATCTATTTTTTTATTTTTTAGGTAATAAACCTGGAATGACTCATTTATCATTTCATGCTTCTTTAAAACAAAGGCAAGCAGACTTAGGTAGAGTGGAATTATTGTTTCAAGAGCTGTAAGAATTTACGAAAGAAAATACAAGATATACTAAACCTATTAAATTGTTGCATTGAAGAGAGTAATACATGGACTGTCTTTCTTGAAAGCTTAATTCTTATTGTAGTCTTCAATCCACCTGCTTTCTGTGGCACTGCCTTCCAGTGTATTTTCTTGGCTTAGAGAACACTTATATGGGAATCTCTTTCTGAGCTTTGGGCCTGATGTCTTTCTTTTAGTTAAATTCTATATCACATTGAAAAGAAATAAGTGCGTTTAAGTTTCTGAAAAATCTTATTGCAGTATTGTTTCTTCACTTCTGAGAGGAATTCATACTTTGTCAAATCTGAAAGACATTACTTTGATGTTTCTACAGCCTTATCAATATCCAACTTTGTTATGACATTCTTGTTTGCAGGAGTCCTGGTTGTCTTGGATGCACGTCCTGACGGAATCATTTACCAAGATCTCATACCCGAATACGTCAATATTGCTAGGACATTATACGAAGGTTTTTGACTTTATATGTTTTTCTGGAATCTCGGAATTATAATATCTCCATCACCATTCTTGAGAAAGAAGAAAAAGAATTTAACATGAATTTTTATATTGTTTGCCAGAGGATTTCGGGGAAGTTGTGGTTGATGTCAATTACCTCAATGTAGGAACTGAAGTGCCTAAATTCCAAATTTTCATCTGCTGAGAGATCCTGAAGGTAGTGATTGTTTTTCCACAAGAGATATTTTTATCTGGTTAAATGCAACAGATCGCTTTATATCTTTATGTTGGGCCCTAGGGGTCGGGATACCAAATGGGGGTTCTGGTTGGATTAGGGGTGAGTTGAACGGATTAAGTTGGGATCAGAAAATTGGATTAAGCACTTCATAGTGAGGGAAACTTTTTCATATACGTATAAACACTGCATGTATCAAAAGTTCTGATTTAGGTGGGAGAGTTACAAGTCAAATAATCTACTCGATTGGCATAAAGTTTTTAAGGATTCTGCTTATCTTTACAATATTACCCTCAAAACTTGTGGTCGAGAGTTAAATTATTATTATCATTTCAAGGGTGGTAGTTTCCGGAGTAATTTTCAGTTTCTAGACAATGAAGTCTTAATACTGGAAATTGCAATAAAGAAAAATTTGAGGCACAGGGAGTATATATTTTAAGTTAATGATGCCCACGATTGCTGTTTAAACATGGTACTAGCTATGTGCAAGAGTAATATTTCAATGAAGATCATTTCATTTGGCTTACAGTTATACTTCTTTTATAATTGTGCTTTCCAGTCTGAAAAAGGAATGGGCTGGAATAGATACTCATGTACAACTTTGGAAAAGAAATGTTTCACTATAAGAATTTAAGAATGAATAGCTAGCCGATAGATTATAGCATATTTTGGTGAAAAAAAGGAATGTAACGAGGGATTCTCTTCAAATTTTTTATATCTTGTCGATTAAACGATAGGGTAATTACCTCAATAGCCTCTTAGGTTTGGCATAATTACCAAAATACCCTCTAAGAATAATTACAATTATACCCCTGACTATTGTTTTAGTTGATGGATAATTACTAGTACACCTTTTTGAAAATTTTGTAATATTACAAGTAAACCCTTTAAACAAGGGGGTGTAATTATAATTATGCGTCGGGTTAGGGAGTGTAATTGTAATTATGCATTAGGGGATGCAATGGTAATTATTCAAACCTAAAGGGGTGTTTTGGTAATTATGTCAAACCTAAGGGGGTGTAGAGGTAATTATCCCTAAAAGATAAGTTGTTTTAAAACATAGGTCTGAGTTGTCTAACAGAGGAATTATGGGAAACTGTTGATGAAACACCAGAACCAGAACTGTAAGCAAGGTCTATCACTGCTTTTCAAATTCAAATTCCACATAAAGATTATTATTAGGTGGATTCTCATTCTATGAGTTGCCGCAACGTCTGATGATGTGCTTATGATCTCTCTTTTTATTGCTTAGTTATCGTTGAAGTCAGATGAATTTATGATTATATATAATTCGGAGTCCCAATCTGGAAAGAGGATATTTGAATTCGACTCATTGGTATGAGTTTAAGGATTGCATGTTACGATTGTAGTTCATGTGGTTGTTGGGGCCGTGTCCATTTAAGAGTTTTTTTGTAATGATTGTTTATGCCTGTAAATGGGTAGGGTATTACCCTACCTATACCCATATCTTAAAATACCCAAATAATAAGACCCTATGCTCTACCTTATCCAATGGGTATTAAGACTCATGGGGTCTACCCTATAACATTTATACCTATTGGGTATTATCCTAGTGTATCCAAGACCCATTGGGTCTATGAAAGTAGGCATATCAATTCAAATATTCGAATGTGAATTTAATTTTTATCAATACTAAAAATAAATATTCACATCTACATATATTTGTCGGATATCGATCGGATATTCGAATATTTGATATTCGTTTTAATAGTCAGAATGCAAATATAATATCGAGATATTATATCTATTATTCTCAATCTTCATACTACATTTGAATTTGTTATTTCATATATCTGAATTTGTTATATTAATGCCTAAAAACTAAAGTTCGTGAGCAAAATCATTTCAAATATTCTAGCATAGCCGAAAGTTTTAATATATAATGTACAATTTTTAAATTTTATTTTTATACATAATTTAATAATATACATTATATTATTTATACAAATAATTATATCTGAAATTCTACGAAAATAAGAATAATTTTTGGATGCGGATATCTCGATGTGGATATTACCATGTCCATATTCGAAATTTTAGGCAATAGATACAAATACGAAATATTCGAGTATTTTTGGATATGAATAATATCCGTTAATTTGAAATACGAATGTAGATGGTCAAACAAACATGCCAATATTTTTAACAGGTCTATATGATAGCATTCTTGATCGTTCATATTTTTGCAAATATTCATGTTCTTAACCAAATTGTCTCACTGGCATTCTCTAATAAAAAATTTATAACTTATTTTACAGGCCTTCTTTTTGTGAATCAATTTTTTTGTTTGAAACTAGACTCATTGAGTTTTCCAAACATATATGGCGCACATTCTAAATAATTCCCAATAAAATCAGTTTTTTATTCGAAATTGCCTCTTTTGCTGGAATTATTACTGCTAAATTTGCTTCTTCATCATTTATCGATTACTAGTTTAGATTTACTACTTTTATGTAAAAAAATTATAAAATGAATATGTTTTAATTTAATATGAAAATATTCAAATCGAACAAATATACAATTAATTAATGCAAGTTTACAACTAAAAATATTCAAACCAAACAAATATATAATTGAAAAAAATTAGTATATTTGTCGCATAAAAATTTATATATATAATATATTCTTAAGTTTATATGCATTCAGTTTACAAATACATTTATTAATATACATTTCATCTTGATAGTAATAATTTTACATTAATTAATAATTAATAAAATTTGAATATTATTATATAGGAGTAATCTTTGGATGGGTTTACCCATACCCATGGGTAAGTTATGGGTATAGACCCTACCCATATCCATTATAATATTTTCAATGGGTATGGGTAGAGTATGGGTATGATGAAAATTTAATGGGTATGGATATGGATCTCTATACTTTTCTTTGGATCCGGATAGGATATTACTGTTAGCACCTTCTTTATACCTGAGCCGAATAATCTTTCGGATGATGGAGGCTTTATTTAAAGCATTTTTCCTTTCAAACATGGCCTCCAGGTTTTTCCATAGAACATCAGCCTTTTCTTCATTTAGCAAAATGATGGAAGTTATTATGTTCAAAAAATCGCCGAATATACCCGACTGTTTTCCTGTGCAAGATTTTCCATTCATCGTCACTCATTTTCTCTGGTTTGGCAGAATCTCCTTGTAATGGCAAATATAAATCTTTGCAATAAAGAAGATCCAACATGCTCAGCTTCCAAATAGAATAATTTGAGCCGTTTAATTTGAACATCCCACCGAGAGATGATGAGTCCTTCATTTTTAATCCGCAAGACTGACTTCAACGTGGCTCTGATACCACTTGTTGGGAAAGACGGACTAGAGGATACCAAAATAAATGGTACCGGTGCAGCAGAAATAATATTCTTTTCCTTTATGCTGGAATTAAAAATGGGACCAAACCAAGAATTCCAAATATAGTAAGAAATAAGAAATAATAGAGATAAGAATTTTTACGTGGAAAATCTAACTGGGAAAAATCACGGGACCGTAGTCCGATAAAATCTTTCACTATAATTATAGTAGGCTTACAAATTTCTCCTTAAAATAAATAGGGGCACTCAAAAATTTCTTCAGGGAAATATCTCCTGGATTACAAGATCTCAAGTTTATCAACTTGGAGAATCAAATAAAATAGTAGCACTATTTTACGGGAGAATGAAAAATATCAAATATTTTTCTCACTTTTTCTTCTCTCAAAACACACTCTATTTTTATTTGAAACACTCTTTGAGAAAATTCTCTATTTTCTCTCACTCTTTTTCTTATTTCTTGCACCTCTCGTTGCTGCCTTCTCGTGGTGTTCTCTGCTCTTCTGAGTGTAGCTATTTATAGGCAAATTTGCCCAATTTGCAGCCGCAAAGACATGCCGCCAATTTTGACAAAATTGCAAATCACCTCAATTAGCCGCCTTAATTGAAGAAATTAGCAACCTTAATGATGTAGTTAGCCAAATCTTCATTGGATCATAAAAGCCCACTTTTCTAAGATCTTTTCCTTCTCTTCGGGATCGAACATCAATTGCAACGATTCGATAGACTTAATTGACATTAATTTGCCGTAATTAGTAGTCAATGTTTTCCGCCAACATAATCATTGCATTTTCCTTTTTCTTTTTTTTTTTCAAATGCGTGTGGGTCCCACCATGTTGGAGGGATCCCCCACTAACAATTTAACATGACAGAGCATCTTAATGCTTATCAGGGCTTGATAAATCAATCCTCCAATATGAAGATACCTCTTGGAGATGAAGTGATAGCTTTATTGCTACTTAGCTCACTGCCCGACAGTTGGGACACATTGGTGGTTTCACTCAGCAACTCTGCCCCAAATGGAGAGTTGACCTTACAAATGGTCAAAGACAGTCTTCTTAACGAAGAGTCTAGACGGAAGAAACATGATACTAGTTCTGAGCCAAAGGTGTTGGTATCAGAAACTAATGACAAACGGGGAAGAAGCAATAATAAAGGTTCTCTAAATAAAAGAGATAAATCCAGGGGGAAGTCCAAGTCCAGAAAAGATTTCAGATGCAATTATTATGGTGGTCTAAACCACTACGAAAGAGATTGCAGAAAGAAGAAAAGAGACCAGCGGAATGGAAATAATGAAAACAGAAATAATGACAAAGACACAACAGCAATTGCAGCTGATGGTGATGTTGTCATTATTTGTGATGATGCATGTGTCAGTTCATCATGCCAACAGACTGACTGGATCGTTGATTCAGGAGCTTCATATCATATCACTCCATACAGAGATATGTTCACATCTTACACTAGTAGTAGCTTTGGTAAAGTTCAAATGGCTAACCATGGTGTAACGGAGATCGTTGGCATAGGAGACATTACTTTGGATACTGATATAGGATGCAGATTACTTCTCAGAAATGTTAAACACATTCCTGATGTTCGGCTCAATATTATTTCCACCGGCAAACTTGATGATGATGGTTATGCCAATTACTTTGGTGAAGGAAAATGGAAG
>JACFYI010003308.1:450695-465170 GCA_014898755.1 Handroanthus guayacan | reverse complement strand
AGAGAAAGCACAAACAAATTAAATAAGAATAATAATTCCTAGTTTCCGACGGCACGGCCATCGGAAAAATTCAAAATGATAAAAAAAGAATCAAAAATAAAATTCCGACGGCCTTGTCGTCAGAAAATTTTGATTTTTATTAATATTCCGACGGCTCCTCCGT
The DNA here is from genome assembly GCA_014898755.1 of Handroanthus guayacan. Lineage (NCBI taxonomy): Eukaryota > Viridiplantae > Streptophyta > Magnoliopsida > Lamiales > Bignoniaceae > Handroanthus > Handroanthus guayacan. The sequence continues at coordinate 465,007 of JACFYI010003308.1, read as the reverse complement.
CAGAAAATATAAAGAAATACAAAAAATAATTAATGTTTATATTCCGAAGAATTTTCCGACGGATATGCCGTCGGGAAATTCCTTTCCCCAAATTTCTTGAATTCCGTCGGGTTCCGTCGGAAATTTCATCGGAATTTTTCGACGACCTTTTGTCCGTCGGAATGTTTCGTCGGAATTTCCCGATTTTCTAGTAGTGCCTGCTCACCATAACAATCGAATCAGAAGTGAAAGTTACATAATCCAAAAAAATAGCTCATAAATATGTGGATAAAAAGTTAAAAAGGTCAGAAAGAATGTCCTAAGACCATTCGGCCATGAGTAGTGTGCTGAACAACTAACAAAATGAGATAACACGGTGAGTTGTTGTTTTCTTCCTTATTTGTTTTGTGCATCTACTCGGAGAAAGGCAATAATAAGATGCCTCCGGTAACATCAGGACACAAGCAAGGTTATAGTCAGATACCTCCAACACAAGCCGCGATGGCTCCATTGCAGAATCATAGACATACTCTGTTTTGCCTGTAGCAATTTTTTTTATTAAACGATTAAAAATGAAGAGTCAATTAGAAATGGAAGAAAGAGATACCTCCTTGAGAAATGAAAACAGCTAAAATAACACTACTTCTGTCTAGTGAGAGTAATATTGACAGACTGATAACGACAAAGTATCTTCAATAAGCTTAATAATGACTATAAAGAATTAATGTTGAAAGGTGAGAAGTAATGATAAATATTGTTATATAAAAAGACAAATGCTTCCGAAACAATGAAAAAAAGAAAATATGTGATCAGCAAATTACAAGCGTTGGAGTGAATGCTAAGCTAGATATATCATATGCCTTTCAGTGAAAAGCAACAAAGGAGACGCATTACCCATTAAAAATGACAATAAAAGATACATAAGAAGATAAAATTTTATAGTGCGCAAGTTTCAACTCGCGATAGATGATATTATCAAGAAAAACTTTGATTTCTACCATAAGAAAGTCAATAACGAAATAAAGACAAAGAAACAAGAGCAGATGACTGACTTTCAACCCTTTTGTACAAGGAGCTCAATGGCACTTCATTTCTATGGCAGAAACCTTCAGCAGCTTGACCAATGACTGGAATTAGAAACCATAAGTGATCAGATGATAGAAAGAAGCTAATTCTAAGATACAATTTAGTTCACTGAACCATGATTTCACATGTACAAGAGCCTATTTAGTAATAGATAATCAACCATTGCCTGTTACATCTTTGAAAAAAATTTTCCATTGAGATGCAGACTGCCTAAGTACAAATTATAAGATACAATTTAGTTCAATGAACCATGATTTCATATGTACAAGAGTCTATTTAGTAATAGATAATCAACCATTTCCTGTTACATCTATGAATAAATTTTTCCATTGAGATGCAGATTGCCTAAGTACAAATTCTGAAGATCAGTAAGCAAAGAATAATTAGCACTCCGGAAATAACAATTACAAACAATCATACAAAATACATTCCACAATATAAATTTGTTGGGCAAGTTGAGTTGCACTTTTCAACAAAATGAGGACTTCTATTTCAGTTATAACAGTTAGTCAACTAAAAACGAACTACAACCCTACACAAAAAGAAATCACAGTATCCATTATAGAAAGACATCCACCCATTACGATTTGACAAATAATGTGAACCTTTCTGGAAAAGAGAAGTGATAATATATATATTATCACTTAAAGAATCAATAGCAGAAGATAAAGGCAAACTTAAAGTTTCTCAAGTAAACCTTTTTCTTCAATTCTTCTATGTCTTCTTTCTGAAAACCAAGGTGGTCAATATAAGAAGCAATGCCCAAGGGGTGTCCGAGAGACTTTCTCATTTTTTTACCATAGTTGTGCACATTGACGGGCTAAACTGAAAGGTAGAGAGACAATTCTTGACACGTGACAAACGAAATATCCAAGAATCTAGCTAGCTGAAAAGAGAATTGACACTGATAATAGATTGATCATCAATAATAATAAGTTCGTATGCACTAAATGCACTAACTAAATCAAGAAGCAAACCAAAGAGTATCTTGATAATTCATGCGTGTAAATATACATGTTTCGGAATAGAACACATTTCATATATCAAAATGGAGAAAAGCATTAACTATGTCACAACTATCTTTGACAAGCATTTGCGTCAATGTCATACATCAGCAAATAGCATACCAACCTACGCATTCGATCGAAATAACGAGCATGTTCAGTTACCCCAGCAAATCCTCTTGAATCTAAGAAATTGAAGGCATGAGATGTCTTCAAAAGCTGATCATACCTAACATGCCAGAAAAATAAAGAGATGCATATCAAATACAACCTGGAAAAACAGAAGATTCCTGAAGTTATGACATGCTGTAAATGTGCAATAAAGTAAAGAAATATATGCAGGAATTGCAAGGCCTGATTCAAGCAAACGACGAGCTTCAGACTCAAATAGATCGAAATGTTTATGAATGTGATCTACACTGGCATACTCCAAATAATATGCACTCATTTCCTTCTTGAAACAGATAATGAAAGTCATCATTATCATTTTTCCTTGAAGAAAATTGGATCATTTAAACATAAGCATTAGAAAGCAGAAAATATTTTGAGGACATAACAGAAAAAAATAACCGCATAGAGATTATTTACAAGCAAAGTAGCAAACACTTCCAAGAATCATGCAAAAATCTCGCCCTTTATCTCTTCTCTCCATCAACTACTATATAAAGCTTTTTCTTCTTTCAAAATTAAGAGACAAGTAAGTCTTGCTTTACAGGCAACTACTTCATGAATTCTCAAAGAAAAATTCCTGAAATTTTTTAACAAGACGTGGCTATTGCATCCCCTCACCTAATCTTATAGTCACCATTTAGACATCATATAAGTTTCACTAATTGTTATAACTCCTTTAAAATGCAATTCAACCCTATCAAGGGAGACTGGAATATTATGGTTCCTTGAATAGAATAGCTACATTACATCATATCATCTGGACATTTTCATCATTTATGCCTCCAGAAATAGCATGTTAAAAATAAATAAATAAATAAAAATACAAAATTTTAAAAAAAAAAAATTTGCTTTTCTAATATTCAGAGATGATATCACAGAATAATGTGAAAGTTCTCTATTTATATGCCATAACCACATAGAACTACGAGAAACAATGAAATTCAGCTCCTTGCACTGACATTATACATAAATAATATAATTAGTACAAAATAACCAACATTTATCAAGAAAGAGGAAAAATTTAATCAGCTTATTAACTCATTTTCAAGAAAGAGCTTTCCATATGTTATTCCATCCGCATACTGAATTTTTTTGAAATGATCAACTCCCTGCAAAGAAATTAAAACCAACTTTAGGTCAGCATGCTTAAGAGCACATAGTATAAGAGAGAATAAATGATGACACAAGTAACCTGAAGCAGCATAAGGATTCCTTCAAGACCATAGGTAATCTCAAGTGAAACAGGCATCAATTGAAGACTTCCAACCTGAAGTTGGAAAATAAAACTAAGAAATTAGTAAATCAGAGCATCATAATATGATAATTGAAGCTCACAATCATAGACTGAAAAGATATTTGCAAAGCAAGCCAATGTGTATATTCTTGTTCAGGGAAATTCATAATCCTTAAAGTTCAGAAGTCCTTCTATATTGAGCAAATAAAAGGACCTGCTGAAAGTAGGTGAACTGAGTAATCTCCATCCCGTCCATCCAAATTTCCCAGCCCAATCCCCATGCACCTAACACCTACCAGAAACCAGACGACAAGCAACATTTGCTAAACAATGTAAACATCATATCCAGACAAGAAACATGTGTTAATGTGCTGCATAAGACATGCACACCAATTAACACAAAGCCTCACCGGGCTTTCCCAGTTATCCTCAACAAAACGAATATCGTGGTCATTAACATTAATACCTGCCAACCATTAAAGTGAAAGTTTTAGGTCAGGAACAAAATATAAAGGTAAGTTCAGAAAATTATGAAATAAGCATTCATGAAATAGGTGGCACCTTGTCAAAAATAGGCTAAAAAGCAAGCAATTAACCATTGTGACATTTTGGGTTCTTTGTACGAGTTAGAAACTTAAACAACAAGAAGATTGATTAAATGCCACCTTACAATATAATGCTCTATAATAAAACACGAAGTGAAAGACATGAATAATAACCAATAAGATAGATGCCTTTCATGATCCGTAGCTAATAAGACAAAGAAATAGAACTACACCTGATTCATGATATTTTATTCCTAAAAATGGATATGTGTGTTAAATGTTGTGAGGTTCCCATATCAACTATACTATTTTACAAAGAAAGGCCATTTTGTGTCTAAAATGCCAATTCGGATACCAACTTTTACAATTCCAAGGTTATCCTTCAACTACAACCCTCTAGTACTATTTCAACCTACAACCACTTATTGACTATCATTTTTAAATAGTACTTTAGATATACACAGGGACCAAAAGCAAAATTACTCGTTATGCATAAAAATCAGGTAGCAGTAGTCTGCATATTAGGTCCATATCCTACCAGCTTCATGAATTCTGTTTCAAATTTAACTAAAAGTCAAAATCATGCAATTGCATATTTAACACGCAACTTGGCATAATACCAACAAATAAGCCCCTGAGAGATCACCAATAATGAAACTACAAAATCAACAATTTCTCTACATCTACAAGAAAGAGATTATCTTCAAATGGTAATAACAACAAGAAGTACAAAAAAAAAAAAAAAAAGAACCTAAGGCCGACAAGCTCTGGATGAACAAATCTTGTGAATTCCCAGGATCAGGCTTCAGTATCACCTGAGATAAATTTCAGGTAAGTACTGCGAAGTAACAAGATGTTGAAAGACAATATAACCTTGAAAAGCTTCAAAAAATTTCATAAATCTATCATAGCTCTAGATTTCCAATCAAAATCACCTGGAATTGGGTGTGTCTTTGAAGTCTGTTGGGATTTTCACTATAACGACTATCATCAGGCCGAATACTGGGTTTTACATATCTTTCACCAGAAACTAACAAGTTAGTTATCTAATTAAGGAATAAGTGAATCGAAGAATGAAATAAGGCATGGTATGGATATCATTATTTTAACATGTCAAGAGAATGTTTGGAACACTTCAAGTATTCTTTAGAGCAACCATTTCCCAAGGATTTTATCAAGAGCTTGACACTATGCCACATTTTAACTTTCTCTAAAATTTAACCTAGCATGGCACTTCAAACAACATTAAGTACGAGGACATGTCATCATCCCTGGCATGCCTAGAGTTGAACAGGCCCTTAAGATTTTATTTCATGCAAAAATTCTTTTTCTAGCACTTTCTATAAAGCAAAGACATGCATTCTTCATGATGGCACAGACCAAAAATGTTATCAATTAATGTATTCAATATTCTGCAATATTGGTATTGAGTTAGAGATAAACTAAGTTTGAGTAAGGCATTCTTTTTGTTTCTTTTTTCTCTGGGGTGAGAGATCGATAAAGTCACAAATGAAAATGGGAGAAAAAGTGGGGAGAAAAGGAGACTGAGAGAGGCTGAATACATGAAATTTCTTGAAGTGCCAAAATCACACTTACGCAACATTCCATGATTTTGGACCAAGAACCCCTTAAAAATGTATGAGGATTCATAGTGCCGGCTCCAACCTACTCAACATATCAAACCTCAAGAAATTAAACAAGCTGTTAATAAGGAGCCGCATCAAATACATATTGAAGAAAAAGAAAATAAGTTACAGAGAAAAGCGAATACAAAGGAATGACAAAAGATACATTAGGAGAAACGAAAAATAAACTCATTGATAGACCAAATTCAGAAAAAGAAACAGCACAGAGGTGCACATTATATGCCTTAAATACTCCAAAAATAATTTTCACTATGTGTGGAGAAAAGAAATTACATTCTCGACCAACTTCAATCATTAACAGTGCAAATTAAATCCCAAAAGGATCCGTATACAATCTTATTGTTGTCATAAGAACTGAAATCACTTAATTAGAGACATAAACGTAGAAAAGAAATTGATATTTATTTTGAACTAGCATCTTATTTTTCAGCACTATCAAAGACGAGTACCAACAATTACCTCAGTATTGCTGCATTGCATCACAGCGCATCCGACAGAAGCCTAATATTTCTGCAGAATATAAAATTCGAAGTCCAAAAACAAAGACTAAAAACATAATATGAACTAATATAAACATATTTCAAAAAACAACATAAACCACATAGATATAAATAAAATTTCAACATTTTGGATTCACAAATTCAGGAAATCACACTTCTAAAATTTGTCTAAAACTGTTGGGTTCGACTTCGTATAAGTGGCTAGTGTGATTTCTTATATATCAATCGTTTTTTGGAGCTAGCAATTTTGAACTCCAAGAAATTTCAGGAATATGATTGAGCTAATAGTTTGAGACTTCTCTTCCTTTTTTTTTCGCCCCCTTTGATCTTATATAGCTGACATTTAGAGTTTAAGAATGTACACTTTTTATATCAACTTACCAAACACATTTAGGATGTAACTCATGAATAGAAAATTATTGTGGATCCAAATATCAAATTTGTTATTTTATTGGCATCCATCTCATATTAACGAGAATTGGAGATTGATGCAATCAAAATCACACTTTTATAACTCGTCGTAAATTGTCGTGTCCATCTTTAAGACGGAGCAATTGTAATCACGACTCTTGGATTCATTATCTTTAAAGCCAAGGGTATAGCGTGGTTACAATTATTGTGTCCATCTTTATACGGGACTAGCCTGATTTCTTATGCAACAATCTTTTTTTGGAGTTAGCAATTTTGCACTTCGGGACCATGGTTAAGCAAACATTTTAAGTTTTATATAGCCAACATTTTGATATTGGGAATGTATACTTTTTATGTAGAGTTACCAAACACATTTAGGAAGTAACTCTTGTATAGAAAATTATTATGGATGCACATATCAAATTTACTCTTTCGTTGGCATCCATCCCATGTGAACGAGAATTGGAGATTGATGCAATCAAAATCACCCTTTTATGAACTCATCGAAAATTGTTGTGTCCATCTTTAAGACGGAGCAATTGTAATCACAACTGTTGAATCCGTCATCTTTAAAGCCGAGGGTATAGAGTAATTACAATTGCTATGTCCGTCTTTATACAGGGCTAGTGTGATTTCTTATGCAATAATCTTTTTTTTTTTTTGGAGTTAGCAAATTTCGCACTCCAAGAACTTTCGGGACTATGGTTAAGCAGACAATTTAACTTCGAGACTTCTTTCCTTCTTTTGGATCTTACATAGCCGACATTTTCATTTTGGGAATGTATACTTTTTATGTAGTCTCGCCAAACACATTTAGGATATAACTCTTGTATAGAAAATTATTGTGGATCCAAAGATCAAATTTACTCTTTTATTGGCATCCATCTCATGTTAACAAGAACTGGAGATTGATGCAATCAAAATCACGCTTTTATGAACTCGTCAAAAATTATTGTGTCTATCTTTAAGATGGAGCAATTGTAATCACAACTGTTGGATCCGTCATCTTCAAAGCCGAGGGTATAGAGTGATTACAATTGATGTGTCCGTCTTTATACGAGGCTAGCATGATTTCTTATACAACAATCTTTTTTTGGAGTTAGCAATTTTGCACTCCAAGAACTTTCGAAACTATGGTTAAGCAAACAGTTTAAGTTCGAGACTTCTCTCCTTCTATTGGATCTTATATAGCCGACATTTTGATTTTGGGAATGTATACTTTTTATGTAGAGTTACCAAACACATTTAGGATGTAACTCTTGTATAGAAAATTATTGCAATTTATTCTTTTGTTGGCATCCATCTCATGTTAAATAGAATTGGAGCATCGTGCGTCAAGAACTTTGTAAGGTTCGAAGTTGTAAGATAGAACCATATCATGTGGTACATTTTTCATAAGTGAGTTCCAAAGAACTCCTTTGGGTCTTTCCATGCTCAGGGACAAAGGTCACCGCTACTACCCTTATTGATGCAATTGAAATCGCACTTTCATAAATTCATCGTAAATTGTTGTGTTCATCTTTAAGACGAGCCATTGAAATCACGACTTTGTACCCATCCTCTTTAAAACCGAGGGTATAGAGTGATTATTATTGTTGTGGCCGTCCTAGTGTGATTTCTTATGCATCAATCTTGATTGATAATACATAATCTAACTAAACCAATTCCCATACGTCTACACTATCTAACCTCAACTAAATTTTTCTACCGAGTAGCACTTAATTAGACAATGCAATAAAAGCATCGCCTAAGTAACAGTTAACTGAACATTGCAATTCAAGCATGACCTGGGGATCCCTTAATTAGACAATGCAATTAAAGCATAATCAGAGTAGCACATAATTAGACAATTCAATTAAAGCATAACCCTGAAGAAACTTCAGACTAAAACCAATTTTGCAAGCCCTTATTCTTCCACGAATGCAAAATCACCAAAAACGCAATCAAATAACATAAAAGAAAAATAGAATGCGATAAAAATCTAGAGTGCGTGAAACCTGGAGTCGCTGAATGGCATGTTGAATAGTGAGAACAGAGAATAACGATGATGGTGGTTCTTTCTGGTTGTCCTGCTCAGCCGCCGTGGAAAAGGACAGATTCGCAGCCGCCGAGGAAAAGCCTTTCGACCGGAAAACCACAGGCAAACTGGGATTAACCCTCTGGCCAGCGGTTAAGAGGAATAGAAAGTGGGATTTGTAATTCCCGGACGGTTTGTGCAAAATGGATGTCACCAATGGCAGTGAGACTCACGGATAATTATTTTGAAATGTTTTTTAATAAATTTAAAAAATTAATTCTATTTTAAAACATACTTATGAGATAGTTTTAAAAAATAATGTAAAATAATTTTTTCTTATTTTTTTCTCAAGGTTAATTTTTTTCTTTGTAATTTTATTCTCTCCATATTTATTTTTCAATGTTATTATTATTTACAATAAATTCAAGTAAAGAACTTAAGATATTTAAAAATATTAAGAAAAACTAATACTATTTATCGTAAATAAATATTTTTAATTTTATCCAATAAAACATTAAGTGCACACATCGGGTGTGCCGCAATGGCTAGTTATGATAATCGATTATCAGTTGATGTGAATTTTGGCAATTATATTCATAAACGACAGTGATAATATTTTATACTTTAACATTGATACCGTGGATGAAGATGCATAGTTAAGTTCGTTGAATTTGAAAATCTGTCTGTTAAAGCATTGTTTGGGAGATTAAATGTATAAGATTCGGTTCATAGAAATTTAAGTTTGTAGCACCGATTCATATCATTTATGAAAAATGGTAAAACGTGTGTGTATTTATATTCATAATTCGGTGGATCATAATTTTTGTTGAAACAGCGTCACTAAGTAAATTCTAGTTTGGCATTCATGGTAAGAGTAAGATTCTTGCATTTTATCATATTAGTGTCCAATTGTAAATAATTTACCATCTACTAGCATTTTAATTTTTATAATATTATATTCATATCTAATACTTTCATAATAATATAAATAATACAATAAACTCAAATTACTCCATGGACAACAATTAAACATATTTAAATCTTAATATAAAAAAAATTGATACGTATAACACATAATGATGTAAGAATACGTCGTACATGACATAATTAATGAAACAGAAATACATAAGAAGAACATTGTGAAATCATATTTTTTTTCAAAAATAAAAGCAAATATAATTTTATTATTGGCGTATTTAATCTACTAACAAAATATATTTTCCCAAAAGGATTCAACCAAAACATTCAAACTATTCGCCCTTGAGTCCCTTCTCCACTTTGGACTTCATAAAATTACAAAAAAAATAAAGTATATTGGGATGTTATGTGCCAAGGCACGAAGAGAAGAAAAAATATTCATATATAATTATCGATATTACATATATAAACAAATTAGTATTGACAGTATTAGTAATAAATAATACATGTACATACTTTATGTGTCAGTATTAATGCTATTTGGAACATGTGTTTATATAACATAAACAATATATTATCATTAATAAGCCTAGATTTAAAATAATAAATAAATCAATATTCAGTGTACTAATATATCAAAATGAATAATTATTAGTTTTTTATTTGTGCACATGATATATATTATATTGTAAAAAGTATTACATGAAATTGTATTTAGTTCAGGGGTTAGAAAGTTATATTATACGTTAGAGGTCACGGATACAAATATTCAAAACAGTAAAGCTGCTTGATACTCCATAATTAATTTTCTGACTTGCTAGAAATTAGTACCTGCATATTGGAATCACTAATTAGTGATCACGTAGCGCGGCCATAAAAGCGATCACAAAATTAATGACCAACTGATGATCTTACACATTTCTTAAAAAATATATCTTATTTTTAATGACATCCGATGCAATCACTAAGCAGTTATTAATTCAGTGACCGTTTCACTGAGCGGTCACTAATTTTGTTTTGTGATAAATGTTTTGTGACTGATTCGAGCGATAACTAAATCGGTCATGGAACCTATTAGTAATCAACTTTTGCTTAATTAGTGACCAATCGGACAGTAATAGAAGCCCTATTTTTTAGTGGTGTTTCTTCATTTTTGGGTGGAAAATCTTAGTAAATATCTGGACCTGTTTGCCCTTGCCACTGACAGGTGTTTTTCAAGGAAAATAAGCTAGTTTGTAAGTTGCTAAAACATAATGCATTTCTAGGGTGGATTATGCCATTGTTTTGTCTCCACCGTGCAAAGTCCCGCAGAAGTTTAAGGTGCAAAGTGCAAATTACCCATTATTTGTGTTAGATTTCATAATTCTATGAGCAGCAGTTGTCAAATTTTTTCTCGCGATTGAAAGTGCTTTTTGATTACTCATGGCAAGCTTGCAACACTTGTAAACATTTGTCTCAAGGAAAATTGGACATTTGGGAAGAGAGAGAGAGAGAGACATTAACTAATTAAGTTATAAATTAGTAAACATTATTGAATTATGTAAATTAATTCCTAGTACAGATTAATCAAAGAAGTTCAAAAAAATTAGAATCATTAAACATAATTAAACAATAATAAATTGACTAACGAACAATACCTGAACGTTAGTTAGGAAACATTTAACTCACGAAAAGCAACTATCAATTATTTACTATAATTTATTAAATGCACAATATTGAACACTAACTAGCTTAATTAATTAAACATTACTAACGTCAATATCAATATAAAAGTACTAACTACAAATAAATTCACAAAATTCAATGAGTTTACTGAAAATAATTTGAACCAATTCCTTTTTAACTTGCACGCTGCTAGGTGGTGGTGGTTGTTATTTTTATTATATGAAGTTTGAGTCCCGAATGGGCACATATATGTATAAATTACAGAACACAAGCTCTCAGGACAAGTTCTTTTATGCTTACGCCTATTCAAGGGCAAGCAACGCACCTCAATTTTAGACGTTACCTTCAATTTTAGCCGATTCTTTGAGGTTGATTTGTGAATATTTTGAGCGTGAGAGAGAGCAAGGGGAGGGAGAGATTACGTGGGGAAAGAGTGTTTTGCTATTGTTGCATTGATCAAGTGTTTGAAATTTGTAGATGAACCTTAGCCTGACCAGTTGGGGAAAAATCTCATAATCATAAGGTTATAAGTTTGATTCTCACCTAGTGCGTATAAACTTTTCTCCTACTGCAAATAACTTTAATTCCACTACAAAATAACTTGCTTATACTTGATAATATATTTAATCTTTGAATATATTAAAATATTCATATTGATGTACTAATAACATATTGATAATGTAATAACTGAATATAATCATTTCTCAACAGGAAAGAAAAAAAGAAGTGGAAAGAAATTAATAATTTTACTAATTAGAGGAGATAGAGGTGCAATCAATCCTAATATAAAAGGGACAACATTAATTGTGTCTATGCCTGCCAGATATTGCTTAAACAACCAGCTGCGATCTCCCAAAACAAATATAGGAAATCCCCAGTACGTAATGCACCATGAAAAACATTTCTTATGAAAAGAATGACATAGAAGCTTTTACAACGCACGTTTTGTGCAGTATTCTTTAAACAAGTATCAACAAAAATGAGCTACCAATCCAAGATTGGAAAATTTCGTATACAACATCTATGATACTACATTAACGTTACCATTTTCCTTCAAAATTAAGCTGAAGTTACTGAATCACAATGACTCGGGGCTAGTCGAAGGTCTGATCTTTGAGGGCATCTGCACAAATCTCTGCATTCTGCCTCCAAACTTGTGGCTTGAATCTCTAGGCGTAATGGACATTTTGTCCAAAGAATAGTCGAATTCATCTGCATCAGAAGTTTCCTCATCATAACTCCTGCCGCTTCCATCATCTCGAATATTTATCCCCTCTCTGCCAGCATAAGCTTCATCTATGTCTTCATCACTTGTCCCTTCTCCCTCGTCTTCATCGTAAGTACTTCTCACCATTGACCAGTACACGTAATTTGGCCGGATGTATCTTCAATACAATATAAAGGATACATAAATCACAAGTCCAATTGAGCTAGTCATAAATTGGAACTTTATGCTAACAACGCTCTGCCAGTCCATGGAGAATCAATATTATCCTCAACCAAAGTGATTAAATAGCAATAATTATCATGGCTTGGGGAATCAGAAAAACAACCCCTAGACCTAATTCAACCAACGGAAAACTTAACGTAGCTTATTTAACAATACAAGTAGACCCCCGAACAAGCAAGACATTAGATCCTCAGGAGGTTTTCTTTTTTGTTTTTTTTTTTTTTTTTTTTTTTTTTTTGATAGACCCTCAGGAGGTTTATTTGTAATGTTAGTTAGGTTCTATCAAGTCTTCTACACATAGAACTAATTGCAAGAGGTGTTACCAAGTTCCCAAACCACAATGGGTGTTTTTGTAATTACCCAGGGGTGTTAAGGTAATTATCCCAGAAAAAAGTTTTAAGTATCGTGCAGGGGAGAAAAGGAAGAACCAAATAAAGCAAAGACAAACCTGTCACATTTCCTTAATAAGCAGGGATCAAATGGAAAAAACATGTCCAATCTTTCCATCCCACCAAATGCCCGAGAATGTTCGGATTCTAGGAGTCCATAGTCAACAAAGCTTTGAGGAAGAGAAAATACATGATTTGCCTTCGCCAGCCGTAGAAATTCTTCTACTATTGATGGCAGGCACACCTGCAGGGGAAGCCAAAGTATGGAAGACCAGAGTCAATATCTGATAAATGAACAACTGATACAGACGGCTATGTTAGGTCACACATGAAACAAATGAAAGATTACAAAATAAGTCCAGTACCTAGCATATATACATGATTACTAGCACACATGCATGTGCAAAGAAGGATAATAATAGAAAGAGCATTGGCAGATCGCTCTGGAAAACATTTGATAAGTTTAAACAGCATTTTACCTGCAGTGGTTTTAAAGGATGCCCAAGGATTTCCTCAATATGCATGAGTAGTAGTTGGGACTTGACCCGAGGTACAGCAAGCATTTGTCTCATGCGAAAACAAAGCACATACATGGTTGCCTGCACAAAAGTAAACAATCATTAAGAACTGCATTACTTACAGATTTATGGGAAACCCTCAAACAACTTTTATTTCACAGCTTCATTTTTGGAACAACTCTTCAAATGATTGTTAGTTACAGAAACGAAATTTCAAGAATTACATATATATGTATATGTGTATATATATCTACACACACAAAAATAGAGATTCTCATGATTTTAGGCCAATAAAATTTGTGTTCCTGACTCAAAAACTAATTTGGATGCCAATTTATGACCACAAATATCCGTCCACTAATTTCATCTACTTAATCAAATAGAAGTTGAAAAATGAAATGAAATTTAACAAATGGAACACCCATGATTAGAAATTCTGTCCAAAAAGACTCACAATAATTCTCACTAAAAATGGAAAAATCAAAGAAAAAGACATCCCACTTAAGAAGCTCGCTATATTCGAGTTAACATGTTAATGTCCAGGACTGCATGAGAAATTAGATCAACCAAAGCATATATCCTCTAAACTCAGGCCACAACTTTGATATACTCAACGAGCTTAGCTACATAGCACACACCTGGCATCCAGCATAAAATACTTTATGAGCTTTTGGATTGATATCACCATCCCGGTTTTGGCAATAAAGGAAACACCAGTTCACGACACTGAAACATCATGTAAAAAGAAAAAGGAACCAAGTTAGAAACATTCGTGTCAG
>JACFYI010003308.1:439575-450639 GCA_014898755.1 Handroanthus guayacan | reverse complement strand
AGGAGCAGAATAGGCATATGAACCATAGATGACAACCTTTCCAGCGTAGCAGCAACTAATGACACAGGCACAAATTTTGCACGGGCCAAGTAACTAGCAAGATATGAAACAGCACTCATTCTGCAATACACAAACAAAAAAGTTAGAAGGTAATTAGCCACAGATCATTTATAAGTTACTACAACCAAGACATTTCACACCAGAAATGGAAAGGGTAAGAAAGTGAAAGAAAGAATATTCTCTCAACACATAGTTGTTCTATCAGAGATGACAAAGCTTGCTGAAATTATATAGAATTGTAGAAAGCAGCTTCAACAGATGCGCAAGCACAATCCCAAGATTTTGGTGATGGCTGCAGAACAACCCAACACATGTTTCCATATAGAAACTAAAGAATTATTCTGAAAATCACTCATCTGAAAACTATTTCCCACACTTTTTAGGTACTCCCGCTGAAGAAGCATGTTTAGTTCCCTTGAGTATCAAACACTTATTTATTTAGCCACCAGAAGATTCACAGCATCATCATGATCATCATCTGATATTAAGCAAATTTCAACATTTTCAAGAGCAACTCAGCAAGCTTCATCTTGATTTCAGCACAATCTAAATCACATGATTTTGCTAAGGAAAAACAGATGCAGTCTTTAATCCACACCAAAGCGCTACAAACATAATTTTACCACAATATGTTTCACAAGTATATCATGAAGGACATTGAACTATAAAATTATATGTGTAAGCTAGATATAGCATGAGAAGAAATTAACATCTAGCCTTATACGAAAAAATGCATGAACAGGTGGAGAATTGAACTTTATAGAAACCATATGTTTACCTCCATTCAGGATTGACACTGCTCATGAAGATATTAACAAGCACACTAGCAAACATCTTCCCACAATTTTCAGGATCCAGTGAGCAAGCGTAGAACATCACAAACTAAAAAAGATGCATAGCAAATTAATTAGAAGACGGGCAATAGATAGCACGTTAATCACAGTGTGAGGGCTACGCAAGGAAATTGCATCAATATGTAAAAAATAAAACTAGACAAATAATTAATGAGGCACCTTGTATTTTTATACAAAGTGGGTATCAGAAATACCTGGGCAAATTTTGATTTGTATGCAGTCAATATTGTTTTCTGAAATGATTGGAGGAGGGTCTCAAACACCTAAAGCATCATTAGAATGTAAACAGATTAAGAAATCACAAAATGACATGCCACATTAAAATGCATGGTTGAAGATTTTACCTGAATTAGGCGGCCACTCTCAAAACAAGATTTAAGGTGTTCAAACGTAAGCACCATAAGACTGTCTAACTTTTCAGCCACTAAGTTCCCACTGAAGAACCTTTGAATCAAAGCTTCCCGAGTCATCTGGAAATATAAATTTGATTATCATAATAAGAGAAAAAAATGGCAAGTAAAATTAAACAAATCGTAAAGAGGTGAAATAAAAAGTGACAGGTCAATATAATCCCAAAACCAGAACTACCATCTTGCAGTTAAAAGTTGTCTCATTAAGCCCAACAATTTCTTCAAATTTGCCTTAAAAGTATAGAGTTTAATTATTACTACTCTCGGTATACAGATCAAAAAAGGTCTTGGCTCATGAAAACAACACATGGACTACACAGATGATTTCCAACAGAAAATTCATTTCATCTCCCTAAAAGTGGGATACTACGGATTAGATTAATAGCACGCTAGTTAGATATTCTCTTATTTATAAGCCTATGAAAGAGTGGAATAATATATACTCTCAGGGAGAGCACGAATAAAGTATTGTGTTTCACAACATGCTGGTCAAGCCAACACATCTCTCAGGGAGAACAAATCTCTTGGGAGAACATAGATAAAGGGTCGTGATGCACAACATACTGGTCAAGCCAACACATACGCGTTATGGACAGTAATAGATGTTCACTGAGGTGTAACTAATCATCATGTTATAAATTTCAGGAAGAACAGAAGACACAAAAAATTCCATCCATGACTTCGTAAGAAACGCTCCTAACTTACCAAAACCCATTCAAAGTGGATCAAAGCAAAAACTCAGAGTTAGAAGACTATACTCAATAGTATAAGCTCCGAAGTATGTAAGAGCCATTCTGGACAAAAGAAATATATCATTCGTGATCATAGATTTGTTAGTTTAATTTTCTTAATAAGTCACAAGAATGAGGCTAATATAGAAATCACATCTCTGGGGTATATATTTCCATGAATGCTGAGTTGGGATTTGCAACAGTATCTTAGCTGTATCATGTCCCTGACAGAAAAACCTTTTTCTTTGTGCCAGGATCCAAAACCAGCTTTCCTTTACAAGAAGACTTATAGAGAACAGATTGATTGGTAATTTATTGGTTACAGAAAAAAAAGAAAAAAAATTGGTACACCAGTCTATAAGGTCCACATAGCACTTTGTAATCCTCATAATTGTTTATTATCAATATCATTGAGAATAAATACTGAGTATCTGTATATTTGCTTCAAGCTTTGCTTTGGTAAGAGTGTTTCTCTTTTCTTTCATTATTCTTTCCCCTTCTCTTTTGCCTTTCTTTCTCTAGCTGCAATATTTTTCGTTCTATACTAATTTTTCTTCTCATCATATAAAGAAGATGAAAATAGAGTGGTAGAATGAAAAACAATAGAAAGATGCAGAAGAATAGGGGAAGCGGAGGCGGAGGCGAAGAGGAAGAGGATGAAGACTAGAGGACACATTACCCTGTCAATTCTTGAAAACATAGATCTATATGCATAATTATTGTGGACCCAAAGGACTTTCCTTACCTAACGTCACTAATCAAAATGAGAGAATTTTAAAAAGCTATAGTATATACTAGAAAGACAACAAACTTGATCGATAAAAGCAATCTTCCACAAGAAGGTAATGCAACCTAGACTTCTCATAACCAAGTAAACACATAAAGTCGAAATATAATTCAAATTCCGGATATCATAATGGTATAATTATTAAAATCCAAAAGATATCGAATATGAAAACATAACTCCTACACGAATATTATTCAGACAGCCTTACAAGAGGGCAAATGACCATATTTCATGCTTAAGATGTAAAATAAATAAATGAACGAATGAATAAGGTTCATTTCAACCTAATTGTAGAATCCAACTTTTGACCTTCCGCATACAGTTTCTACGATGGAACATGAATGCACTTCACAAGAGAGCAAGGGAAGTATTATATGTGATGCAACGAATGAATGTTATAAAGGAAGCACAAAAAAAGAATAGGTTGACTAGGTTCCAGGATTAAAAATGATAAACATGAAATGCACCTCATTGCAATCTTGTTCAATATGATCCGTCTGCCCCTCAAGATCTTCCAGTTCCATATCAAAGATACCCTTTTGGAAATCATCTTGCAAAATTTCATCCCATGCTATTTCCAACTACAAGCCAATAGAAAAAGCCTGTTAGATAACTGCAAAATTCTTTAACTGCTTTCACTCTAAAACAACTTACATCCAAATCTATCAGTCTATCCACTAATGCAACCAGAACTGTGCTCCCAACAAGTGCTCCCATGGCACCACTCTCCAATCTCAACATATTCTCCACGTACATCACAATGAACTGCATTGAGAATAAGCAGTGAAAATCAGAATAACTTGCAAACACAAATCAAAAAATGCACCTTTATCCTTTGTGTTCTCCAATTTAATAATGGTAATTTCAATGCAACTTGCAGAATGGTTAACTCTATCTTACAATGCAAGCTCAATATAGGAATGGTAAATGTCACTGATCGACAAAAAAATTTAAGTTGCAAAATTAGTCTAGGACAAAGCTCTGCGACTGGGTCATAATCCTTATAGTGTAGAATTCTTAACAGGCATAAAACAGCTTATCATATTCCTGACAAGAATCAGGTTCAAAAATAGGGTGCCTCAACCACAGTTGGTAAAAGGCTCAAGCCACAGAGGCACCAAGGCGCACTGAAAAATTGTCTACGGCACATTGTGCACTGGCCCATCAGAGGACATGGCAGACAATAGCAGACAAATTGTGCATATGCATCTTAGTAGAATTCGACAAAAATAAATTTCAGCAATTTATGTGCACATAAGCAAATTCCAAAATTTTGGCAGTTGCCTAAAAAATTTCAGCAATTCCATTTCAGGAACATCAGTAACTTTAATAATTTCAGCAAAAAATATGAGGAAAAACCTCCACAACACAACTTTCACTAACTTCAAAGAGAGAGGGGAAGGAGGGAGATTGAGAGAAAAGTAAAAATAAAGGAGAAGTGGAGAAACCCAAGTCCAATAAGCACAAAAGGGGAGAGAAAGCCATAGTGGCAAGAAAGAAAGGAAGTCTCATCAGAGAAAAGAAAAGAAAAGAAAGAGAGGAAAAGGGAATAGGCTAGAAGACAAATGCAGATACAGATAACAAAAAAGAGGAAAACCATACCTAGGCCAGAATAGAAAAGATGAAAGGACACTAAGGTTTTCATTAGTGCCTTTTTTTGGCTGCCTTCACAAAGGCAAGCCAAGGGTGCACCAAGGCATGGCTTGGTGTCAGCCTAGTGAAGGGTCTCGCCATTGAGCCAACAAGGCACAGAAGCTGTGCCTTTGGCTATGGCGTGCAATTATGTCCTCAACAACCCTCATTTCGTGAAGCCAGATTGCTGCAACTAATGCCAAATCCATTGGTACAATCCATATACCTAAAGTCACTGACAACAACAGTCAATGGGCACATCCATTTGTACAAGTATTTAGGAAACCAGCTGTTGCGAAGGAAATCCAAATGAATATAACAAGTATGCTTCTGATAAGACTTGTTCTAGGAAAGTTGAACAAAAGAAAGCACATGTGCAAAGTTGCAGTTCAAAACTTGTCTAATTGTTCCTATCCTTGTATGAGTCATTCTACTGAAGAAAGAAATCCGTTCAGAAAACACCTTCCGCACTGTTAGGCCAGTATTCTTAAAATATTAAAGACCTAAATGCAGTTAATGATCAATACTAAGACATAAAAAATTTCATCTTACAGGTTCTTTTGTGTATATGTTTGGCATTCTATCCCTCACTATCTTTTCTAGTCTCAAAGGTGACAGAGGAACTATATTTGCAATATCTTTCAGAGTTGAATGAACTCGATCAAGAACTTGGGCCTTCTTAGCAAGACCCCTAGGCTGCTTCAATAATTCCATAAAATAGGAAGCAGAAGGCGGGGCAGACGGCGGAATGAAATTGACCACAAGCATCTCCAAGCATAAATCAACAAATTCTCCACTTGATGAAGCCTACAACCAACAGGAAAGAAAGTACACAATCAATAAATAAGGGACCTCATTAAAATATCAACTACAGGTAGGAAGGACAGGCCAATGGCATACCAAGGAAAGAAGCAATTCAACCAATGCATCCATCACATCAGTTCCATAATCCCACAGGCTCATTCCAAATATCTGCAATGCCAAAAAACTCATGAATACTTCCTTAGAAAAGTTCAGTACATGAATGGCTTTGTAGTAACTCACCGCAGCAAGAAGAGAACGATGATGAACAATGCGTATACAGGAGACTGCTCCAGTTACAGCTTTCAAACATGTCTGCCGTGTCATCATAAAAAATTACAAGCCGCTTACACTGGAAAGGGATAACCAAAAATTTGCTGGCAAAAATCACAACATACCACAAGAAGGGCCACCTCTTCAGCAGCAAGGCGTTCTTTATGGTGTATCACTGCCACAAGCTGGTTATAAAAGTCACAGTCGCCCTACAAACCATTGAAAGTGAGCAGATATCACAAAAATTCATCCATACCATAAGTTAATTGATAAAACGAAGCCAAACTTCAACATCGATTACCTGCACAGCAGCTTTAAGGGCGTTTCTAACATGATAATCCAACTCAGAATCAGTGAAATTTGGTTCTTCCATATCCGGTACTCCCATTTACCTCCTCTGCCTTAAAAATTACCCAGTTCACTTTGGGTGCAACGTGTTGCTTCTTTTAAACCTCGCCCTGAAATATACAATAAACGCATCACTTTGTAAAGCATTCTGCTTAGGCCACGCTATAGTTGGCAAAAGCTCAACGGCCACCAAGGCACACAACTTTTCCCTTATGATCAGATATAAAAAATATTATCAGAAATTTATATGAATTGCAGAAACTACGAGTAACTAACACTTCAAAAATCAGCAAATTCAAAGCTCAGCAACTTAAATACACTAAGAACTAAATTCAGTAATCTAGAATTCAGCAAATTCTGGTAGAATCCTATAGAGTACCTGTGCCACAAATTCCTCACTATTATAAAATAAAAAAAAAATAAAAAACCACACATCCCTGGGAAAAAGGGGTTTAACTGTCTGCTGGACAACAGCAAACAAAGGGCTTCAAAGAATAAGGAAAAATAAGAAGAGGATAAGAGGAAGAACCAGAAAGGAAGGAGAAAAACAAGTTACCGGCTAGAAGCAGTGGGCTGCAGAGGGGGCCGGAAACGGGAAGACGAAAGCGCAGGACTCCAGCGGAAAAACAAGAACTAAGCTAGGGTTTTTGACTGAGAGCCCCTCTAATAAAGGCGCGTTTGGAACCGCTATAATATACATGTAGCACCTTTTTTCTTTTTCTTTTTTTCTCAATTACATTATGCATGGTAGCATCACACCTAGTTATTTTGTTTGATATGTTTGTTTCCCAATAAGCTACAATTTAGGACTATTTTAGAGGGTGACATAAAAATATTTCTTTTAACTTACTTTTTTTCCTAAATATTTATGTTTCCCTTTTATTTTATACTTAAAATAAGAAAGCAAGGGTTTACTTTTTTTATACAGACAACTAGATATTTATTAAGTACTAAATAAGGTATTATTGACAAGATAAATATATCATCTTTCTTTAATAATTAAGATAAACATCTTATCTGTTGCTTTTCCTTTAATCTAAAGTTTAATGAAACTTATATTAACAAAATATTATTTAATAAGTTATTTCTTCTATAATTTTTAATACTTTTTCATGACATATTTTTATATTTTTTATCATTTTAATATTAGATAGGCATCATATAAATTTTTTATTTGATAATATTACTTTTTAAAATAAATAATGTAAATCTCTTGATGGTAATCTTCGCGTTATGACTTGTATGTTGTCTAAAAAAATATTAGCTTGCAGTACTTTTGGTGATCTCAATTAAATATAATTTACAAATTCATTTCATTCATATATTTAAATATTTTTAGAGGATACATTAGAATAGCTTAGATGGTCCCGATAATATCCTTTGATGCTTAATCATTATGCATCGAATAAATGAGTATTTATGGTGGCCTAGTTTTTTATGGTAATTTATTCTCTCCTTCATTTCCCTCTCTAAATCCTCACACAGGAAAAATTCTTAAAATAAATTTATAAATTCCCTCTTTCCTCCTCGTACTATGTGTACAAAACATGGTTCTAGTGATAATTTATCCAAATGCACGTACATATAACTAGATGATGTCAAAAGATTTCATAAGATCATGATGCAGGGTTGGTGTACAAGATCATATGTATTTACTATATATATATATATATATATGTTCTAGCCTCATCAATAAAAGTTTATCTCAGATTGGGGCACTCACCTCAAACTAACTAGTATATAGCAATCACTCGATGTCTCCCAATGCTTGAAATGTCTCCCCACCTACTCATAAAATTTTAACTATAATAAACTATGAAGATTTTGAGGTTAATTAAGGTAGAAAAGAGTGGGCAACATATTGAGTATTTATTTGGATACTTTGGATTGGGCTCCAAATTTCAAAAAGAAATTTAGCTTTTAAAATAATTTCGAATTTGGAAATAGTATCCAAATTTGGATTTAACATGAGAAAAATTATAAAAATGACCTCACTGATCCTAGGTGTTGATTAGGGCGATTTGACCAACATCGACTGGCAGTCAACACCGTTGACCAGCAGACCACCATTGAGCCATGTATCATTTTGAAGCACTTAGTGTTGGAAACAAAGCTCCCAATTCAATTTCATAAATTGTGCATTGTTTGGAAGCAATTCAATAAAGAAGCTTTATTTTAAAGAATATCTAGATTAAATTTATTAAATTCTACGATCAAGAAAATAGTTTTGGGGTCTTATGAAAATATTAGAATGAGAAAATTGAGAAAAATTTGAGGGAAATGAAAGTTGTTAAATAAACTTTTTGTAGATGACTAGGTAATGTTCCAATACAATTTTCGGGAGCTAAACTATGCCAAATTACAAGCATTGAAATTTCTAAAAACTCCCTATAATGCGATGATTCCAACATAACAAAATCCAACCAATTTGGTTCAAAAATGAAAGAGATATAGAGGTTCAAAATTTATCATTTGGAGTAGTTTGAATCTGGAAATTCTGAAAGTTTGGTTAAGTAAAAATGTTGATTTTTGCAATAATTTAAGAAATAAATATAATTGCCGAATTGTGGATGAAAACTTAATGTACAAAGATATCTAGAGAATCTCTCCAAATCGAGAATCAATTTAGGACCAATTATACAAAATTTGGACATCTATGAGGAAGATATGGGATCATGGAAGTCATTGCCTCAGAAGTTTAAAATCTAAACATTAAGAAAGTTATCCAAGTCTCAATGGGCTAGTTGAGTTGATGACTTCAAGGACTTATATCTCTTGATCTATAGATTGTTTGACCTTCTTTTAATTACCAATCAGTTCTACATGTAGCAAGCCAAATGTATAATGCAAAGACATTCTATTAGCATCATTATGTATGTAAGTCTGCTCATTCAAACATGATTAGTTAGTTATCTTACTAATTTTCCAGAAATTCCTTCTGCACAAGCTTATCAACTAACTAATTTTGTGCTGAATTTGTGAGCCATTACAAACTCCTATTTTAAATCTCATACATTATGGATATGGTATGAAGCAAGAGGATATGTTTGGCACCAAGTTGGCAAGTTCCTTCAATCTGGGGGACTATGAAGTCATAAAAGGTTAAAAGCATGTTAGTTGGTCATAGGGACTATGAAAAAATGCTAAAGGATGGAGAGAGTTATATAGGGCAAGGAATCCACCCAAAAATGACGCATAATATTTAAAGAGGTTTGAATGGCAAAAAAATTGAATTTTTTCTGAAATTAAGTTTTTGTAAAAATAAAAGGATTTATCTTTAATATTTCTTATCTGGATAAATGCTAAATACATATGTAAAAATTCAAATATTGTGAATTAATTGGCATAAAATTTTGCTTAAATCAAATTCTCGTATGTTTATTCATAATTGAAATTTCAAAATTATTTTGGATGAAAGAAAGTTAAGAATTATGTCGTATCTGGTCGGTTACTAAAAATGAAAACTTTCCAAAAATAGAAATTTAGACTCAAAATTATTATGAACATAATTAGGATAATTTACCAGTATTCTTATCTTCCTAAAACTTATTTGTAAACCTCTAAGGGTCAAATCATATTTTTAAATTTCTTGATCGCGATTAAAAATTCCTGCTTTATGGCTTTTCCAATACAAATTATTGGAACTCATATAAAAATTCTTTTTATAGGTATGAGACTTATAAACCTATGAATCATCTCAATTAAAGTCATAATTACTTATGAAACTTAAATTCGACTTAATCTTAAATTGGGGTGTTACAACTAATAATAATATTGTTATTATATTAGTCAATAACATCAATCATATAGTATTAGTAATTATTTATAATTTTATAATATTAGTAATAATAAAAATATTTTCATATAAATATTATATAAAAAAGAAAACGAAAAATGATTAATGTCGCCCTAAACGAGGCGGCACGTTTAAGCAAAAGCTGCCCCAAATGAGGCAGCATAAAATGTAAAAATCGCCCCTAACGGAGCAACATTGGTGTTGTTCTGCCACAATCTTGGTGGAACTTTATAATTACACCGGCCCTTTTTGGCCGGCGTGACAACGCTATGCTGCCTCACATCAAAGGAGCTGCCGCCCCGTTTGGGGATGCACTAAGAAGTAAGAACATCAGATTTCTTTTTCTCTTTTATAAATCTTGCAAAGTAAAACATGAAAACAACAAATTAATATAAAAGATTGAATTAGAATACCTATCTCACAAAGATTTCTTTCTTTCTTTTTTTTTTTTTAAATAAACACAAAGATTTTTTGTTTGACGAGATATTTGTTGTTGAGGTTTTGGAAGGGAAGGGTGAGACAAATTTTTTGAATGTTAAGGTTTAAAGAGGAAAATAGAGGAAAGAATTATGACAGAAGGTGGTTAATTATGTAGTATTAGGGATAAAAATTGTCTAAAATGACCTACGTTTAGTAAATTTGAATATTTAAGGTACCAGATATGGAATCCGGATTTCGCATAATATGCTCACTTAATACAAGAATGTTCTAGTAACATTATTTCTAATGCGCTTTTGTACACAAAATTGAATATAAATTTGTAAAATAATAGAAAAAGTAAGATAAGTCCTGCAGACATTACTAAAAATGTGTTTCCATCTTACCAATAACATCTACGTACAAGTGGAACTCGTAGTCACTAGAAAAAAGATTATAGTTTGAAGTGTCGGTAGAACAATTAGGATGTCCCATATCAGAATGGATTTATCTCTTATTTTTTGTATAAATACATATCGGGTTTAATCAATATTCACTTTAGATTTTCTATTTTAATTCGTATTTTATTTTTTATTACTTTGTAAGTTTACTATTTTTTGGATGTCTTTATTGGATTTTAAAACTTTTGATACTATTTTATTCATATTTAACTACCAAATATTCTTTGTAATCCCAATATTATTTAAAATAAATAGTATAATAAGTTTCAAATAGATTAATATGAATACTGCCAAACTGTACCTAAACTGCGTAATGCCAAAATTAAGTAATGGTATTGATATTAAAAAGCCCGATTTTGGCATTAATGGCATAAAAATCGAGGTATAAAATTTCAATTAAACCTCTTAAAATCGTACCATATACGCCCTTAGTAAATATATCTTTATAAAACTATTGGGATTCTCTATTTCAAATAATATTTTATCTTTGATAT
>JACFYI010003308.1:411985-430268 GCA_014898755.1 Handroanthus guayacan | reverse complement strand
ATGTTTACTTTGAGTACTAAGTGACATACACACGCACACACATGTATATATAGAGTTTTTATGACAATGTGGATACTAAATTTTGATTTCCCAAGTCCAAATTAATTACATCAAGATATATATATATATATATATATTTATGAAAGAACTTACTAAAACTCGCTAACCCATGTTCATTCATGTTCATGTTTTTCTTTAAGGCAAACTCTTAATCAAAACAGAACTTTCAATATCAAAAACTCCTTATGAGAAAGGAATTTACATTCTCTTAAAGCAGAACTACATCACTTCCTCTACCCACACCCCCACTGAGTAGCCTAAACTGTCAGCCATGTATTTCTTCATTGGCCTTTTGGACTATGTTACTCTTCCAAATGCAAAGGAGTTGAATGCTCATAGGACATGTTTACTTTGGTGGTATTAGTTAATGAAGGTTCGGTTATGGATGATTTGAAAAATGGTTTAGAAATTAGTTCAGATTTGGTGGTATGTGTACTTTGATAGTTTATAATAGCTTGTTTAACCTAATTTGTGTTGGTTGTCTACTTAATGATTTATTAATAAGTGGTTTGAGTTATTAAATTACCAAGATGCCCTCATTTTAAATAATGCTAATGTGATATCATGTTGCAGCCCAATCCTCATGTGCCCTCGTGTGAGGCTTTTTTAATGTTTTTTACCTTATGAAATAATGCCTAATCGTCATTCTCATGCATGATGGTCCAGGAAAGAGAGATTACATTGTGCGACTTTCACGACTTGAAAGCTTTGTCAATTTTATTATTATTTTTTTTAATTTAAAATTAACCACCACATAATGCTAGGGCGCCTAGACTGCTTTGCCCTAGTGCATGAACAGATAGAATTCAAGAAACAAGATCCATACAAGAATTTCTATACTTTCGGGTGGATACTGTAATCCTTCAAAGTAAACACAACCATAGTGGGTTTCGCTCCTGATTCAAACATGGATTAGAGAATGAATATTTTGTTGAAGGTTATGTTTCTGATATATTTGTTTTAGGATTTTTCGTAATAGATTCTTGAGTGTTCAATGATCTATGACTTGTTTTAGAGATAGTCAATACTCTAAGTTTTCATATTTTTTATATTTTATAATTTTTATGTTGTAGCTATTGTGACTGTTCATGATCTTTATAGGTTCTTTACTTAGAATGTTCTTATGGCAACATTTACCATTTGGGTATTCATCGACATGGTTGTATGTGTACATTTGAATCTTTTACTCTGTTCATTAGATGCACCTAAGATTCTTTTAAAAGCACAACTTTGTGATACAAAATTCTATTTTAATAATTGCAAAATTACATTAGTCCTGCATTAGATGAAAACAAGTAACTAAAGCAGAAACTCAAAAACTATGGTATATATGAAATTGTTTTCTCCATGACCATAGGGAATTTTGATAGATTCGCAATTTTTTCGATTGATCATATATTTTTCAATCACAAATGATAATATCATATTCAAAATGTATAATGATTTGTCGGAGTCAATCCTTCTCTCCCAATTAATTTCACACTCCTCTGATATAAACATCACATGTCATTCTAATTTATTGATATATGAAGTTGAAGTTCAATTACATTATGCATGAGAACTGCGTGCCAAGAATGCTAGTCCAACCTAATACAGTATTTACTTTGAGATATACAAGCCTATGGTAAAAACCCCATATCATGGGATGAGGGATCCTAACTGAGTGGTGGGATTAGGGATCATTGTCCTACTTAGCTTATCATTGTCACATGTCTAACATATCCACATAAACTCGAAACATATTATTCAATTAAAATTAAAAAATAAATGAGTTTTTAAACCTAATTCCTAACACTTAAACGCTGATTAATTAAATTGCATATATAAGTTCAAATAAATAATTGAAAACATTAAAGGCTCGTTTGCTTCGTAGGATAGGATTAGATGTGATTGATAAAGTAGATGATTTACTATCTAGATTACATACCAATCCAATCCCATAACGTGTTTGCTTGCATAGATTTGAAATAAGGATATCCTAGATTTTATCTGATTTATTGTTTGGTTTCTTGGATTACTTCTTGTGATAATTGATAAGATGTCATAATTAACCTTCATTTTTTATTATAATTACTTTTTCATCCCTCCATATATTATTTGGAAAAATTAAATTAAAGAAGAAGAAATTTAGGTTGTGAAGATGGGATGCTATTTTTATATAGTTGATTCAGTAGTTTATTTTCATAAATTAATTTCCCTATTAAAATTTTTTTAATTGCATTCAATGAATTATCAATTAGTTTAGAAAATTTAATTTTGTGCTATAACCAATTTTAATATTAGTTCAATTTATAAAATAAAAAGTTTATTAGTCAATTCTTCTATTAAAATTTGTTTCTAAAATAATATTAATTGATTTAATTAATTAATTTCTAAAAGAATATTTATTGATTTAATCATTTATTAATTTATATAAACACAAATTAATTAGAAAAAGAAAAAACGGAAAAAGAAAAAAAAAGCCACAAAGGCAGGCTCATGACTTGCTAAAATTAATTAAGTGATCTTCCATTTTTTTTTTAATTAAAATTATGGGTAACTTCGTCTTTTCCTTTATTAATCCTAAAAATCTATAATTCTTAGATTACGAATTCGGCCCCTAACATGGGATCCATAATCCAAAAGCTGTCAGAATTAAAGACCAGGCCACTTTTTAATATTGGGCTTTAAATATGTCAACCAAATACTAAATTAGTAGGGATTATGAATCAATTCTATGTAATCATTCCAACCAAACGAGCCCAAGTGAAAATATTAATTTCAAAGAAACGAATCAATTAGTCAAAAGTAAAATTGAAAAAAATAACTAATAGAAGAAAAAAAATTTATTAATTAATTAGAAAATAATTAAGGTGGTAAAAATTAATAAATCGCATAATTTTATTTTGAGTAGAAGGACAATAGATAGTAAAATATTAATCAAATAATTCTTTTAATTTGGCTAGGAACATAAAGTACACATGTGATGATTATGATAAACTAATTTATTCATCATAATATCATATGAAATATAAATAATATTTGATACGACAACAAAGTTCCATCACCAATTTTATCCCATCTATAATTAGTCTATTGTCATATCGATCTTTACACATGTCCTTAGCGCATGAGGTTATTTTTGTCGCAAAAAGCAATCACTTTAACTGACAAGGGGATTAGGGGTGATGGCTGTTGGGATTTACCAATCCCGGGCTGTGAAAGGGCGCAAGTAAATGTACTGTTCCATCTCTTTTTTAATAATCATGTATGTTTAAACATAGATTAGAAAAATTCTCATAAAAAAAAACATAGATTAGAAATTAATTATCTTATAATACATCCCTTTCATTATTGCTTTTGGGAAGAAAAAGGAAAAGTAAATTAAGTTATACTATTATAATTGTGTCAAGATCGGTAAATTCTGAATTTTAGCTTTCGTCTTAGTTTTGATAAGTGCAATAGCCATTGGCATACTCCAATGAGGTCTGCTCCTCAACTCCAAAGGTAGGTCTTATTATGATGAACTCGTACGCTTTGTTGTTGAAAGGGGATGACTTACAACCGAAGGTCGAGGGACTAACTGAGGTGACCATTATCAATAATCATCCAAAGCCTAAGTTAGTTTAGGCCGAGATGAAGTACTAAATAGCAAAGAGGCCACTAAGAACTCATAAATAGTAATAAGTTACCTTAACAATAACAGAGAAGATATTTATAGAGGTCAAAATGTAGCATATGAATAATTTCACGTGATGCCATCATGTGACCTCTAAAGAGCTATATCTACAACCATTAGCTCAAATCGTACTCACGAGTCCAGGTCAGGTCGCATCTCAAAAAAATAAATAGAAAAATATTTGAATTTTCAAAAGTCCAATCTCTCCTTCCCCATTCATCAAAAATAAAAAAAAAAATAAAAAAAAAGTTCTCTCCTCCCTTGTTCTCAAAGTTTCTGACTCCATCCCTTGCATTTATGTAATTATCCACTTGACATACGGGTATTGTCTCTACATTATTTTAACATTTAATAATTATATAAATATAAATATATATTAATTATGATTAGATTATAAAATGGACATTCGTGGAGTCGCCTACGATAGTACCTATTTTTCTTTTTCTTTTTTTTTTATATTTGAAAAAAGAGAGAAAAAGCAAAAAAGAAAAAAGAAAAGAAGAAGAAGAAAAAATTTTGGCGGGGGGGTGGCGCTCTCCCTTCTTCCCGCCATAATAACCAACACACATCAGCTACTCTTACCTGAGCTTTCTAGTTATGGTTGAAGAGTAGTAGAAGTAATAAAAAATGGAGTTTAGTTTGAGTGGAAATGCACTCAAGACCTTCGCTCGCTCCATCATCTGTCTTGCTCGCATCGGCAACGAGCTTGTCTTTCAGTCTTCTCCTTCTCAGGTTCCGCTGTCTGTTTTCTCTTAATTATTATTGTTATTATCCAATTAATTATCAACTGTTGTTGCAATGATTAATCGTAGTAAATTTCTTGTTCCGAATAACGTCAAGTATTGGAAATGAGAAGTTTTGGATTGACTAGCTACGGTCTCCTTCCTTTTTCTTTTAATAAGCCTAAATTGGTGTGGCTAAAAGTAATTAGGGTTCGAAGGGTTTAGGCTTGCCGGAGTTGGTGTTTGGTGATTTTGCGTTCCTAATAAAATTTTCTGTCAAGAAATTGACGATTTGGAATTGGAATTGGGCAGACTTCCTTTTGAAGTTGAATTGGTCTTTCATCAATTCCAATTGAAATAGCCTGATTCCGTGGACTCCCAGCACAATTTCAGGGTTTGGAAGTGCTTCTGATAAGCTAAATAAATAGAGTATTATTATATTATTGCAAAAAATAAGCTGATTTGTGGAAAGCCCCCTTTTCATATTTTTATCTCATCTTCAGCAATGGCATTTTGGTTTAGTTGTAAGTTGATGCATAAGCAATGTAAAATGACTTGTGTTATTGTAGTCTAGTTGTAATATGAAGTTGTTGGGGTTAACGTTATTTTTTATCCTTTTTATCTTGTTCATTTTTGTTTCTCTTTCTGGGTGGCAGCTCTCTCTCCATTCACTTAATTCATCCAGGTCGGCCTATCTATGTATAACATTCAAGCCAGATTTCTTTGATGTATATTCAGTATCAGGCAACCAGGTTCAATGCAGCGTGCTGTTGAAGGTGTACCTTGCTCTCTGTAACTATTCTTTCTTTGAGGAGTTATTCAATTGTGTAGATGGAATGATACTATTCTGATGGTGTTACACAGGCTATCTGTTCTGTACTGAGAACCCCAATTGCTAGTATAGATCATTTAAGTGTGATGTTGGCTGATTCTGATGCATCAAAAGTGCAGTGGACTTTGGACTGTTTTTCTGGTATGGGATACGTCTGCTTAATCTTGTATCTTTTTTTCGCCACTTCACTTGGTTTTACTTGAGTTTGTAGGCCTCGGTGGAAATTATATTTGTTGATGGCAGAAGAATATTTTGTAGAGAGGTGGATGCCAATTGTACAACCACCTATAGTTCTCTCAGTTGATCTGCAGAATGACACACAAAATAGCTATGGAGATGACAATTTATTTAACATTAATTAGTTTATGGAGATGCATAAACAAATTTTGACCTATTAACCACCAGTACAAAGATAGGCATGATAGGTTTGCGGTAAAGTAAATTAAGCACTTTTCTAAATGCGACAAATTAAGAGAAAATACATTATAATCATAAGATTTCGTTTAGCCATTTAATATAATGATGCCAACATGTTTAATTGAGTTTCTACTTTTAGCTTTTTCACTACTAATTAGACACAGGAGTTTATCTAATGTCATTACATGCTGGCCAGACTCCCTATGCAATCTTTATTTCTATCATACAGTGATAATCCAATCTTTACAGCACTACTTGACTGTATGCATATCTTTCACTGTAATTGGGAACTTGTCCTTCATGATTGACCTGCTGCTTGTGCACTTAGAATCATTGAGATTGTGTGATATCTGTACTAGACCTGAACTGTTGCCTAGATGGTGCACTGCATTTGTATATACTTTGTGAAGTCATGCTGCTTTTGCAAATTCAAACAATAACAAAGCGAAATTTGACAACTGAAAACATGACTCTCAAGAAAGCTTTGCGCTTATGTTCGGAAAACTGCAGATCATGAAAATTTGTTCAGTCTCAGGAAAATATTCAAGTCTAGGAAAAAAAAAGTCAAAATTTTATAGATCTGTCATGCAATTTTGGAGCAAATATGTTAGCAACTCCTATATAATCTTATGAATACAAGAGCTGCATATCATTTTTTTAACATATAACCAAGAAATAAATGGAAAAAAGAAAAATTTTGTTCGCACGCAAAAAGGGTGTTAGTATTCATTGCTCTGCATTTCTGGCTGTCACCATTCATGCTAGTATGTAACTCTTCATCCAGTGATTATGGATTTTAAATATTTACATACAAATTGTGTCTATATGTGGCATATAACTCATGCTCCCCTATGTCATGGCTCTTACCGCCAACGTTTCTTGCCATTTTTACAGGTATTAGAAAAGCATATTGGATTACTTGCAATGTTGAACCTGATGTACAACATCTGTCACTTGATCGAAGGAAGCTTCCCAGCAGCTTCATTGTAAGGCCTCGTGATCTTAACAGATTACTAGCTAATTTTCAGTCAACTCTTCAAGAGATAACGATCATTGCAACCCAACCAACTGCCTTGCCTCCTGATGCTGCTGATCAAATTGGGGGAAAAGCTGTTGAACTTAGAAGTTATATAGACCCAACCAAAGGTAAACTAGGCCATTGTGTGGTTATTTTTCTCCAACGGGCTCAGTTTACAGATAAAGTTAAGCTTCCATCTTTTAATTTCAGAAAATGATTCATCCCTACACACTCAGCTGTGGATAGATCCTAAAGAAGAGTTTGTGCAGTATACTCACGCTGGTGACCCTGTAGACGTAACATTTGGAGTGAAGGAGCTGAAGGTGATGCAACTATCCACTAACATATGTCCTCATATTTACTGAGATTTCTCAAACGAGCAGATTTCCACCAACTTACTACCATTTTATGTACATAATTCATATTAAGACAACCTCATGGTCAGTTACTAATCTTCACACTCTTGCCTTTGCTGTTCAACCTTCATTGTTGTCAAATCCATCTCTAGAGGGAAGCTTCTATAATTATTTCATTGTTATTTGTTATTTTCATTTTCATGGTCGCCGTCATCGTCGTGATCATCATATCATCATTTTTATTATTATTGTTATTTATTAGTATAAACAGTCAACAGACTTATTATCTTTCATTTTTTTCTCTTGTTCTCAGGCATTTCTGTCATACTGTGAGGGATGTGAAGTTGATATACATTTTTATTTTGACAAAGCTGGAGAGTAAGAGTCATTTTCTTTTGTGCTCAACTATATTTGATAAGCCTCTTCCTTGTTTGCTTTCTATCATATGTGAAGCTTTTGCTTATTGAGGATATCACATTTATAGGTATTGACAGACTTAAATCTGGCTTTGTTTGCTCATATGCTAAATTGTACATTCAAATTCTGGAATTTACATAATGCAATATAGAGAGTTGTAAAAAAATGAGCTAAGAAAGAGGTAGCAATGCACAATTTTTCACTGCCTGTATCTCAAAAACCACGACTTGCTTCACAGCATTTGTATGGTTCCCTCTCCAGCATCACCAAGACTTTTTTTTCCCTTTATTTTATTTTTTTAATTTTTGATTTTTTTATTTTTTGGGTCAGTGACCATAGACTTGTTTGACTTTATTTTGTGGCTATTGAATGTGTATGCTCTTTTTTTTGCCTTAATGTAATCTGACATTTGGAGAAACAGGCCAATCCTAATGGCACCAAAATTTGGCCTGGATGACGGCTCCTATTCAAACTTTGATGCTACCCTTGTACTTGCTACCATGCTTGCATCACAACTCAATGGTGTAAGTGCTTCTGAACTTCCACCAGCAGCCACTACGGGGGCCCGAGCACAGCAGGGGACAACAGGAAATACTTCTGACCATCCATCTGATCACACCAAAATTTGGTCTGAGCTCTCAGGTGAGATCAGCATATCTAGAATGTTAGTCTGTAAATCATAGATGTGTTTCAGGCATACCTCCACTTGCAGGAAGTGCTGCCAGAGATGGTAATGGTGCTGAAGATAGGAGAGTCCTTGGGGATAGGAATCAAAATGCCAATGAGCAGAGCACGATTCAGAGGATCGGGGCAATGAACATTTCTATAGATAAGAATGTTGAAGCAATGCCTGGTTTTCACGAGGAGTATCCTTATAATTTTTTACAGCTACTAGAGTTGTATTGCCGTCATTCTAATGGGTTTAAGATTAATGATCATAACCTGACGATCTGAGTTTGAAGGAATTAAAAAGTTGAGCATTATTGCTAATCCCTATTTCTGAAGAGAGGTTGAGGCCCTAATCTTGTGCTGCTTGTTTGTTTTATGAAGTGTTTCCACTTTAGGGTTTCTTTTACACAGATATATGGACTTAAAGAAGTGTGAAGATTGCAGTCTAGTGACCAATCATAGATGTTTCTCAACCCTTTAGCTGAGCGAAACTTGTCTATCAAGATTGGTTCCTGAAATCCTATGTTTTCTGTTACATGTTCATCTCATAGAATATACAGAATCACCTTGTCAGCATTTATTTTGGAATCACAATTTACAGTGTAAGGTGCAGCATATTACCAGATTTAAGTGAGTGGCTGTCCACTGTAAATGAAGATAAGCTTCAGTAGAAGTATTAAATAAGATATAAGCATGTTATACACTTTCATGCCTGCAGTTTCTCAGATATCAATTTCCTTGACCAAATGCACTAGTTGCCTTCCAATGGGAACAGACAATCCAGGACAACGTCAAGGTTGGTTTAAATATGCAGGTTTCTCTTTTCTTTTTTCTTTTTTTTTTCTTTTCCTTTCTTTTGGCTTAATAAACTATATTTCTCGTACTCCTTGGATGGAGCAGATATTGACGGCCATGCAATCTCACAATGCCATCGAAGCAACTGGGTTGATGCAGACGAGGATGATGATGAAGGGGATGAGACTGAGTTGTGTGTGGAGTCAACACCTCCTTACTTATGAAAAATGAGGCCCATTTTCAGCCTAGGTTTTGATAGAAAAATGAAAGGGCTAGTCATTTTTTCTACTGTAAGGTCGAATGTCTACCTTCCATTGCTCAAATGGGTTCATGTTCCTAAATTGACGAATAATGTATTCAAAATCAGGTAAATTCTTAGCTTCAAGCATGAGGTCCAACTGGACATTTTTTCCTTCATTTTCACCTTATAAACTAACATGATAACCACTGTGGCTATTTGATATGTGCCCTTATATTTGGCTTTGCTATTTTTGCTTTCTAACTCTGTCAGCTACAGAAGGGGCGAGGTTTACCGTTAATGGTAACTTCTCCGGTGCATATAAACCGAACTTGGGCAAAATTGTAATCCCAATTGTTTCTTTCTATGCATGCTTCACTGAGACATGATGAGAAATGTGGATTTTAGTCTCTGTAGTCATGATCAAATCGCTGTTTTTTTACAATTCATTTGAGTATGTAAATTTACATGCACATACAATGTTTATATGGCACATAACATACGCATACATGACGTATTAATACACTTGATATATTTGTACATATATGCCGACTTTAAATATTACAAATATATATACATAATATATATGTATATATGTATATCTATATGTAACCGCACACAGTTAATATGAATCAAACTGTATGGAAGTGTTAACAGAAAAAACACTAAGGCCAGAGTTTGGAACGGTTTCTGGGAATTCTGGCAGAATGAGTTGGGGAATGCGTTGAGAAAGACAATTTTTAGATTTATTTTTAAAAAAAGATAATTTTCACTATAGAAATCAATTTATGTAAGCTTTTTGTTGGTTAATGGTGTCACATCAATCTTCTATACTATTATATATAATTTTTATAGGGATATAATAACAGAAAAATATCTATTTATATATAAAATAAAGATTGGAAGATATGCATATATAGTTTTAAAAGATGTCATGATTTGAAAATGACTGGACTTTTTAATAATATTTTGGGGGAGGTACTTGTTTTTCATTTCGATGGAATGAATTTGTTCTCCCACAATAAGTTGAAAACAAAACCGAAGATCGAAGTAGAAAGTACTAATTGAAATGACTCTAAAACTACTTCTCTTGAAGAATAAATTTTTCATAAATGAAAAGTTAATTCAGAAGCAAATAATTCTTTCCTGAATGTCTTATTACCATGTTGTTTAAACATCGGACTGATTTAGAACACTGCAGAGACTAAACTGAAAATAATATAGATATTTCTAGTTTATTGATCTAGAATTAGTATTCCAGTTCCTATGTGCTGGAAATTTTATTTAATCATATAATTACATATAAATCACATAAAGAATATAAATAAGATGCTTATATATATATACGTAACAAAAATTGTCTATCTACACATGGAATTGGACTCGTCTACAAGTCTTGCTTAGCCATCACAACCACCTCCTGTTATTGTTTGGAATCAACCATGAACATCGTGACTTGTGGTTGTGAGGTAGCCTCTATGATATGCACCTCAAACTCATGGTCTTTAGTAATGTTCTAAGAAAACGATAGGAGTTTAAGAGCTAAGTTGTATTTGTGAGAGTCCCATTTGGATGAAATGAGATTAGTTGAAGAAGCGATCCTAAATAGTAGTTTCTCTATGTAGGGAAGAGTTGCAATATAATAAGAATTGTAATCCCAGCTAAATATGGGATAGTGTTATTCAAATATAAATGTCAATTAGATCGTGGGTCCAAACCCAAACCCAATATCCCACATCTACTCATAAATATTTGGCTCAATCTCCTAGACTTCCATCCTCATATTATTTTCTTTAATCTCACGTCATTTCTATCCTACAAACAATGAGGCATGCAACGAAGTAACAAATGAATAATGGTGAAA
The DNA here is from genome assembly GCA_014898755.1 of Handroanthus guayacan. Taxonomy (NCBI): domain Eukaryota; kingdom Viridiplantae; phylum Streptophyta; class Magnoliopsida; order Lamiales; family Bignoniaceae; genus Handroanthus; species Handroanthus guayacan. The sequence continues at coordinate 419,222 of JACFYI010003308.1, read as the reverse complement.
GTAACATTAGGTCGCCACCAAACTACCATGACCCTATAACTCAATAACTTGATATGTAACTAACTCACGTGAACACAACTAATCAAACCTTTCTAGATCCTCAATGAGATCCAATAGAGCATATTGAAATATCCCAAAAATGTATTCATGTTCATGACTAATCAAAACATATTATAGGCATAGTTACCGAGGCAATGTGTATTACCAATTTAGTTCTTCCTAGGCTCCTCATGCCAATTAGCTTTTTCTTGATAGCTTTCCAAGGCTTTGAAAGACCAGATTAAATGTCATAGTTGGATAATCTGCTAAAGTGACATCTCAAGCTTACAATTCATGGTCCAAAGTGCCAAAGGCACAAGAAATAGTACGAGCTAACATATAGTGATGAAGCAAGGACCAATTCAAATAATTTCCTTAGGTGGTCATCTCAAAGCACATTTGAGATTACATGTTATGGTAGAGCTCTCACTTAATTTAAATGTGTCATGTTCTTAAACTCATACGAATCATAGTCCATTAGCGGTCCAATCACCTGACCTGTGCAATGCCCTACAGTCACTCTAGAAAGGCCTCCTAGTTGTTTACAGAACAAACATGCTTTTATGAAGCTTTCAACATGGTTCATAATCAATCAAATATGCCTAATCTTACCTTTGAAGATAAGGTGATTATTAGTTATAAATAGTAACTTTCCTCATTGCTCCAAGCATGAAGGTGATAATTGCAGATTAAGTAGTATAACATGATTTTAAATCTCATCCTACTCATTATCACAGTGTTTGGGCGATCGGGGGGAAGGAGTCAATCATAGTCTAATGACATTCATATTTTGCACATCCAATACAAACTACATAATGAGAATTCAAATATATCTCATTACAAAGTATTCTTTGAACGCTACAAAAATTGAATTCTACATAATTTGATACCAATAACATGCCTTTGGAGCATATCTCCTCACAAAGGATCGGAAAAGGGATAAGCAACAAAATATTTTTAGGAACATGCATGAAAGTAATTTCATTATACACGATACTTTTCTTGGTGAAGCAATATAGCATATTAGTATCCCTTACTTCGTCAAAAGTATCAAGCACTTAAAGCATAAAACATAAGCAATTTTATTATCACAAAGATAACGATAACCTCACAAACGTGTGACATATGCGCATCATATCAGAAACTATCATTTAACGAGATTACTTCCAATATCTTAGACCGCTCTCTTTACCAATTGATTGTGTTGCAACATTTGCATCAAGGATTATTTTGATATCCATTCACTATTTTAATTTCTAAACACATGAGTAATCAAGTAAACACAATTTTTATCAAAACTTCCACGATGCCTATGTAAGCAATACTAGGTAGAATTTACTTTCTTCTTCCAATTTAATGCATTTCTAAGAACATAATCTTGACACAAAGTTTTCACAAGATTAGTTGATGCATGCCGACCCGAGAGCATCATAAAAAAATCTGGATATCATGATACTAAATATATATCCATTTTCTTCCATGCCCATCTCAAATGTAAAGGACAACTACTTCTAAGTGGTGATGCCTCCATGTCGTTGTAACTATCACATTATGGCTTATATACAAAAAAACTAAGTCCTCCCACCTATCTTGACACATATAATGTAGTTTACACAATCATCGTCAAATTTACTACAGTAATAGCTTGATGAAATCGCAGCAACACTACTTGGACAACAGCTCAAGTGCAAATGAAGCATTTCAAGTAACAATGTTTGTGCTATAACCCCATTTAGACGACCCACGTAAATCTTTTAATCTATTTATTATTTGTTAATCTACACATGTTGGATCAAACTCATTTACAAGCCAGACTTCGGCCAGACTACGAACATTGTTTCTTATTTGAGACCAACCAAGGCCATCCTGACTTAGTATAAGTAGCTTCTAAGCTATTCCCTTTGTATACTCTCAAATCGACCATACTACGAACACTCTGTCTTATTTGAGACTAACCAAGGATATCCTGACTCATACTCATGAGTAACTTCTAAGCTATTCCCTATGTATACTCTCAGATCCATGGAGTATCTTGTTATACTTCAAAAGAAAAATCATAAAGAGAAATATTGGAAAACTTTTTATTCGATAGTCTTTTTTGAAGATTATAAGATTACTCGACTATCTTCAAAGAGGAATTTCAAATAAATAATCTTTCTACACATAAAGTAGTCTGAATTCAATAAGAATTGTAATCCTATCTAAATTTGACAAATTCCACTTCATTATAAATGTCAATTAGACAGTAGATACAAAATATAGGAATCCTCGTACAATTTTCCTCAAATGATGTGATCTTAGGCACTTAAAAACCCAAAATATTTGTATGCCAAGATGTCATGAGTGAATCAATATCTCTAACTAAACATAAGCTTTTATAATGAGAAATTAATGTTAATTATAATATGTAACGTCTTATGAGTTGGATATTTCCCTAATACAAAGTATAATTCCTTTGATGGCTTTGGTAGACTGATAATTAACAACGATTCCACAACCTGTCATGGAATATTGGATGTTAGGTAGGAAAAAGTTGAGCTCTTAAATTATTAGAAAATATTAACAAGTTTTGTTTTTTATCTTAAATTACACCAAAAATGAGGATTAGTTTTTTCTTAATTAATGTATATTTTCGGTACCAAAATAATTGACTTTCGTTTTATTAAATATAATTTTGTTGAATAATGAAAAAGGTTCTCGAATTAAATTTGTCTAATGTTATCAACTCATAGTTAATAATTCATAGCCATTCGAATATATAATTAATATATACCTACGGACTTAAATCATTAAACATTAAGAAACCAATCAAGAAAGGTTATCGTGCTAATTTTCAGAAAACTTTATTTTTTATTTTTTTTAATTTCGACAAAACTTATTCATCATCCATCTATAGGAAAACATTCTTGATTATATAGATGTCGTAAGTGGAAGGGAATAATTAATCTCTTTCTTTTTCATTATAAAAATTCTATACCTAAACCAAAAGTGAAGCTATCCTATACATAATTCCAAATTGATAATAGAAAAAAAAAAAACACTGGATTTGATTTTTTAAACATAATAGATTAATAACCATTTTCATATTGCTCTCAATTAAATTGTTACCGTCCTTTGAATGCAGTGCTACCGCCTCCACCTTTTCATATTAGAGGTACAAGGTTCGAGTTCCACCGACAGTGTGTGGATGTTTATCTATCCTATGGTAGTTTTTATCCACCAAATAATAGTTTGAATTATTTGAATTGTATTTAGTTATATATGTGATCTTTAAAATGTATTCTTGCAATGATATTGATGTATAATTGAATGAAATCGCTTCTCTCAAAAAAAAAAAAATTCGCTCTCAATTAAATTAATAAAATTATTAGTGTAAAATATTAAAAATATATTAACATTTGATTTGTATTTAAGTACTTAGCAAAAAAAAAAAAGATTTGTATTTAAGTGGATTAAATTTGCTTATTTGAATCTCACTTTTGTGATAACTAAATCAAACTTAACTATAACATTAAATAAAAAAATAAGTTGGAATAATATTTATTTAAAATCTGATTCAGTCAAATAACGCTTTTCTTTTTATATTTTTTTAAAGAAAAATAATGATTAGGAAAGAAAAGATAATTATACTGAATTAAATTAAAGAGGGAAAGGAACAAAATTTGGAAAAAGGTCATGAATATGTGACAAAGAAGACACAGCTGGCAGCGGAGAAAGTTGAAATCAGGACGGCTAACGACGCGCTAACACCGAATTTTAATTTTTTATTATCTTATTAGGATCCCACTCACTTTTTTTTTTTTTTGGTTTTAATAATTAATAAGATTATAGAATGTTCTATATTTTAATTTTAATTATAAGGTATGACATTTGTTTTTAATATGGGTATATCAATGTGGATTTATAGAGTTTAAAATTGACCAATCCAATAAATAATTTTTGAGGTAAATATTGCTTATCTTTTGGAATGTTACGCTCTTTATTAATTAAATTATTCTTATTAGCTGTAAAGTAAGCCATTCTTTAATTTTATTACGGAACTCATCCAATACCTTAAATTACAGATTTTTTTTTTTCTTTTTTTTTCCTTTTTTCTTTTCTTATTTCTTTTTTTTTTTAATGCATATGACAAGAAAAAGTTGGCAAATGTAGAAATTTTCTTGATGTGGTACTAATGTGGTCTAGGAATGGGGCCAAGGATCAGAGGGTAAAAAGTAAAATTTTGACTTGAAAGTGCAATCGACTTCAATTGAGAAAGTCTCCTATTGACGAAATTTTTTCCTAATGCGACTGTGTGAAAAAGTGAGTACGTACCTTAATTGATCATCATTAGGTGGTATTTATGGAACTTAAGTTGAGAATTATTGGGTTTTTGAGCTCGCGAGACCATTCCCTTTAATTATAGTTTGATTGATTAATTACTCATATTTACCATTAACCACATTTAAATCCGATCAATATGTTGTTTTACTTTTATGCCCTTGAGAGGATAATGGGTATGTCAGGTTTCATGAGAAGAAAGTGGTGTAATTTTTTTTTTCCCCGATTCACCGTCCCACGTTTGATATTTCAGTAAATAACAAGAAAACAAACCATTAGAAGAACTTTGAATTTTGGATGAATAGCTAATTGATGAATTTGATTTAAATTTTTTTGACAAGTTTGGATTTTTTAAGAGAAATAATTACTTTCAATCGATACATTATCGATACAATAACATAACATTTATGTACATTTATATATCAAATATATTAGTAAGCATAAACAAGTCCCGAGTTTCATGTGTCTCATAATTTACTTTCCCTTTAATTAACAAGTACGGTAAGGTTATATTTGCCATTGTTTTGAAGCCGATGTTTCATTCTCCTAACGTAAACTGAGTTTTATTCTTTAAAAACATTATGAAAAGATTCTAATAATTTTAATATTACATCTGTTACTATTATATATGTTCATATCTTAATCATTTTTAATAAATACATTAATTCTATATCATTGAAAAAATAACATATATAATATAAAAATTTGATAAAACACAGATAACCAAATAAAAACTTACATAAAAATACGTTAAGTGAAATTTTGTCCCTATATATTAGAAATAAAATCAAGTATAATTACATTCTAGCGTGGGATAAAATTAAATTGGAGATAAAATGCCAAAAATACCCTTCTCGTACATAGTCCACACCTCACATAATGAAGATCTAGGCCTATTGACATGGGTTCCAACAGTACTTGATCCCGACCTGGCAGTCCCAAAAAATAGGACCCCAGCACATGACTGTCAATCTATCTAATAAGAGTTCTAGAAGTGGCACTATATGTAAAGAAGTTGATGGCATAATTTGGACACTATAAGCACCTCGTCACGTGTATTTATATCTTTCAAACTAAAAGAAATAAAACATTTAGAAGTATTGTTAATCTTATTTATTCTATGTAATCAACGATATAATTTTTTAAGATTTTAAATTACTTGAAAATTGTTTTGTGTTTGTTGCGTAACTTTTCTTCCCTCGTCGAAAATTTTAAAATCAAATAGAAGTGTTAAATATGGCGCCTTAGTTACTTAGGCTCGTGGCCCCAATAAAGTGGTAAAAGGCTGCCGCTAAAAATGGTTAATCAATAAGTGCCGGCTTTTTTTTTTTAAAAAAATATTCTTTTGCAGGGTCAATTCATAAGGAACAACTTTTATTAATTTCCTAGTGATAATGGAGTTCCACAAACTAAGAAATTAATGCATTTCATTTTTATTATTTTGAGTAAAGAATGTAAGTTTGATTGAGAAAATTAAGCTGGATTAGATTGGAAAAAAGCTTAAGTATATTTAAATGCATAGATTCGATTAAAAAAAAAAAAATCTCAAGCCACTAGAAATAATATCATTGTTTATTTGAGTTATGACCATTTAACTGAAGTGTTATAAGTAGCTATACATATCCTTTAAATTCGAGCACTATAGAGCTATTTGTTATAGGAATACGCATATAAATTTCCGAGCATAAATACAAGCTTAATAATTAGGAAAAAAATTATAGGAAAAAAGAAGATACTAGCATACATTCTACTTGAGTGCTATACCAAATAATCATTATTCACTATTCAATTCATGTGACGGGACTTTTAGGTCAATTAAATAGTTCATGATTCCGATAAATCAGAATACTATTTTTTGTTGGAGAAGAATTGTTATATTTTGAAAGACTGTTTGTTGGAGACCTAGCACCAAAGATCTGGAGACAAATAGAGTTTTAACCAAAATTTTGGAATAATATGAGTCGATCAAACAATTTTGGATTTTAAACTTGATTGTTGGGTAGCTTTTTTTATTTTTTAATTTCTACTTTATTGATTGTATGCTATTTATTGTCCTATATGTGATTTAGCCATAACTTTTTCTATTTCAATATAATTTTGATTAATACAAGCATTTCTCCTAATTTTTCTAGCAAAGAAATCAAAAAGGGAACGAGGTTCGATGGGCCGTAACCTAGTTGGTTAGGAGAAGGTCTCATGACCATGAAATTATGAGTTCAATTCTCATCTAATACGTGTAGAGCATTTTGTTCAACTGAAAAATAGTTTGTTTAAATTTTCTACTATATAATAGTTTGATTAGATATTTGCGTCTTAGTTATTGATTTCGAATATTTTTAATTTGATATATTGATATTAAGAATTAAATATATTACTTGTATCCCCTAAAAAAGTATATAAGGAGATATCTTTGAGTTGAATGAAATATTATCAACATATTAGAAAATTTTCAGAATTTTATCAAGCATGCAAGTCATATAATGACGAGATTTGGCATTGGTTCAGCTTAGAAAAAAATAATTTTTATTTAAGAAAATTAATATAATAACAAAAGTGATTAAAAAAAATTAAGAGCATTTGCAACAGAAAGTCAGAAAATGACATAGCATCCACAGCGAACTTTATCTTTACATTTCATCATTTGATTAAATTTTTTTTTTTAAGAAAATACTGTAAAATGCCATTTGTCAGACTGAATTTAATACTTAATTGTATAAAAAGAAGGGGGTGCAAAATCCAATACAAAAGAGTGACCCCTTCCAACGGTCATTTTCAAATGGTGCCCTGCTTACCCTCAAATAATTCTCAACAAATTAAAAATGAAATGTAGGGAAATAAAGAAACTGGAACAGCACTACTACAGTAGTGGGCAGCCATA
>JACFYI010003308.1:344629-374595 GCA_014898755.1 Handroanthus guayacan | reverse complement strand
ATGTCTTAAAAAGTTGACAATAATGACAGTATAGATATATCCTACGAATGTTAATTGAGATTATTCGTGATGGAGACATGTACCGTGGATCCAGATTTAACCAACTCATAAATTCTTCTGGATTTGCAAAAGCATAGTCATACTTTTGGGAGATTTGAAATAAATGGATGTTAATTGGTGAAGGGACAAAGCAGGAAACCATCATTTCGAGGCTTCTAAGAGCCAAACATTCTTTACGCTAATTAAGTACGTAACCTCACCAAGCCATGCATGAGGATTATAATTAAGTAGGAAGTGGGCATTTTGAAATTGGACTTGAACTAGGACTTTGTTAAGCCTCATCGTGAATCCTCTTGCAAGTGATTGGTGCCATCATGAATGCCGATATAAGTATTGCATGGTTGTTGTCAGCTCATGCTGTAAGGTGTTGGTTTCGTGGAACAAGAGTATGTTCGTTTTTACACATCATCAATGGAGTTTGTTGATCAAATCATTACCCATTGGCTTTGGGTGACACATGTGCTACAATGGCTTGTAATATCCCATGAGTTTATACAATTTAAAAGATTAAAATTTTTCAACTTTTCAAAAAATGAAACCTGAGATAAGTATTATCCGGGTACTAAAATCATTAGAAAGTATATTTTCATGAATTACGGTGCATGGACTAATGTGAGATTTGAAAGATTGAATTTGAAAATTTATGTTCGTCATCAAGTAAGGCCAAATGATTGGGAGATTATTTAGAGATTTGGAGTGATTTATGATCATCGAAAAAGAAAGGGCTATTCGTCTCAAGTGTTGTAATTGAGGAGATGAGTTGGATATTCTGAGTGATGTAGGATCACTGAAAAAATAATTTTATATTATGATAATGAAATATGGTTTTGTTGTTGTGATCTTAAATTTTTTGATATCATATCGAAAGATTCGTAAGACTTGAAGTATGTTGCGTGTTATAATGATTGGAGAAGACTCTGTTTCATGTAGAGACACTAATGTACATAAGTGGATGCTCGTTAGAGAATAATGCCCATCTCAAAACTCTTGATACTATACAAATACTGACTAAATATTTGCTTTTTCCAATCAATTTTGTGCTAAGAGCTTATGGGTATTCCCTACATTCCCAATTTGCTCGTAGATGGAGAAAACTGTTCTTGATATATGTTTTGAAAACTATATATCAATTTAAATATATGGTTGTATTTACCCTTTACTTTTCTTTCTTTTTTTTTTTTTTTTTTTTTTTTTTTTTTTTTAGTGCTTTATTGTACTTTCCGCTTCATTAGTTTTCTTTTTCAGTACGATCTCCCATAATCGTATCGATCAGAGATCCTCCCGTTGTACCATCTTCTTGGACACAATTGTGATGTGGGCCACAATTTTAAGGCTGGGGGCCCTAAAAAATTTGTTTATTAAGACTTCAATAATTGGGCCAAGTGGGCTGGCCCATAATGTCCGTGATTGCGAGTTATGACCCACCCGCAAAATTATTCGTAAGTGTCATCTCAGAGGGAAACACATTAAAGTCTGCTGCAATCCCAATGTGAGATTTCAACGTATCTATTTAGATTTGCAGAATGAGTTAAATAAAAACAAAAAAACAATACTTCATCTTAAAAGGACAAAGAGAAATAATTGAGAGAGGAAAAAGGTCAACACGTCATAAACAAGAAAGAATAAAATAAAAATTAGAATACTAAAATCATATTTCAAAGTTTTAATATATTACATGTTATATATGGGGACAATTAAGTTAATTAAAATTGTCATTTTCTTGAATGCATAATGAATGGTAAACAATAATATATAATTATATATAAAATATTACTAATATATGTATAATTAACTATTTGCATACTTTTCCTTTAATTTGTTTAAGAAAATTAGTTTTCATTAATTTTGTTTCCTCCATATCCATGTCCCTGTTATCAATGTACGACTATATTGATACAGTATAACTTTATTTAAAAATTTTACATACATTTATATATAAATATCATATACAAAATTATATATTTATAAATGTTTAGCTTGATGTACGTATTATTATCTCCAAAAATATATAATTATACTATATTCATTTACAAACACACACTAAAATACATATAATAATAAATATTATATTAGTATATATACATGTAAATATATGTCTATTTAATATACGCATATTTATATTCCCTCGTACAATAATTAGTATATACATATAAATGCATAGGTGTTCACTTTCTTCCATTGTATGAGAAAAATTAATCTCATTCTCATTCTATATATATATATATATCGCGTGTACACTTATAAATATAGAATTATATTATAATATGTATGTAAATAAATTATCCTCGTAATTTAAATTATAAATAATATTATAATATTGACAAAAAAAATATTAGACCTATATGTGTAGATTAACTATTATATACACACACATACTAATATATAAATAAACTATGCTATGGTTAATATATTCTCTTTCGAAACTTATCGAATATATTTTGGTTATATATATATACACACTTATGTACTAATACACTTATGTACTAATATATACATTATTACTATCTATATGAAAATATATACTTCTGTATAGTAACATATAATTATACATATAAAAATACATAAACACATATGTAAAAATATTTCTATATGTATCTTTTCTTTTTCTACATAATAATTAATTTTACGTATAATAAAATATCTCATATTAGTGAAAAAAATATATAATACACGATAATTATATCTCAAATCTCATAACTTGACGAAAAACACCTACTAGCTTAATTTGATGTTCATATATCATTTTCACACAAGGAATACATAACTTTTGTGCTTCCATATTACGAGTATATTGAAAAGATGAAAAATTTATGTTTGTTTTACCAATTAGTGATTGCGTTTTTACGGTCACTAATTAATGACCAAAATTAAATTCAGTTACAAATTAGTCACTAAAAAATAATTTGGTTACAAATTAATGACCAATTAAAATGGTCACTAATATCATTGCCTGAGAAACAAACCTATCACTAATCAGTAGCCGAAGTAACAATTGGTCACTAATTAGTAACCCAATCTGTGATGCCATAGAGGCCGTCATTGATGTGGTCAGCAATCAGTCACTGAGCGGTTACTAATCCGTCACTGAGTAATCACTAATTTTATTTTCAGAATTATAATCAAATCGGTCATTGAACGATTACTGGTCGATCATTAATTCGTAATCATAGAGTGCGGTCACTAAATAAGGTTATTGAAATCTTATTTTTTATAGTGAAAGTTGCCTTTTCCTCTTTTGCCCGAAAATTGTCCCATGTGATTTATAAATGATCTTTAAGGCTTTGAGATTTTTACTTATTAGGGGTTAAAAAAAGAAAAAGAACGTCTTCTCCCCCACATTAGCCAAGGAAAAGATAAGTTAGGGTTTTCTTTCAAATTAATAAATCATGACCATCATAAATCTCATAATATTACAAAAATCACCTTCAAATTCGATTGCAGCTCGTAGACATACGTAGGTGTTAAGGGGTACTTTTAATTTTGAAAACATGTGAATCACTTAAAAAAAGAAAAAGAAGAAAGAAAGAAAAGAGAGGAAAAGAAAAACAAACAGTCCAAACCTCATAGTATTTTTTATTAATCCAATATTTTTTGAGTTTATTATTGTTAATGCATCTAGATTAAAAATTCTGGACTATGTTTCATTGTTTATATGGTTCCAACCAAAACATCAATATAGCTACCCTGCACATATGCCCCTTGCCGGATAATTACCTCCACACCCCTAAGTTTTGTCATAATTATCAAAATATTACTAGTATTTGGATAATTATCATTATATCCCATAGTATACAGTGTCAATGCATATTACAATTAAACTCTTAAACATATGCATAATTATAGTTAGACTTCCTAGAATGATGCATAACATTACAATACACCCCTTTATCTAAGGGGTATACTTGTAATGATTAGGATTTTCAGGAAATGTAGTGCTAATTATCCAAATATTAAGAGATATAATGGTAATTATACAAACTCTAGAGGATATTTTGATAATTTTGATAAATCTCATAGGGTGCTGAGGTAATTATCCCTTAATATAATCAAGTGTTTTTTGGGTCATCTCAGACTCTACAGATGCCATGTTATCTCCAAGATACAGATTATGAGGTTGCAAAACACACCTCAGTGAAAAAGCAGTAGTCGAATGGTCAAAGGGAAATATGAGCCCTAAGTTATTCAAAAAATATTTTTCCAGAAATTAGGCAGCTAGCTTCACCCTATATATATTTTATGCCAAAATAAAGTAACATACTCAAGGCTAAACAATTTCATGGCTCATTCTTCGCAGTTCCATTATTGTAAAATAATGATTATATTAACCCCAGTCAAGCTCAATTTTTCATGGAAAGTTACCTTAACACGTTCCTGAGAATTGACATGATTATTAAATATCCCATGAGATTTCACTGCAAAAACATTGAATATTTGCAATTAAAAAAAAAAATAGCCGCAGTGGAAGTAATAGCTAATAACGCAAAATTAAGAGCTATGGTGAATGTTGTAGCCAATGATCCAAAAATTCGAGGTGAAAAAGTCATTGGGCATGACTACTCTGAGGTGATAACATCTACTACGGCTATATATCATAACGGATTTTAGATTCCCCTCGAATAAACCATGCATCATTACTATGATGAAGCTGTGACAAATGAATATTTGCTACCACTATTTCCTATTAACATCAACTTTCAATTGTAGTAATTACTCAAATTTTTTGTAGTGTTTGAATAATCATTATTATACCTGCTACCTTTAATTCAATTGATAAGAAACTTAAAAGAACTTCATAATATATAATTCAAAAAATTTCACACCTAAGAATTCAAGTACCAATTACAGTATTTATTTCACACAATATATAATTCAAAAAATTTGATAAAAACCAAATTAATGTCTCAAACTAATTGAAAAGAATTCGTATTTTCAATACCTCATGCAACTTTTGACTTAATAGATATAGTTATATTTTGTTGGCTCGTACTTGCAACACTCTTCCACATGAAAAATTTCTATTGATGATTGACCAATATTGTTAACAGGAAGTATTAACTATTTCACTAATGCTATTTCTAACTTGTCTAATTCGAGATACATACATACATACATACATATATATATATATGCATATTTTCACATTGTGATATGTATTAGGGATATACGTTTTTTCATTTTGTTTTTTGATCATCACTCGACTTTTAAAACATGACTAGTGTGCATTTGGGTTGATTTTTGTTATGAATTGTTGGGATAGATTTTAAAACTTTATTAGATAGATTATACGTATTCTAATATAGGAATTTATTTTTTCTTTTCTTCAATTACAGAAAGCAATTTAGGTAACTCAGATCAACTAAGAAAATGGCGGCGTTAAGAATTTCCACGGCCAATTTTTGTCTAATATCTTACAGTCTTTGTTGTAATTATCTTGGCAAAAAGACAAATTCCTTCGCAATATTTATTTTGAGTTGTCATAAATTGGGATAATTGACTCAAACATCGCCTAGAGTATGATTTAATTACAAAAATACTCCATGTTGTTTAGAGAATGAAAAAAACACCTCATACTGTTAATTCAACTAGCAAAAAACTTGAAAAGAAACTATGTAATATTATGTAATATTACAACTAGACGCGCTAAAAATTTGATATATTGATTGAAATATTAAAATATATCTCCAGTTAATCCAACAACAGATGATGTATTGTATTCTCACACTAGAGAATGTTATTGTAATTAGGACAAACCTTCCAAAGATGCTATAGCAATTATCCCTTATAAAATTAGTACAACATAAGGAGGAAACCTCACCCAACACTATGGCAAATGGGAACTCTTCACCATATTCCAAAACCTACCAGATTTACTAACCCCAGTAGAATCAGCAACCAAGTTTTACAAAGCACTCCTACATTGCCTTAAGCTGCCAGCTTGCAACATAGTGACTAATGAAAATTTAGAAGAACCATTTGTCAAAGCTTTTTCAGTTAGTTGAAAAAGGTAACTGATGCAAAATTGAGGAATAGGTCATAGTTTTTTAGTTGGAAAAGAATTAGGCATCTACATTTAAAAATTTTCCAAATGAATCATGTCCGTTTTGAGAGTTTAGCAGATAACCTACCTCGAACTGTACTCAAATCACACTGATGCTTACGGGATTTCCTTTTCCTTGGCATTCTCCAGGTCTTCCTTCTATCTAAGCGCTGACGACGTATCTCAGGATCTGCCCATCCTTTTCCCCATTCTGAAAAACTTGAATAAGATTTGCTTCTGTTCATGGACAGCAGCATATCTGCTTCCGGGTAAACGTGAAATGTGTGATCCAACTCAGACTTCAAGAATTGCAGCCCAGAGGAAGTAAGTTCTGGAAATTTTATCTGAACACGAGTCTGCACGTCATTGCACAAGAAATGTGATGAGCAACGATACTGCTGTGTATGAGAGAATATATTTTCAGAAAACTTATAACCGCAAAATTTGATCGTGCTAATCTATGCTCATGGGGATCTTATATATTGCTAAAAGGATTCATGATAAAATATGTCTTCGTCATGGAATTAGACCAAACAACATCAAATTTTACATGGTACCAAATAGATTGTCCAGAGTATGGTAACCGTTTGACATCTGTCACAGCACTATAGATTCTTTCTGAAAAGTTACAAATTAGAATCCAAGGTCTTTTCCAGAGCATTTTGTTTCTATACCACCAAAAAACCTAAAAGTTTCTTTCTCAGGTTTATAACTCAACATGGAACTCTTCCAACTGTCTCTTTGTGTGTGTGTGTGTGTGTGTGAGTGAGAGAGAGAGAAAGAGAAATGGGGTGTTCAAAACACTTGCATTATTATCTGTACAAGAACACTTTAATTGATTTCGGATAAGGACACCACAGCAAAAAGGCCTTCTAGCAAGAGACACGTTTCTGTTCCAGAGAAATCCAACTTCCTAATTTGATGAAATACTTTGAAAATCAATAAAAGTCATAGCAGATCAGTCATCTGGTCCACATTTTATCCTGTTTTTGAAGCCTCAATTTATGGAAGAAGATAAATTTCTCAACGTGAAAGGTCTGAGATGATTATAGCTAAGATGATTGTATATATTATAATGACCTTAAATGAAGATCATACCATGTCACCTCCCTCTCGAATTAACCCTCTATCTTCTAATATACGAGCAAGACTGCGCCACCATATGAGGTCACTTGTAGCAAATGTATGATTCTGCAACATAGGGAGAATTAAGCACAATAAAGAACAACAATATTTGTCAATGTCAAAAATAGAGAATCATAAGATCGAAACTATGGCACAGGAAGAATGCATGAAATTTTGCATGATCTAGACATTCTAATATGTAACACATAATTGTGCATGATAATATGTTACTGCATGCTCATGCAAAGCTGGCATATTCTCTGAAAGTGCATTTAGGTGTAATTTTTAAGAAATTATATGGGAGATATGTGTGCAGAACAGCTGCGCTTTTAGCACAACTACCTGTTCCCTTATCCTACTGACAAGTGCCCTAATGTTTGGTTTGTCCTTCAATATCCTGCCTTTAAGGCTGTTGATGGCATCATCATCACATGAGATATCTTGACCACTCTTGTGTCCCTGAAACACAGCATTGACTTTGTAAATATCTAATGTAGCAAAGAGCAGGTACGACCCAAGCCAATCATAGGCTATAACATGGTCATTTTGAAATTCTTGGCAAAATTCAGAAGTAATATATTGAATAATGTCAGAAGAACGAAAAACATATATGTACAAGGTGTCAATGGTGCCTACATAATGTTTGTAAATAAGCTGCAAGAGTAATGTTGCCTCAGCTTTTAAATCCTGAATTTCTGGAGGGCCGTTTGTACAGACATCACATCTGTGCATAAATACAAAGTGTATTAATTGCACCTAGATCAAACTTGATATGGAACTAAATTAGAACTAAAATAGCATATAGTTGCGCTAGAACAAAGAATGCAAATATTGATGCATTTAAGGTGGTTCAACTAGCCTCAAGATATGTCCCAAATCTAGCAACAACCATGTATAGAAACACATAGAAATGAATAAAAGAACGTCCATCTTCACCAAGGTCTGAAGCCAAGAAATGGCGCCCACACTCGGGTCTTACAAAGAAGAACTGGAATGAATCCCGAAGTCAGTTGAACAATGAGCTGTTGACTAATGAGTAATGACATATAGATTTGACCTTATATTAGAGCACAGAGAATGAAAGTATGTTTGAACACTTTGGGGGAATGATTTCATTCCCCGAGATAGTATCTACACGTGATGTTTCGGGGGGCAATAGCCTTTGGTCATTTCCGCTAAAGAAACCCAGGTTTTTATTGTCATTACCAAAATGGGTGTTGCCCTGCTCGCTACCCAAGGCAAATAAAGAAAAGTGCTTCCCCATATTATAACTATAATAATATGAGAAAATAAATAATAAATTAGCATTTCTCTTCACTAATCAAACAAAAAATTTGTCATCTACACTAAAAATTGCATCCCAACAGAACGCAACCAACCCTTACTTCACTTCCCAAGACATTTTATCTACCACCCAAAACACAAACAAACATCTATCACATTCCTCGCAGTCAATCCCAAGATTCATTTCCCCAAACCTTTATTCCCAAAACCTCCCAAAATATATCCAGATGTAGGAATGATTTGGTTCAGATTTTTATTAGCATTTGTTCACCTTAGACTGCGTGCCAGGCTTTGCTTCTTCAAACACTTCAAATATAAGCATAAAATATAACTCATAAAAAAGAGCTTAATTGACTGAGGCAAGATAAAATGGAACAGTGCAATTCAAATTTGACATGATTAAGAACCATTTAGTAGATCCTCTAGTGCGGCACTCAAGAAGTGGACCAGCTCCAATCAGGCCTGGAATCAAGCCTAGTCCAATGGCAGATGTACTGATAACTACAAATAATACAAGCAGCACATGTCCACTACCATTATAACTTAGAACTTAACATATGCAGAAAGAAATCAATCACCATCCGTACACTTTGAATTTAGCAGCAACCAAAAGTTCCATCGTCTAATTATATAATTAGCAGGAAACCTTTTTATGCTTCTCCAAAGGAGATTAATAGTATGTAGTCAGGAAATATAACCTGACAGTAACGAGAATGCAACTGGAGATAAGAAGAAAGCACATAATTCTACAACACGAAGCGTAAATCTTGCAATGAATTGGTTCCATTCTTTTACTGAGATAAACTTCTTCAGAAAAGAAGCATGTGCACAGAAGAAGCATCTAGTGAAAAAATCATGACATACAAGAGACATTTCCCCTGAGAAAACTCCTCGCCAAAATATTCCACAAGCATTTTGGCTCTACAACAAGAAGTGTTCATTCCATATCTGCAAGGAGTTGGAGAAAATGAAATGGCATGTCCACAAATGTGAGAGAAAAATTTAGTGGAGACATGTAAAAATTTGAAATTCACCTGAAGCAATCAGACAACATCTTATATGCTTGTTTTGTTTGTTCTTCACTTCTTTGACTTGGCAAAAGTGTAGGTATTTGTGATAAGTTTGCGTAGAGGACTGCTCAAAGGAGGAACCAGTGACATTATATACATGTACCTGCTTTAAGTTGACAAATTTTATGCAAAACAAAAGCATATTTACCACAATCTGCTAATTGTCCATCCCGACCAGCTCGACCAGCCTCTTGGTAATATGCTTCCACGCTCTGTATTAAAATCATGTTGTTATTGAGAGGAATCAGGTGGAAAACACACATGTAATTACTAAAACAACAAAATTTCAGAGAACCATGAACAAGGCGAAAATGAATTTCTTTTTTTTTTTTTTTTTTTTTTTTTTTTTTTTTTTTTGTTTGGGTTTCCTTTTCTCTATAAAGGTGGTGACCTTGTCAATTAAAGAAATGCTGATGGACTCCTAAAAAATTGCAGTAAACAAATGGGCATGAAGAATTAGTAATTACTTACATTTCTCAAATTACCTTTTGCAAGGTTATAGAATATAGATGTGTAATTGCCCTAAGATGAATAATAAAATTCAATGCAAGTTGTAAATAAGAATGCAAGACTTAGACCTGTGGCCAACCATAATGAATGATCCTTCGAACGTTTGATTTGTCAATACCCATTCCAAAAGCAACAGTCGCAACAACCACCTGCATGCAGAAATAATGCATTCACGTTATGATTGAGCTAAGGGTATGCAAGTAGCAATTTCTGAAAGAAATTTATACATAAAGAGTTAGGATCCCTCTTGAAATCAAAACAAAAAAATCATGAAATCCTTCAGCCCTTAAAACCTAATATATTATACACTTGTTTGTCTCTTCGTTGATGACATCTCTAAATACAAATCAGTATCTTAAACATATTAAAATGATATTTTTGAGTAACTTAATCATTTCACATGTCTAATAGAAAATTATGGACAATTCTACTGGCACAGAATTTCTTAAGGAAAATTAAGAGGAAGTGGCATGACTTGGCAGCTCTTCTTTACATATATTATGAGTTTAAAGCATATTTTCATATGGTTAGTCAAAGACAATGACAAGATGATAAGTTGAGGGAACAATAGGTAGTATAACCAAGAATTTCAGCCATCTTCAGGACCTGGTTTTACCAAAAGGTCACAAACTTACTTTATAAATAGTCTGAAAATGCTATGTAGATGATCTCACTGAACTGCCGTACAACACCACAATACCACACTCAACAAAAACTGAGTTGACAGAGCCTTTATCTTAGGAGTGTTGTAGATATGGCAAATGGGAACTCAATATTTCTTCAAAATATTATAGAGAAAAATGTAGCAAAAGTTTAACAGAAAAAGAAACATACAAAATTGAATTACCTGAAAAAGTAAAACAAGGACATGATTTCAGAAACAGATACTGGAAAGGCTTTGACTAACATGACAATAAACCACTAAGTTGCATGATGGAAATTTACAGAAGAGAAAAAAGGACATCATCTTAGATTCTCAAACATAAATGATAGCAACTGAAATTTCACTTGGATAAAAAGGACAGAAGTTTTTCATCTCAGGGTGTATAAAGTTTCCCTTGATCAGATAGCTTTGGATGACTTTATGTGGGCCACTATAGCAGATTTTCTAGAACCACCGACAGTAGAAACAACACATAAATATAGATATCTATGTATATGAATATTTTCAAACCATCTCTTGCTTGCCATAACCTCATATTTTCTTATCCAACACATCCTCTTCAAAGAAAATAAAAATCCTGGTTTTGGTGCATGGGCAACCTTAGAGGACTCTAATAGCCCTCAAGTCACAAAAGAACAGCTAGTTGTGCATTGTATAAGGAGAGGCATGAATCGCATCAGTTTTATTTCTTATCTCTAAACCATCTATTTTGAAGTCTTCTGAAGCCAGTAAAAAGGGTTTTGGAGCAAAAGAAGCATCTAATATGCCTACAGATACCCCTCTCAATGGGAAACAATGAAATAAAACATTCTGGAAGGCAGCAATGTTTCATGAATTTGCGAGAATGGGAAACTTGGATAACACTGTGACCTTTGCTTCCTCCCTGCAGCTTCAAAACTTTCAAGCATCACTACCTTGGCCGGAGGAATGTTTTCAAATGTGGCTTTCAGTACTTGAAGACTATATACAAACACTAAATCCCAGAAACATAACTGGTGTTGTAAGAGTCAGACATTAGAAAGTCTGGGGATTGCTAGATAGACCTCTCTAAGGGTTTGATGTAGTTACACACCATTCACACTGTTTCGAATTCCAAAGACACCCCTATAGTTACCTGTTGTAAAGGAAAGACATAAGTCAATAATGTACTAGTGTTTTGTGTATTTTCTTTAAGTATTATCCAATTGAAAATTCACAAAAATCCCATGATAAGTACCATCTAGCAAGTCAGATTCAGCATCAAGACCTATAGCATGAAATGAAGACTTATTGATAAAACCAGATGCAGCATATATTACCACAGTACTTTTCTGACATAGTAATACTTTCAAACGGAGATGATTTAATGCACAACCACACAGATAAATGAAAAGAAGACACTTCTGCACTTTCACGTGCAACAAATTTTTCCAGCTACAGGGTAATCCACAGAGAGAGAGAGAGAGAGAGAGAGAGGAACAACAGACATTGTTTGTTCAATTTTTCTGTTACCTGTAACTTATCTTCATGAAATTCCTTATGAACCTGCCTGAGATGTGACTTTGGTAACTACAAGGAAATGCAAGCATGCACGTCACAAAGTGGACCACAAAAGATGAAGGCAACAGTACTTATATCTTGATGGAGTGCAAATATAAAGCAATTGCCTTATATGTCAAATAATCGATTAATCTCTGTTTAGTACATGACAGAAATACTATATATCGGAGAATATTGTTTAACTAAGATTAACTTGCTAAGATACATGGAAGCAACTGGTACCTTGGCATTATATGCAGCAGCCTTTACTCCAAACCTTGACAGGAACTCTGTTAAGCTCAAAGTTTCTTTCCTAGTAGGAACATATATGATCGTTGGTCCTTCATCCAGATGTCCTGGGGGTGGTATCCCTTCTGCTTCCCTCAGGAGATCCTGGAAGGCAGGGGTTCCAGAATTACTGAAGTTTATAGGTGGTCGTCCGGAGAATTCACCACAAGACACTGTAACAATTTCATTTTCTGTCAAAGATTTTTCTTAATGAATAAGGATACAAGCTGTAGGCATACATAACCAAGATAACAATTGAAATGACCAAACTATCAGGAGACATCAACTGACTGCCCTTTGGTGATTCAGGGATGAAAACTAGAATATTAATGAGCAAGGCAATAACTTATCTCTTCAAGCTCATAAAAGTGTGAGTGATCGACAGAAAAATTTCAGGTAGATCGGATAAATGCATATCCTCTAGTTGGACAAAGCAATAGTTTTGTCTCTGCATTCTTCAACATTCGCCAACTCAAATATCAAACATATAACTTCTCTTTTAAATTTAGGACAGTTAGACAGTGTGTGATTAATGAACCATGTAAATTATCAACATATCATTTTCCACACATAGACTAAGATATATAAAAGGTCGAACACTTCAATACCATCCAGGTCATTTACTTCTTGAACTAGATCACAATCATCTTCCAGGTATTGAACTGACAATTCTTCCTCATTCAAAGAGGCTGAAAAGCCATCATCATCTGAAATGTCATAAAGATCAATATCATGTATTGCATTTTTGTACATTTCATCTGAAGAGCCACTTGGGGTTGTTGAGGAATTTTCAAGATCCTTTGAGATCAATTTTTGAATTGATTTCTTGTTTTTGGTGTACAACCTTATCAACTCACTGAAATCTCTCTCATAGGAAGATACAGATGACGTTCTGCTATTCTTCACCTGCAACATTAATGTGACGAGAATAAAGATGAAGTCTCATTCTATGTGTCAATACCTGCAACATTAATATGACAAGAATAAAGATGAAGTCGATGAAGTCTCATTCTACGTGTCAATATCATTAACAATGAAATTTATGGCAAGAGGAATATCCATATTCTAGAAAAGTTCATAGAACTAGAGGAAATGAAAATGTCTTAAGGAATACTAAGAGACACATCTAAAAAAGCTACCTCTAGGAATCAACAAAGAAACAATTCAATTAATCAAGATACATAATGAGGTTCTTAGCCATAGAATTTTTCACATCTAGATGTATTTAATCTGTGTGTGTTATGGTTATTGTACTAAGGTAATGAAGAATTTGGTGAATAAATGTCCGTGTTTTGCAGAAAAAATGTGACATGTAATTACTGCAATATACTTTTGAAAAACAAATAAATCATGAAATAAATAATCCTCTCCATAGTAACAATAACCACAACTATAAGAATGATAATGTATATTATTTGCATTAATAGCAGCAGCAGCAGGAACAGAAACCTCAGTTCACATTAGAATAAATAAATGATCCTGCTCCGCAATAACTAAAGCAACTACTATAAGAATGAAAATTATACATTAGCAGCATAATATTAGCAGCAACAGCAGTGGCGTTAACAACAAAATGATATAGCAAAAATAAAGATGATGAAATATAGACTATGCTTGCAGTCGCAGATCACAGCAATGGAATCTGAGAAGCAAGTTCCTGAATGTGCAACCATACAGAAAAGCAACACTGACCGAGAAACGAAGATTTGCTCGAAAAAACGAAGTGACAACAATTTTTGTCTGCTCAGACATGTGTAATGACTTCAGTATGTCATCTCGAACGCGAATAGTTGCAGTAGCAGTCAAAGCCATCAAGGGAACGTCATACTTCAAGAATTTTAAATTGTCAGCACTGAAGTTCTCCCTTAATACGGACAATTGCCTAAAACGCATGGGAAGGTATCGATAAGAGATCATGGTAGTTGGCACTTATCCTACAGATCAATGTTTCCTAGTGGAGCAAAAGTTTGAGAGGAATAATTTACTTGAGGTGACATATAAGTATATGTGTGTATGTGTGTGTGTATCCATTCATACAGGTACAGCATGAAATGACGTCATTAACAGGCAATTTTGACCTGCCTGGTACATGCAGTTTAGATATACTCCACTCCTATTGCCATATAACACGCAGGCAAACTTATATACGCACGTAAAGCGTCACATCCTTGTTAGCAACATGCTCTGACAATTACTGAGATAACAAAAATCAATCATCACAATGTATGAGTTTTTCCAAGTGGTGTAAACATTTCCAACTGAGATAATTTAAGATGCTCTTTAATTTTATAATCTAAAGAACCTTATGAACAACACTCATTCTTATCCCATCCAGTGATTTAAAATGCTTTGTTCGTACCTTTTATATTTTCGATGTTCTTACATTAACAATTCTTGTAATGCCATTTCCACAAAGTTCTGTATACTCAATGACTACCATTTTCATTTTTTTCTTATTGAAACAATCGCATCAGGGATATGCAATGACGCATTACAGGAAAACCGAATGTTATTGAAACTGACTTCGTTGAATGGGAAAGGCTAGCTTTTTATGCTGATATAGTATAGATATAATTGGTCACCAAGAATGATTTATCATGCAAGAAGGGCAGTTTTTCCTACACCTTTACGAGTTTTCACCCCTACTTGTTCCTATTTTGAATGCTAATGGGGTTTAAACTGTTGCCAATTTCTTGTGGACCCATCCATATTGGCTGAATGTCAAATACCCCTGGGTAACTGTGCACTTGCATCAGTGGCTAAATTCAAAGTTGATACCATTAAATATTCAACAATATGCAAGAATTAGGAAATAAGCAGATGCGAGTATTTAACAGCCAGCTAGGAACTTAGGAATTAGGATAGGTTCAACTTGATCAGGATTACTAAGCCTCTTAATGGATGGTAAACAAGATATCCTCCAGCAGACATAAGAAGCTATTAGGTGAAATGCATCAATGGATATTGTCAAAACTGAAATTAGAGCAACCTAAGATGAAGCTAATTTCTGAAAAAATGAAAAAAACAACAGTTTGAGAAAAAACCAGTGCACATCTTCCTCAACCTCATTTTCCGAGAACTATATCAAAAAGATAGCACAACAAGAAGAACAGCTCCAACCAACAATGTGTAGGTAGAATCACGTAGGACATGTTTGGGGTAAGAGGCAGAACTTTGAGAGGGAGGGAAATTAGAATATAAACCTGTAGGCAGGTCGAAAATCGTGACCCCACTTAGAAACACAGTGAACTTCATCAATTGCAAATAGTGCAATCCCATGATTTTCCGCAAGGCTCTGAAGTGGTTTTATTACTCTGCAAACAACAGAACGATTACATCTTTGGAAACTGAAATTCATTTAGAAAGAACCTGAAAATAATAAAGGCTAGTTCACCTTAAAATAGTCTCTGGGCAGACATAAATAATGTTATATGCACCGCTCATTGCTTTCTTTTCAACGCTTCTGTCAATTTGACCAGATCCAAGAAAACAAGCTGAGATCCCATGCTTTCCTAGTTTCAAGCATTGATCATGCATCAAGCTAATTAATGGGGAGACAACCACAACCACCTTACTGGATAGTAATGCTGGAACCTGGAAACATAATGATTTTCCTACGAAAAGGAAATTGGTTTGATAAGTGGCAGATGTCCATGTTCAATGCATACAACTACAAACAAACAATTGCAAAATGGGGCATGCGTAAAATACCAGATCCTGTTGCTGAAAGAATCAGACAATCCTGGTGATCTAGCCAAGCTGCCAGAACTTCCTTTTGAAAGCCCTTCAAAGATGAAATTCCAAAATGTTTGTGTACTAGATTATTCACTTTCTTTTCCCAATCAAATCCAATGATGTCTGCATCTTTTCCCGAAGATGGCTCCATAATCATTTCTGGACAGAGATCTGAACTAGTCTTCATAATTGAGGAAACTATTGATCCTTCTGCATGTCTTATCAAGAAATTTGTTCTAGAGACCGATTCGTCCGGTAAACCTCTGGTCTTGCTTCTTTTTGGTCCAGATCCCAATTTCATGTACTCTGTAATATTCTGTTGTCGCATTTTACCAAAAGATAGCATTGAACAGGTAGCACTTTTTCCCAGAACTTTGTTGTCCCAAGGACAGTCTGAACTAGTTGATGCACCCTTATGCTTTCCATTTAGGTCATTCACAATAAACTCTATTGCATTATCCAACGATGGACCCACTGTATTTATGGCTTCTGTAATGTCTGAGCTATCAAACCCCATATCAACCAGTTCTGCAATGATTTGATCGCAACTGACATCGTTTCCCTCCATGGCACATAAACTACCTGAAAAGAAACACAAGAAACAAAATAAAAAATGATGGCAGATAGCATAACAACACTAACAAGCATGAAGCAATTATATGTCAGTGCAACATCAAGCAGCTAATTTCAGTTGAGAATCATCCAGAACGTCTGAAGAAAATATACGCCACTTTGCTATTTTCTATATGAAGCACAACTCAAGCTAAAACTATGGGCTGGAGTGTAGAAAGCGATGAAAAATAGTGTACTGATTTTGATCATCAACAAGTTGTTTTCACGTATTCACAAAAGATATCAAGAATCTGTAAATTTTATGAGTACCAAGCTTCCAAAGGTCTCTCGATTCTAATGATCTCAATCCGAAGTGATGATTAGAGCGAAATTTGAGCCACTTGCATCCGATGCTCATAAAAATGGACAATGGGATACCTGAAACACATACATTCATAATAAAACACAATATTTGAGTAAGAAATGTCTGGTGGCATGATTCAACAGTAGGATTGAAATTCTTCAAACCTAAAAACAAATATAAACAGAACCTTATCGAATCATAATGCACACTATGCATATAGTGAAATTATAATAACATCATAACTATCAAAAGTTTGCACTTGAAACTGGAATTACCCATTACAGTAATTAACCACGGTAAATTAACCAAATAACATCAAATTTCAGCTCAAGGAAAACGTCAACCTAGGGTGGGCATGAAAGCTACCCATTAGCAACAGTTTCAGAACAAACGAAATTATCGTAATTCTCAGTTGTACACGAGTTACAAACATCAGCAAAATCATATTCTACAGCAGTTCTCTTTCATTTTCAGAAAATCTACGAAAATTTATATACATACATAAAGATGGATTTCCGCTACGATTATAGCTTCTGCATAAATATTTAGCCAAATTTAAGGTGTGGGAAAATAAGTGAGATGATACCTGGGAACAGGGCAGTTTGTATTTAAGGAGAAAAGAATACTAATCGCGCCAGAAGCCATGACTTACAAAGAGGTCGGGAATTAGAGACCATAGACGGCGTCGTTGGACTCGTTAAAACATCCCCTTTTCTTCCAAGTACACGTACAACACTTTTAAATCCATGCAAAACGCTTATTCAGTTCCAACTTTACGAAGTAGAGTGTGAGAAATAATTATTTTGATAGTGTGTTTTTCGGTATATTCAAATTAATAAATACATAAAAATTAAATTTGCATTATACTATTATATATATATATATAATTGATGTACAAAGTAAATTTGATAGGGGCAAAAAAGTAAATTAGCTAGTGCTAGCCTAATCCGAAAGGAAATAAAGGCCAGTTATGGCAACATGTCAACATTGACTGAGAATTCGGAGAAAAAGAGTTCACCTCGGCCCATAGGCTCAACAACCCAAGAGAAGGAAAACCCTAGTCCAAGGAGTATAAATAGGGTTCAAGTTTAGAAAGGTGAACACATTGACCAGTCGAGAAAAAAACCCATAGAATAATACCGATGAGATAGCAGAATTCGAATCGAGAGATCTTGATCTATTGCGTTCAAGGTCAAGAACCCTAGATGAAACCCTAGATGATTTCCTAGGTAGATCCTCAACTTAATTTCGACACTACATCGATAATATAATATAAATTATATTATGCACACGAATCGAATGTGTAATGGAAGCTACTTTACTTCAAATTTTGCAAGTTCAAGTACCACACCAAAAAGTCGGATATGATAGTTATTTAAAAGAATAATTACTAATTTGAAAATTATTTTATATAAATGAATTTTTAAATATCAATGATGAAAATAATGGTATGTGAACTTTGAAATTCATATAATTCTCATTATCTAGTATTAATCATTGAATGCGGAGGGAAAAGTTTGATTTTACACTTTATATTGCATCAGTTTTACAAGCATACTATTCTTAAAATAAAAAATATTTAATAAGATAAAATATATAAAATATATTTTGTCACTTGTATTATATTGTATGGAATACTTATCCTCCGTATTGTAAAAATTTTCAATTAACTGTTTAATAGTAGGTAATTATTACCGTTTCATTGAAATTCAAAAGTTGACGATGTGGCATATTTTGTAATTTTATGACCAAGAAACCCTTTCACTCCTTTTTAAGCATGCAACAACTTTGAACATATCCACTATTTCTTTATCTAGCATACTACCAGTCCCAAAATTTTGGAATCTTACTCAGATGTTTGAATTCACTCTAAATTCTTTACATTTTCAAATAATTTCATAACTTCGCAATATTCATACTATTCTTGTTGACTTCTAAGTTATTTCCATAAGCCTTTCAAGTTTGCCAGGGGATTAATGATATTAACTAAGTTTGAAGAAGGCCCAACGCACTCAAAAGGTTCTTAAAAATGAATCAAATGACTTTTTATTTAGGTTTCGGCCACCTCAATTGGGTTGGTGCGACCCGATCCTATCATTATGGATCTGACATCTTTGAAGATTCTAATATGATATCACGTGAATCCGTACATATGATATATTTTGATTATTGTAAAACCCCCTCCTGTCATTATGGAGGTAACTTATCTCTATTCATATTGAGCAATGTTTATTTTTTATTAACTCATTTCGACCCCAACTGATTTAAGCATCGAAAGGTTATTGCAAAGGACCATATCTATTAACCTTATCTCTATTCATATTGAGCACTTTAAGTGACCTCTTTACTCTTTATTGACTTATCTCGACTCCAACCCCCCTTAAGCATCAGAGGATTACTGTAAAGGACCATAACTACTAGCTAAACGGCCTGTGATTGTAGGTTTTTCCAATTATTTCCTCAAGTGTTCGATATCACATTAATAGATACTATCTTTTGTGTATTGGACATTATCTCATTGGAGCCCATCTAGACATCATATACTTATTTTTAGGCTTTGTCGCATGTGGTAGAGACTTGATTTCCTATCAAATAGATTCACTTGCGTCAACCATAAAAAGGAGAGGGAGGGAGGGAGGGAGGGAGAAGAAAATAAAAAAAAAAGGAAAAAAGAAAAAGAAAACCCTCACTTCCATCAAAATGTCTGGTAATTAAGGAAAAGCTACGCAAGGGCTATCTCCTCGAGTAGTTGATCAGCTGGCCTCCAAGAGAGAACTTGAATTTTCATATTTATCTATAATATTATGTTAATATGTATCCTGCGCTATGCATGGATTTAATTAATTTTAATTCAAAATATAATTCCCATTTTATGTAAAATTGAATTTAATGTATTATATAATCATGTGCATAAAATTGATTTATTTTTCTTAACCAAAGTCACTATGTATCAAGAAAAAAAGATAATAAAACCATATCGATCACAATATAGTGACAATACCTACAACATCGCATGCAAATAACAAGCACATTTTTTTTTATTTGAAAATAACTGGTATTTCATAAATTAAATGGCAAGATACAAAAATCCAATTTCAAAACAGTCTTATCATTTTGCAAATATAATTCATTTCTAATTAAGTAATGGGTCTGACAAATAGATCATTCCCTGTCCACGAGCCATAACCTAATTAGTTAGAGGAAGATTTCATAATCATTAGGTTATGAATTTCATTCCCACCGGGTGCATATGGATTTTTCTTCTATCGTATGGTAGCTTTGATTTTACTATATAGTAGCTTGGTTATGCTATGTGCTTGATCTTTGAACATATTAAAATATTTATATAGATGTTTGATGATGTACTGATTGAATGTAACTATTTTTTTTTTTTTAAATAATAATTTGTTCCCTAAGGCATCGAAAGCAAAATTTATAGGCATATTTCAAGTGATTTTTTTCGCATCATCAACAAGCAGCCGAAGGGGACCCTTGCTGCAAAGCACAAACTACTTGGAGGCAATCACTTTAACATAAAACAACACCCCCACCCCTCGGCGCTTCCCGGGGAGTTCAAGGTAACAGCTTCTTTCGCTGCCCATGCTTCAGCCGATTCGGCTAAGGTTCAACGGATGCTCAACCACACTTGATTTCCATGCTATGCAATCTCCAGATGTGTCCCCAGCAACAATCCCGCAGCCTATGGTCTTGTATTGGGGAAGAGTGCGCATAGCATAGGAATTAATTTTAACCACAGCATAGCATCGAAATTAAATTTAACCACGCCATCCTGTGGGGTAGTCTAAGGCCGTGTTTACTTCAGGTTGTAAGTATCATGTGGGTTTGGGTTATTGATGGTTTAAATATTAGTTTAAATAAGTAAAATGGATTTGATTTGTTGTGTACTTTAGATGTTTATGTTAGTTTAGGTAATGTTAGTTTATTTTACCGTAGTTTGCTTGTGTATTTACTTTGAATTGTATGGTATTAAATTGTACAATTTATGAAATACCCACAATACCCTTCACAATTCTTTAATAAAATATTCAAATGAGTTGGGGTGAAAAATAGATATCTTTTAACCCTTTGTGTTTTTCCTGACAAAATATTGAAAAGCCTTGGGGTGAAAAAATATCTATTTTTTACCTCTTTTTATTTTTTTTCCTTAACAAAATATTCACAAATGAGTTGAGCTTAAAAAGTAGATGTTTTTTATATTTTTTTTCTTAACAAAATATTAAAATGAGTTGGGGCTCAGTAAGTAGATATTTTTTAACTTCCTTTATTTTTTTTCTCTTAAACAAATATTCAAATGAGGTGGGTTCAAATAGTAGATAGTTTTTATATTTTTTTTTCCTTAACAATACATTCAAATGAACTGGGGTTTAAAAAGTAGACATTTTTTATGTTTTTAATTTTTTCTTAACAAATATTCAAATGAGTTCGAGCATTTTTTTTTATCTTTTTTTTTCTCTACAAAATATTCATGAGTTGAATATTATCATTAGCTGAAATTGTGGCGGGAGAGAGAGAGAGAGAGAGGAGAGCAAATTTGATATTCAGAAAAAAGAGGCTGCAATTTTGTGAGGGCAAAAATGAAAATATGGGCTCTTGCTACAAATCTGGTTTGTTAAACCAGAGAAAAAAATGGATTCCCTTAATAGCCATTTAACCAAAGTGAACCCGGGTTCATAGGCCAGGCCTGTGGTTTGGACCAGCCAAAGTAAACAGGGGTGTACTTTGATATAAATTAGCGTATTGGGACTTGACATTTGAAATAAACATGCCCTAACAATCCACCATAGCCGTGACTGGACTCGGGATAGAGGGGTACGGTAGCAAAAATAACTTGCTGGGATTATCTAATTAAAAAGTTCGTGCAAGGCTCATGATCTCTGGTGGAGTAAACCTCCTCCACCAAACATGATTTGGTTCTGACAAATAAAATATATTAAAAGCAAGTTAGGGAAAAAATTAATTGTATTCGAATCCACCTTTGCAAAATACAAGACTTAGCCATTCAACAACCAAGTGACCATCATAAACCAAATTCGACATAGGAATAGAGGAAAGTGCCTAAACTTGACGAGTGAAAAGACATGCAAATAAAACATGGTAATCAATTCAACTTGGTTATCATATATGTCACATGTAGTTATTTTTTACCACATTAAGTGGGTAAGAACTAAGAAGTTATTGTTACGATGTTTTTTTGTAACACAATCAAGTATTGTCGTCTCAATCAATATTTAAATGTCACATTAATAAGACAAATTCATCGACATCACAATAGGCGTGCGATTTTCTTTTGTTGTGTCTTTTATCAAATCCTTTCCATGTTTTTTTGCAAATAATTATATTTTTATTTTCTTTAATTGTATTGGAGAATTAGCTTATAGTATATCTATTTTTATGTTTAACTCACTTAATAAATTTTGTTAGCAATTAGTACGGTAATATTTAATCTTTTATATTTTTTAAGTTAAATAATTTCTAGATAATATGTACATATCTGCTAGACAGAATTATAGTAAGTATTTTCGTAAAAAGACTCTTGTTGAGACGCCAGTAATGCTTCTCTTTTCCATTTTTTTTTCTTTTCTTTTCTTTTTTTTTTTCCTCCCTCCCCACAAGTGAACTGTTTGTTATAATTTCCATGGAATTCAATTAGAAATATAAGAATCGGTCATCAAGGCCCGTAGATCTGGGTCCTCCGTCTTCCCAATCGGTCCGAGTTGTATTAAGGTATATATTGCTAAAAAAAAAAAAAAAAAAACCTTAAATTCGCATTGATCTGCTATTACATGATGCTTGGGTCTTTTAAGCATGTTTGATCCTCTTGCAATTTCCGTACGATTGCGATCCCTTGTTTCAAAATAATATTTTATTTTTATTTTATATTTTAAATACATGCCACGTATATTAAATATTTTCTTATAAAAATATTTAATAATAAATACAATATATATTATATCTATTTAAAAGTATGAAATAGGAAAGGAAGCAAATAGGAGATCCAATCTAATTGTCGAAATGGCTTAATTAGGTTCTTGAGGTTGTCATTGAGCTGTGGTTAAGGAACTTTTTGAGAGAAGATTTTTGTTAGTCCTTTCACTTTTCAGACAAAAATATTTAAATATACTTTTGTAACTCAATGTATGATCTTTCCTATTTTATTTCTTCCTGTTGTGTTATGTCTCAAAGTCATAGGCCAAATAGAATTTAATATTCTAGTTTGACTAAAATTTTTAGTTCCCAATGGATTTGATTTTATTCCCTTGTGTATTGTAGAGTCAACTCTTTTTGTAATCATAGGTTTCCTAGTTCTAGCAAGTAGTAGTGATTTATTTGGGGATGTTTGATAGGTTATTTACCTCAAATACTACAATTGGGCTCATTTGATATTTGAGTTAATTAAAATGCTTATTCATGTTTGGTAGGGAAGATTAGTTGGCCCAATTACATAAATTCAATGACATTTGGAGGCATGTTTGATAGGAGATACTACATGATATTGTATGTTAATTGACTTAAATATCCTTTACCAATTTTCAAATTATTTTCCTTGTAGGGCCCAACTTTAGATGAAACTGGGGATAATAAGTCCTCCTTGGACAAAATAATACGGCTATTGATAAAGTTTATTTATTTATTTTTAAAATTTTTGTAAGTATTTGTGAATAATACAAATTAATATAAATTGAAAGAATTAGTATAATATTTTAAAAAAGGGTTGATTATATTTTAGTACTCTGGGAGATTAGAAAATTATCAATTACTTAAAATTACAAATTAACTCCCATGAGTTTACAAAATTACCAAATCATTTTGACTTAAAATTACGACATCATCCAAGTTTTTATTCTACCCCTATGCTTTGCTATTGTAATTTTAGAGCCTAAATTATGCTTTGTAATTATGAGCTCTTGTAGTGGAATTTTCTGTAAAATCATATTCCTTCAAGGTGTTTAATTGTAATTTTTTAAATTTAATACAACAAACACTTTTCTAATATAATTTTTTAAAATATTTTTTTATTTTATTCTATAATTATTTTTTGAAGAAATTAAGATTAGTTTTTATTATTAAATATAATTTATTTAAAAAATATTTTTATATATGTAATTCTAATACTATTATCGTTATCAATATTGTTATTATTATTATTATTATTAGGAATTATTTTAGAATTATTTTAAAAAATTACGGAAAAGTAATTACATAAAATTATCTAAAAACATAATTACAGAAAAATTATAGAAAAAATAAAGAAAACTATACAAGTTTTCCAGAAAATAATTTAAATTTAATCAACATTCTTTAAGATATTAAATTAAAAAATAATTTTCAAAGTATGTTTAAAACAAATTAACTTTAACAATTAAAATTAATCTTAAATTTTGTTGAAAAAAATAAAAAAGAAGAGGACATAATGTGAAAGAGGGAATGAGAGTAAAAGTAGGAAAAAGCAACCTCAATCTCAGGCATTGTTAATTAATCTTGGAGAAAAGCGAGATTATTATCTCATCTAATTGTCTAGGCCCAGTAGGCTTCCATTTTTTTTCGGGCTTGCCCGCATTTTTTATCTCCTTTATCAAACAACAAATTAAAGTATTTGGGACACTTTAATTGGGCCAATTGCTGGCTAATTTCATCTATTAAACACCCCCTCACTTCACTATATATAGGAGTATTTGTTGATTACGTAAGGTAACACACTTATGAGTTATGAGAGACGTAATTGAAAGTCTCCCAGTTTTGTATCTCTTTCAGTCTAGCCAATGAAATATTCTTCTCTTGCCCATAGATATAATGTGATTTGGGCGAATCATGTAAATTTTTGCATCGATTATTTTAATATTGTTTCAATTTTAGAGTGCCATCGTTACAACACTTCCTCATGGCCTGGGGTGCCTTAAATTTAAGTCATGTCCATTACATTTTTTTACGGGCTTGCTTCCATCATATTTCCATGAGTCCGAGCAAGAACTATAAAATAAGATGCTACAATTTCTTGCATAAAGTCCCTCAATTATTCAACTTCTTCCGGGATCTCATCGACTTTTTCTTGGGGTTACACGAACCCAACCTCAACTGATGAAAATGTGACCCGGCCAAAGACATATTCATCAGGCTTGTTGGAATAGCCATCACTATATATGCCTTTGAGATGCTCGAGTCAACGAGGATCGGTGAAGATAATTGGAATTCAATTAACTTAAAGAGAATGACCCCACCAACAATTGCCTTCTTTTATGCCTGATGGACTCTCAATACTATTCCAATTGGACTAATCCTCTGGAGTCATGTTCCAACTAGGGATGTAGACGAATCGAGCTTGTTTGTGAATCATATAAACCGGCTCGAAAAATGTTCAAGCTTGAGTCGAACTTGTATAGATTTTAAGTTTTTAAGTTGAGCTCAAGTTTGATAATTCTTGTTTGTAAGTTTCTTAGCCTACTCTCGAACCCATTTTTTTTTTCAAATAAAAAAAATTATATACATAGATATAAAATTATCAATAGTTAAATTATATTATTTACAAAATAATTAAATTGTTCAAGCTATATCGGCTCAACTCGAGCACAATATTTTTAAACTTATCAAGCTCGATTTATTTAGTTCATGCTTGAACTTGAGTTTGAAAAAATGATCAAAGCTGATCTTGTTTATATTGCTAGTTTCAACATTCCATGATCTATCAATATGTCGAATCTATGACTCAAAAGGTGGCACTGTACTTTCCTAAAGATGCGAATTCTTCTTCTTCCTTTATTATTATTATTATTTTTTTTGGAGTTTTGATGAAATTTTGTAACAACCGATTTGGCATTTTGTCCTTTCCTAGGCTACAGTCGCAATCAAATTATTCTGTGCGCATGCGTATATGTGTGCTTTAACGCTATGTTTGGGGATATATTCCGTTCTTTTCATTTATCTCGTAAAGGAAAAAAGTAACACGACCAGCCAACAAGAAGTTTGATCATAAACAAGTTGTTTTTACATATTCGCAAAAGATACCAAGAATCTGTGGATTTTATTAGTACCAAGCTTCCAAAGGTCTCTCGATTCTAATGATCTCAATCCGAAGTGATGATCAGACAGCAATAACGCGAAATTTGAGCCACTTGCATCCGATGCTGATAAAAACGCATAAAGGGATACCTGCAACACATAGATTCATAATAAAACACAATTATTGAGTAAGAAATGTCTAGTGGCATGATCCAGCGGTAGGATTGAAATTCTTCAAACCTAAAAACAAATATAAAAAGAACCTTATCGAATCATAATGCACACTATGCATATAGTGAAATTATCATAACTATCAAAAGTTACAATCTTACTGGAATTACCCATTAAAGTAATCAACTAAGGTAAAATAACCAAATAACATCAAATTTCAGCTCAAGGAAAACGACAACCAAGGATTGGCAACAATTTCAGAACAAACGAAACTGTCATAATTCTTAGTTGTACATGACTCACTAACATCAGCAAAATCATATTCTACAGCAGTTATCTTTCATTTTCAGAAAATATACGAAGATTTATATACGTACATAAAGATGGATTTCCGCTACGATTATAGCTTCTGCATAAATATTTAGCCCAATTCAGGGTGCGGGAAAATGAGTGAGATGATACCTGGGAACAGCGGCAGTTTGTATTCAAGGAGAAAAGAATACTAATCCCAGAAGCCATGATTTAAAAAGGTCCGGAATTAGAGACCGTGGACGGCGTCGTATGACTCGTTAAAATATACCTTTTTCTTCCAAGCGCACATACAACACTTTACATCCATGTAATAGAACGCTTATTCAATTCCAACTTTACTATATATAAAGTGTGAGACATAATTATTTTGATAGTGTATTTTTATGTATATTCAAATTAATAAATATATAAAAATTAAATTTGCATTATACTATAATATACATAATATAATGTTAGAATTCACTTTAAATTCTTTACATTTTCAAATAATTCCATAACTTTGCAATATTCATACTATTCTTGTTGACTTCTAAGTTACTTCCATAAGCTTTTCAAGTTTGCTAAGGGATTAATGATATTGGTTAAGTTTGAAGAAGGCCCAACGTATCCAAAAGGTTCTTAAAAATGAATCTAATGACCTTACTACAATCTAGATCTATATCTTTTTATTTAGATTTCGGCCGGCCTCGATTGGGTTGGTACGATCTGATCCTATTATTATGGATCTAACATCTTTAAAGATTCCAAGATGATGTCACGTGAATCTATACATATGATACATTTTGATCACATTAAATCCCCTTTCCATCAGTATGGAGATAACTTATCTCTATTTGTATTGAGCACTGTAAGTGACCTCTGTGCTCTTTATTGACTCATCTCGACCCCAACTGACTTAAGCATCGGAGGGTTATTGCAAAGGACCATATCTACTAGTCTTATCTCTATTCATATTGAGCATTATGAGTGACCTTTTTACTCTTTATTGACTTATCTCGATCCAACTGACTTAAGTATTGGAGAGTTACTGCAAAGGACCACATCTACTAGCCTAACGGCCTTGGATTGTAGGTTTTCCCAACTATTCACTCAAGTGTTCGGTATCACGTTAATAGATACCATCTTTTGTGTATTGGACATTATCTCATTGGAGCCCATCTAGACATCATATACTTATTTTTAGGGGTCGCATGTGGTAAAAGACTTGATTTCCTATCAAACTCATTCACTTGCGTCAACCATAAAAAAGAAGAAAAAAGGAGGGGGGAAAAAAAAAAAAGGAACCCCTCACTTCCATCAAAATATCTGGTAATTGAGGAAAAGCTACACACAAGCGCCATCTCCTTAAGTAGTTGATCAGACGGCCCCCAAGAGAGACGTTGAATTTTTATATTTATCCATAATATTATGTTAATATATATCCTGCGCTATGCATGGATTTAATTAATTTTAATTCAAAATATAATTCCCATTTTATGCAAAATTAAATTTAATGTATTATATAATCATATGTACAAAATTACTTTCTTTTTTTTTTTCCTTTAACCAAAGTCACTATGTATCAACAAAAAAACATAATAAAATCATATCGATCACAATATAGTGACAATACCTACAACATCACACACAAATAAAAGGCATATTCTTTTTTTATTTGCATCAAAAGCCAAAAAGGATACAAAATTCTCTGTTTCGAAACAGTCTTACCATTTAGCAAATGTAATTCATTTATATTTAGGTAATGGATTTGACAAATAGATTATTCCCTGCCCATGAGCCCTAAGCTAATTAGTTAAAGGGAGGTCTCATAATCATGAGGCTATGAATGCCATTCCCCTTATGCGCATGTGGACTTTCTCCTATCGCTTGGTAGTTTTGATTCTACTATATAGTAGCTTAGTTATTCTATGTGTTTAATCTTTAAATATATTAAAGTATTTATATAGATATTTAATGATATAATGATTGAATGTAACTATTTTTGTAAAAGAAAAAAATAGTTTTTTCCCCAACGCATCAAAAGCAAAAATTATGGGTATATTCCAGTGATTTCTTTCGCATCATCAACAAGCGACCCAAGGGGAGGAGACCCTTGATGCAAAGCACAAACTACCTTGAGGCAATCACTTTAACATACAACTCCTTCACGGATCTCATCGACCTTTCCTTGGGGTTACACTAACTCAACCTCAAGCGATGAAAATATGACCCGATGACCCGATTGAAGAAACATTCATCAGGGTTGTGGGGACAGCTGTCACTATATATGGCTTTGAGATGCTAGAGTCAAAGAGGGTCAATGAAGCTAATCGGAACTCAATTAACTTGTAATGACCTCTCCAACAATTGCCTTCTTTTATGACAGAAGGACTACCAATACTATTCCAATTGGAATAATCCTATGGAGTCATGTTCCAGCTAGGAATGTAGACGAATCGAGCTTGTTTGTGAATCATATGAACCAGCGCGAAAAGTGTTCAAGCTCGAGCCGAACTTGTATAGGTTTCAAGTTGAGCTCAAACCTGATAATTTTTGTTTGTAGGTTCTCGAACCGGCTCATGAACTCATCTTCTTTATTTTTTTTTTCAAATAAAAAAATATTTATATACATAAATATAAAATTATAAATAATTAAATTATATTATTTAAAATAATTAAATTATTCAAGCTACATCGGCTTAGCCCGAGCCCAATATTTTTTGACTTATCAAGCTCGATTTATTTAGTTCATGTTCCAACTTGAGCTTGAAAAATGATCAAAGCTCATCTTGTTTATATTTCTAGTTCCAACATTCCATGATCTATGATATGTCGAATCTATGACTCAAAAGGTGGCATTATGCTTTTCTAAAGATGCGGATTCTTGTTTTTTTGGAGTTTTGATGAAATTTTGTAACAACTCGTATGCGTCATTTGGCATTTTGGCCTTTCCTAGGCTATAGTCGCAATCAAATTATTCTACGCGCGCGTACCTATGTGCTTTAAAAGTATGTTTGGGAATATATTCCGTTCTTTCCATTTCTCTCGTAAAGAAAAAAAGGAACACGACCAGCCAACAATCGAATCAAATGCCCCTTTTCCTAATTTCGATAAATAACAAAAGAATCGAATGTGAATAAAGGCAAATGTCCCGGGACAAAACCCAGAGGCTCTGCATTCCAGTTTGACCAGCACAATTTGTGCGTTGACCTTGAACGAGAAATTATAAGTCGCACGTCCTACGCAGCAATACCAATCAGAGGTCAGACACGAATCAGATTC
>JACFYI010003308.1:292643-318070 GCA_014898755.1 Handroanthus guayacan | reverse complement strand
GGGGGTCCTCTGCTGCATTTGTGGAGGATCCCAAGTATTGCTGTTTTCTCGACTTGTACATGTAAAACGCTATTTGCGCAATGCACTCAGCAAATTTGGATACACAGTGATATTAGATTAATTAGAGTTTTAGAAAAGCCTTGTACGTTGGTTTGGGTGTTTCTGGATATTAAAATAAGTCATTCAACCGCCAACTACGACTGTAAGGAGATATGTTCGGCAGTACGGGTAGCGGGACAAATAAGCCTGGGACAGTACTGATACCCACTCGATTTGTGTGGCCTTATGGAGGACGGAGGGTGTTGCTTAGTGGTTCTTTTACCAGGTAAAAATTATGTTCATTATTTTTACTTTATAGTTTGTTGCAATTTTTTGGCCCTTTTTGCATTGAGTGATTTTCTAAGAGTGTGATTGTTGGATTGCAGATGGCAAGATCACATACCCATGTCACCGATGGAGGGTTGCCCCACCGTGTTTCAGGTTATCTACAACTTGACTCCTGGGTATCATCAGGTGAATACTTCATGTTAGATTCACTCCGATTTTTCTCGCAATCTTGGAGGTGATATAAGAAAATATCATAGGTTTTTTAAACAAATGATGTGCAGCAACAGCACTAGGGAATGGTGAAGTTAGGTTATTTTCATTGAGATTGGGGTAGACCTAACTAATTTGATTAGAACTTTGGGCCATTAGAGCGGAGACATAAACATACCATGCGTTCTGTTTTTGAAATGCATGTCTGTAAGAAAAGGAGCGCTTAAGGAAATGAATGCAGTAGTGCCTTAAAGTCCTGCATATTGGTTCTTTTTAGCGTATCAGCTTGTCATGCACCTAGTTAATTCAAAACCAGGAAGTTAGCTTTTTATCGTCACACTCAGTTTACGTATTTGCTGTTAGGTATGAGAAGCTTTTTGGTTCCTATGTTGGCATAAAATGAATGTTGAACTATGAGTCTGATCATTATACATGGGAGAAGATATAATTGCAGGAGTGATGGAGTTTCATTTTCTCTTTTTCATTCTTGCTTTGCCTTTTTTTTTCCCCGAACTTAAACTCTTACGTGCTAGAACTTGTGGACTTTTTTAACTCTGTTTTTGATTTGGTTGCTTGTAATTAAAAATATTTCAAAGAAGTGAACCGTAACTTTTATTTTGCTGTAAGATAATTTCATTAGCCCCTGGGTGCCGTAATGCCGTCTCGCGTCTGCTCATATTTTAACATAGCTTGTACTTAGTATTATTAGTGAAATATCGTCTTTACTAGAACCATGCTGTTCTTATACCTTGAGTTCGCATATGAATTGAGCGGACTGATGATGGCATATGTGATACATGATATGGGATACCATTTTACAAAACTGAAAAAATGTACATTAGAAATCTTGTACCGTCGTTAAGTAACACTTAGGAAATGCATATGGTGGAATGCCCAGGTTACATTAGGTTTTCCTGAATCTAACAAGCACGAGGCGGAAAAGAATTAAAATCTGTAACCACAGAACTCTATATTCTGTAATTGTTTTTGGTTTATAATCTTATGAAAGTTTGACTTTGAGCCTCAGCCTTGTTAGATGCTGGGCATAATTGATTTGCCTAGTATCTGTTTGATGTGTTCTCAATGTTGGAAATGCTAGCGACTAGAAGGATAAAACACAATAGAACCTTTAAAAAATTCTGTTTGGTCCTTGATAATGCATCAATGTTCCGTCAATTGTTTCATTTTGATTCATGCAATAATTTATTAGTAAATATCATACTTGTTATTTATTGTTAGAATGATATGTTAATGTTATAAGGTCTTATCCCTCCCTATCTAGTATATAGGCATATATCAGTCATGCTCAACTTGTTTATAAAATACAAACACATAAAAGAAGATAACCTCAATACATTAAAATATTCTGGACGCCTCTCAAGCTGAGTGTCCTTGGACTTTGGAGGAGACAGAAATGAATAATTTATGCACCTAGGCATTGAGTAGACAAGGTATATGGGGTAGAGATCACAGCAAAATCTGACATTGACTTTGAGTTTTAACATAGCTGTGAAAAAAGCAAACACGGATCACTTATAGCTGTATGCCATGGCTTAGCTGCGTAGCCATAGGAGCTAGACAAGATTGGATCATTGCATAGCCATGATAGCTAAATGGATATCACGGTGATTGTTTATTAGAGCATGACCAACCCAAGATTAATTCTTTTTTCTTCTTGTTCTTTCATTTTTGGAAAATCAGATAGGCAAAAAAGTTAGGAGATGTTAATGTGGATTCCAGTGATGAAGTGGGCAATATGCTCACTGGAGGTGGGGAAAGGAAAGGCATTAGAGACTTTTCTCTTTTTTGTTTCTTTTTCTCATTCGCTCCAATACTGTGTTGGAAGAGAGTATGATATTTATTGATGATTGAAGCACTTTTATATATTTAAACATGAGGATGGGGTTGGAGGACAATTATGGAACTTATGCATATGTGTTCCACTACTAAACTAAATTAAATAAGATTAGATACTAACACATTTAAGACCACTCGTTTAGTTATAGGAGTGCCAGCTCTAAACAATTAGTTCAAGCTAATGGGTACAGTTGAGGAACGTAAGTGGGATTGCCTTAAATATATAGGAATGCCAGCTCTAAACCTATGGTGAAATGCTTTAGAATGTGCAAATGTGATAGGTGAAAATAAGGGTCACATAGGCATCAATAATTCAAGGGAAACTTCTCCTTTGCTCAGTAGGAATAGTAAGGGATGCAAAACTATGTCTTTCAAAATGCCATTAGTTTACTTTTTGAGCTTAGTCTCTTATCATATTCCGATAATTTGGTCTTTCTTGTTGGGTGACATTCAATTTTCAGATTTTGCATTAGTTGGCTGTAGGAATAATTGATAAATTAATGCACAGATGGACATCATTATGGAGGGAAACAGTAAGAAGCAAAAATTGTGCTTCAGTCGTTGGACTCATGAAGTTGAGATTTGAGACCAATTTAATTTTTTGAAGCTTGCTGATACTTAGCAGTTATTAAACTTGCTTATTTGAGCCTCTCTCTCACTAAACACAGTTGAAGGCCACATTCAAAATCAGTCTACTAGACTTCAAATCCTTTTTAATTGCTTTCCAGTGTTGTCTATCTTTTTATCAATGGAAATATGATCATATTCATATATACACTCTTGTATATACATGTGATATGTGTGTATATATATAGCTGAAATAACAATGGCATACTCTCTAATAAAGCTAGACTGACTTCAAGTTAAAATGGCATCTATGTGTGTTATTAACATAAGTGGGTTAATGTAGGATAACTATGGGGTTGAGACAACTATGGCCAGAGGAACTTGGCAAGACAACTTCATTACTCAGGTGAAAAGGATTTTTTGTCACGAAAGAGGCGATGAAGAGATACGAAGTGTCTCTTTACGAAGAGTTTAGGTCTAAATGGAATTGTATCTAGTCACAAATTAATTATTGATATTTGGCATTATAATCTTTCTTAGGTAGTGAAATTCCATATTGGGTTCTTCACTATTTGCATGAAAGAAGTAAGAATTTCTGTACTATCTACAGAAGGATCACAGTCAAACCTCTGAGATTATGTACAAGGCACATTGCCAGACCATAGACTTGGCTGTTTAAGCGTACATCCACTGCCACATGTACATTACGTAATTAGTTCCTTGTATATCTGTTTCAGAAAAAACTTGTGCTATAAGCTAATGTGATCTCTTCTCTCTCTCTCTCTCTCTCATATTACATTTTTTATTCCCTTGTTCCTTTGAATTTTTGTCTTTCCATATCCCAGCTAACATCTCCATTGCTTTCTTTTGATTTTATGAAGTGACTTGCATTAAGTTTGATTATAAGATTGCTAAAAGGGGTTTCTTGATACCGCTTCAGTAATAAGAAACAGCAAAGGTGTAGTTTTCTTGAATTCATATTCCAAAACCCTTGGAATATCTTCAGTACATATGATGATGGATGGAGCGAGTGTATTACCTGTTATCTAAG
Source organism: Handroanthus guayacan (assembly GCA_014898755.1). Lineage (NCBI taxonomy): Eukaryota > Viridiplantae > Streptophyta > Magnoliopsida > Lamiales > Bignoniaceae > Handroanthus > Handroanthus guayacan. Next base: position 314,058 of record JACFYI010003308.1, on the reverse strand, counting down.
CCCTTCTTGTAGTTATTCTTCCTTAATGGTAATCAATATAATTAGTTCCACTAATTTACTTCAGATGTTTGATTTTTTTAGTAGACTTTTAGTTTGGGTAAGAGAGTGTTTTTAAAAGCTTGATCAGGATGAAATGATAATGTTTTGTCTTTTATATTTGAGTTGGCGATAGCACTATAGTATCTCCTGCTGATCAAAAATTTCATTTAGGAATTTTAACTGAATTGAATCATAGTCAGTACATGATGTATGGAAAAATTCGATTGCTAGTTGTTTAAGCTCTTTCTTGTCATTTGTAACTGAATTGTTATCCAAAAATGTGTTCCTGAAATTAGGAGCAAAATGTCTGGTCTTGTGAACAGACTTTTAACTTAAAGCATGATAGTGGTTTTGGAAGAGGTTATTGTGTGGGAAGCATGAGGTTTTTGTCACTTATATTACCAGTAGTGGATTGCGCTATTCTATTTCTTGTTGATGGTAAAATTTTTCTATAAGAATGTTACCTGAATGTTTGCAGTTGCTTCAAATATGTGAATGGTTTAAAGGTTGGAAAATTGAGCTTTACAATAGTTTTAAATATAGACAGTAAAAGAATGTTGTGTTGGCATCCTCGTCAACATATGCTGCTGAAGAGGCTAAGAGTATCAGGATATGCCATTAGGCATCTGGGTTTGTTTCTACTACGTAGATGGATGTTAGAATTGAGAACAGAACCCACTCTTGAACTTAATCTGGGGCCTCCTAATTGTCTAGGCTTTTTCTTTTCATTTCTTTCTTTCTTTTTCTTTTTTTTTTTTTTTTGGGGTAGATGACTTCCATTTGCAGTTGGTCGTATTACTCTTTTGATTTGTGGTGCTGACTTTCTTCTTGTAGATTTGTGGCCTGTACTTGTTAATATCTTTTCCCACTCAAAAATTTATGTTATAATAGTTTGCTTGCCTCATCTATGTACAGTACAAGTTTTTTGTTGATGGTGAGTGGCGGCACGATGAACATCAACCATTTGTAAGCGGAAATTATGGAGTAGCGAACACTATTTTCTTATCCAGAGAACCTGATGCAATTCCTGCAATTTTCAGCTCTGAGACTGCTGGTAGATCTAACATGGAAGTTGATAATGATCCTTTTCTTCCGGTTTGATTCTTCCCCTTGTGCTTAGCATGTTTACTTTGGGCTGTATTCTTTAAGTTTTTAGCCTTACTTTCCAAATCTTTTCTTTTCAACTTTGCCTTTTCTTTTATATGGTTCATAGTCATATCCTCTAATTAAAAGCATATGAACAAGTAGCACTTTAGAAGTGTTATAGCTCTGTTTTGTCTGATTGTTACTTAAATGTTTGAAGAAGAAAGCAATCTCATTATACTCTAATTTTGACTTTTATGACCCACTTGTGTTAAAAAATATATCTTCCAACACAAAAAGCATATGGTGCAGTCAAACTCAAAATCAGTGTCGTGAATATATAAAGTATATTTGCGTTTCTGTAGAAATGTGACATGTTTATATGATACCTTGCAGGAGGCCGCTTCAAGTGCATCACAGGCTGAAATAGATCTATCTCGTAATCGTGTGTCTGCATTTTTGTCCTCACATTCTGCATATGAGTTGCTTCCTGAGTCTGGAAAGGTATGCATTCTTTGCCTGTCTTTTTTATTGTGTTATAGAAAGTGATGCGGAGATTGTTTTGCATTTGTTGTTTAAATATTAATTTTTATAGCAAAACGTCCCCTGGCAGGTGATTGCCTTGGATATAAACCTACCAGTGAAACAAGCGTTTCACATTCTTTATGAACAGGTAAATGTGCTTTCTCAAGTATGGGAGTTTCGCTATTGTTTAAGTTCGTACTTCATTTGAGAGTTCGTCCTTTTCTTCGTATTGATAATTTGGAGTCAAGCCAAATAATGTATTCAAACTTGTTGGTCTAAAAGAACTTGTGATCATCTGCACAGAGGTGTATATTTATGTAATGGAGAACTTTACGCTTGCCTACCTAGCAATGGTGCAGATTTTCATGTTCTTTATACAATAATTTAATTATTATGCAAAATGCTTATAACTTACATGATTGAAATGTCTAGATTCCAGTTCACCCTTCACTAGGTTTGAAGTAATGGTCTATTATGAATGCGATAATTGATATTTTAACTGCCTTTACAGAGAGATAATTTGGTGAAAATGATGTGAAAAGTGTTATGTGGATTAGGCATTCAATATGATTTGTCAAGTCTTGAGCAACTAAGAAGGTTTTTGTAAGAGCTTTTACTTTCGGCAAGTAATTAATTTTAGATAATGTGGAAAGAGGAGTTAGTAGTAGAAGTCGGGATGTCTGGAAATTGATTAGCAAAAACTAGTAAAAAGGGGAATGAAAATGTCTGATAGAAGATAACTTCTGCCTGAGGTTACATGAGAAAGTACTAAATTGTTTAGCTTGAGGTTTTAAAGAAAAATTAGCAAGGACAAAATCGGAAGTTGCGAAAAGTATCTCTAGGTTGGTTTCAGCTTGTAGCCCTTTTTTTTTTTTTTTATTTGGGGAGCCGTCGAAGTGGTGTTTTCAACTCCTTCGGCTTTTTTAGCCAGAAGAGGAAGAGTTGGAAGCAGATCCAAACACCCTTTGATTTGAACAAGAAGTAAATAAGAGAATGAGGGTAGTTATGGAATAGACTAGACTATTTTGGGTGAACATATTCCTGCAGTAACTGTGCATGCTCACTGGCAGGCATACACACACAGATGGTTGGCAGATCTGTACAACTCAAAATTCTTTGTGGTGCAAGAATTAGCTTGTGTGTGATTCTTATATGTTGAGATATGTATATGTGTAGGAATTCTTGATGGGGTGCTTCTCTATTGTTGTCATGCCGTAAAATCAGATCTGAAGTTCTTTTATGTTTCTTGCTTCTGCCTACCACTCAGTTATGATCTTAACTAACAAAGCTGTTCGTAGGGAATATCTGTTGCTCCTTTGTGGGACTTGTGCAAGGGTCAGTTTGTTGGCGTTCTTAGTGCATCGGATTTCATTTTGATACTCAGAGAGGTACTTGGAACTCTAATATTTCCTCAGATTATTTTTGTAATTTAAGAAGATAACTTTATTGGGATGAAGCTTCCTAATATCTCATTATGGTGGTTGCTTATTAAATTCCTTTTTATATCCTTCTCACTTCACATGCATACTTGCATTTCTGCCATGTGCTGGCTTTATGCTTTTTCTGATTAACATATAATTCTTTTATTATTTGAACAAACTATCAAAGTTATGCTATAAATCATCCATGCTTAGATTTCTTATCATCTATGATTTGTATGAAAAATTTATCAGTTTCTGGATCTTCTAAATTCAAGCCTGTATTTTTTAAGAGATTCCTATTTTCTATGTTTGAATTCAAATGAGTAAAATACTGCCGCATCACAGTTGCTTGAAGATAGGTAATAAAGTCTAAAGAGATGCAGGCGATTCTTCAATGTTTGATATGCATATTAGAGGTTTTAATATTTCTGTACAATTCTGTAATTTCAGAATATCAGTCCTATGGATGGATAGGGATAAGATTGGGGCGGATAAAAGAAATGAAAGAAAATTCAGAACCTTCAAGTGATGAGGAAGGGAAGATTATGAGAGCATCAAAGTTGACGTAGAGGGGAGGGGAAATCTTCTTATTGTACAGTTGTACTTAATTAACCCCACCCTCCCAAAAACACAAAAGAAAGAAGGGGGAAAAAAAAAAAAAAGAAAAAGGACAAAAACTGATGTGGGGGGTTTATAAACAATTATTTAGTTTTGCTTGTTTCCCACTTATTTTCTACGGCAACCCTGCATGCCTCTCTTTCCACTTTCTTAGCACCAGAAAGGGCTTGACATGCACTGTGTCTGACCCTGTTATTTATGTGATCCGCTAGCCCCTCCACCCCCCCGTCTTGGCCAAAAACGTTGTCTATAACTAATTCGCTGAAATTAATAGTCTATTCAATCTGATTCAAGCTCAGAAGATGCCTGGTCTTTTTGCACATATTTACTCTAATCTTAGCTGGCATGCATTCTTGAGGTCATAGGTGCATCGTTCGTAAGATGTTAAACTGTATCTTACCAGCAGAACATGATGATAGCGCTTGTGCAGTTGGGTGTTAAGGATAATGAATATATCTTGCTTCCATTATCTAGCTTTCCTTTCTTTCTTTTTCTTGAAGGAAATCTCTATTGGAGAATTATGTGACTTACAATCTATAAGATGTTCCCTGTGATTGCCTTTCTTTTTGTTTTGCTTTACTCTGAATCATGTTTGAAGTACTTAAGGAATTCTGTCCAATTGTCCAACTCCAGCTTGGGAATCATGGATCTAACTTGACAGAGGAAGAACTTGTGACACATACTATTTCTGCCTGGAAAGAGGGTAAAACACATCTCAATAGACAGAGTCCTGGAAATCTAAGATCATATTCAAGACATCTTGTACATGTAAGTAATTTTGTGGGTGATCTTGTAGCTTCCTTCATGAATATATTCATTTCCGTCATCTTTTGTAGACATTTGAGTTGCTTGCCATCTTTTACGGTAGATATGCCGATGTATAGGAATCATCTTAATACTGAAAATGGAATGGGCAAGCATACAAGTCCGAGTTGTGCCCTGTCATGAATGTTAGTGATGGAGTTTAAATTCCTTGAGAATCCAAAGCTGCAGTTTGTTTGTGGAGTGCATGTTTCCAAAAAATGAGTTGATTGTTCATGAAGCACTTAATATAAGAATTTGTATATCAACCAAAGTAGAAAAATTTAGTTTCCTGAAGACAAACAGTGAAACTTCCTTTGCTGGTTGGAATCCCATAGATCTGTAACAGAAGGTTATAATTTCCTATCCCATGCATAGAAGGTGGTTGGTATTTTTAATGGATTTTTGCAGGAATTTAACAATTTAGGAATAGAAAGAAGGTGGTAAAGTATTGTTATTGTTGTGTCGTTTATGATTGCACTACTGCCAATGAATTGAATGACAATTCCTTAATTAATTGCATTGCATGATTGGGTCATAGTTCTATAGGACCAGATTTGAGTGACGTTGACAAGATGACCTAGTATATTCATGGACCTTAGCTGGTTATTTATAGTGCTGGCTTCATCCAGCTTGTTTTCTCGTTGGATTTGTTTGAATTGATTCTTCTCAATTGTATACACAATTTTGTTCAGTGTGCAGGTTTAGGACCTTCCTAACCTCTGGCCCCCAAGGCGGATTTTACACATAAAAAGTATCTGTAACAATGGAACATAATAATTTAATATCATTTTATATACATTGCATATTTCATGTGTTTCATAAATGAATTAGTATTGTGATCAACATTTTAGGAAGCCAAATCCAGAAAGTTTGAGTGGTAATTGACGGAAATAGACCTTTGCTTGGGGTTTACATAATGCCCATTGAAAAATGTTTTATAAGTAAAATGTTATTCTTTTTTTTTTTTAATATTTTATTTTAAGAAGATATATACGTATAATTATAAATTGGCTTAATTACAAAAATCTCCTTGAGGTTTGGTTGATTTGCAAAAATTCCCCTCTAGCTTTCAGAATTGCAAATTCTTCCTCCCAGCTAATGGCTAAAGGAAATTGATAGTTGACGTTCTTACGCCTGTATTAAGTCAGATTATAGAAGAAAAATATGAAAAATGAATGGAGTATTTTGCCTTGAAAACGCTTTTTCTTCAAACCCCACACTGTAATAATTCACTTAGTTAAGTATTGCGTCATCATCCAGTTATACATGCATGCATGCTCGCGTGCACACACACACACACACACACGGTTAAAATTATTAAGATGTATATTGTATAAGAATTTATATTAGTCAAAGACAAATAGGATTACATTCATTTTGTGCTATTTTTGTTTATTGCAATAAACAAAAGAATTGGAAAAGCTGTTTTAGGTGGAATTCCAATTGTTTGAGACTTCCTTTCCCTAGAATAATTGCTTCCTGTAGCAAATGGGTCCTTAATATCAGTATTTAGCTGAAAATTTTCTGAAAAGGTGAGAAGATTATGTGTCTGCAACAAGAATGTTGTTATACAGAGTTCAGGAGAAGTATGAGGATGGCTATACAAATGTCATGAATTGTTTACTACTTTTGATTTCTGCCTCCTCGGAAGAAGTTTGAATAAAAAGAGAAGCCTCTTAGTCAGGCTAGACTAGAGTAGGTTTTGGAGGTTTCTCTCCTTTTTCTGAATGATGTTCTTGTATTTTTAGATGACACATGAAGTAAATTAAAGTTCAAACCACTTTTCTTTCTGGTATCTTTTTCTTCCTTTACATTTTGTCAGACTGATTGTTTTATGTTAATATTTTGTTATGTTTATCTTGACAATGATGTCCACAAATGTAGGCTGGTCCTCACGACTCTTTGAAAGATGTTGCTTTGAAACTTCTGCAAAGTAAGGTATCTACAGTGCCTATTATTCACTCTTCATCACCGGATGGTTCATATCCTCAGCTGCTACACCTGGCTTCCCTATCTGGAATACTTAAATGTAAGGAATTTATGTTTGTTATTTTAAGTACATTCACTTAACCTTGTTACTAACACGCTCCAAATGTCTAGGCATATGTCGGCATTTCAAGCATTCTTCTAGCTCCCTGCCCATTCTTCAGCAACCAATATGTTCGTTTGCATTGGGTACTTGGGTTCCAAAAATTGGGGAATCAAATGGAAAGCCCATTGCAATGCTAAGACCAACTGCCTCTTTAAGTGATGCCCTTTCTCTGTTAGTTCAAGGTATAGTTTCATCCACTTGGTGTATATATGTATGATTTCTCCAATTGGGTTCAAAAGTTTTTTAGTTTGTTAACCCTAAATTAGTTGTCAACTTCACATTCTTCTCCCTTGCATCTGATGCTTTTCTTAAGGTCTGAGTTTGGTCTTTCCTTTTTCAAGAGCCCTCCTAAGGAATGATGATGATCAATCTTGTTTCTGGACAAATCATCCTTATGGTCTCTTTTTGATGCTTGCAGTGGAAAAATATTTTCTACTCAGGATATCATCTTCCTATGGTTTTTGATTTTTGATTTTGGCTTAACTAAGCTGGCAAGTGTGAATTCTTAGATAATTGAGGACATTTCTTCTACGAGAGTTACTCAACTGCAAGAGCATATTCTTCTTGAAATTGGAGCTAGATGCATTTTTGAGCCATTATTTTGTTTTGTTATTATATCTCCTAATTCCATTTTTCGCTACCCCTTGGTGTCACAGCTGATGTCAGTTCCATTCCAATAGTGGATGAGAATGATTCGTTGGTGGATATATATTGTCGAAGGTATACATTTTATTTCTTTTTGAGGTTACCGCGGAGATATCATCTGTAACAATTGCTTTGATTTTGATTACATTGCTTAAATGTGTGCATATCATTTTAATTCATGGCAGCGATATCACTGGTTTGGCAAAAGACAGAGCATATGAACAAGTTCGTCTTGATGACTTGAGTATCCATCAGGTAGTTTCTGTTTCAAAACCTAGTTCTGCTTTATCTCAGAATTTGACACCATTTCCTGGTTGTTGTAGAACTTGTGACTAAATGTGTACACTCAAGGATGCATTCCTTCCTTGATCTCAGAAAGAAAGAGAGATTTCTGAGAAATGGAGGGGATGAGGAGTTTTGTGTTTCTGATGGGGAAGTTTCTTCTTTTTCTTCATTCAAACACACCATATGGTAGTTTCTTCATGATGATTCTTATCCAAATGGAAAAACTAGTGATCATTATCCAAATTGAATAACTAATAATTAACCCTGCACTAAAATAATGCTGTGGACATATTTTTTAACCTATGCTAGGACCTTGGACGGGAAATAAAAATTGAATTGATGAAAACATTTACTTCCTCTTTAAAACTGGAAAGGATTGAGCAATTACAAGTGACGGTAGGTACTTTACCCATCTACCCAACTGTTTTATTTGCCCTAACTGGGGGATTGCGGTTGCAGTTGTGCAAAATATCTACTTTAACATCCATTAATAAGGGTAATAGCATTAACATTTGCTTCCACGATTATGTCTTTCTTCTGCTTCTCCTCTACCTGCTTGCTACCAGACAGCATGACAGAAAGCATGTGGTCTTGGAATGAGGTTACTGGGATAATTAAGCACATGAAGCATTGATTATGTTGTTATGCTATATCATCACAACATTGGACATTTATTATGTAACTTTTTCTATGTTTCTGGATTAATATATTATGAAACAGTATTTACCTCAGAAGAATGCAGCTATTTTTGCAGTCCCATGGGAATGTGTGTGAGGATATATATTTAGTATGGACTTAATATATCCCCTAAGTTAAGAACTTATATATTTTAGTATATTGTTAAGTTAGGAAACGTAATATTCTGGCATATCTGTTTACTTAGGAAATGTAATCTTTCTTTATTTTGTACATTCCCCATCCCTATATATAAGAGATGGGTTCTTCTCAATATATGAATCAACTATCTATATCCCTCTTCACATAATGCTCCGACTCTATATTCTCACTTTTATTTTATTTTAACATGGTATCAGAGCAGGTTTCTCCCACAAGAAAACAAAGAAGAAGGGAAAAAAAATAAAAAAGGAAAGGCAAAAACAAAACAATCACCTAGCCCTTGAAACCCTACCTGCCGTCAAACCTAAAAGCTTGCTGCTACACCTATTTTCACATTATTTACTATTTTGTTGCGTATTGTTGGGTGCACTACTATCTCTTGCTATTGTCTATTGTCTTTCTGTCTGTCTACTATCTCTGGCTATTGCCTACTATCTATCTACTGCCTCTGGCTATTGTTTATTGTCTGCTGCTCACTGTTTCCTGCAATCTGCTATTGATATTGCATACTGCCTGCTACTGTTTACTGTCTGCTGCCTGCTCTTTAGAACTCTGTGTAACAAGCTGGACATGATCAATATCTATAATCCAGTTTTTGGGGGGAGTGTTAGGATATATATTTAGTATGGATCTAATATATCTCCTAAGTTAAAAAATTATATATTTTAGTATATTGTTAAGTTAGGAAACGTAATATTCTGGCATATCTATTAAGTTAGCAAATATAATCTTACCTTCCCCATTCCTATATATAAGAGATGAGTTCTTCTCAATATATGAATCAATTATCTATTTCCCTCTCCACATAATGCTTCAATTTTATATTCTCCCTTTTATTTTATTTTAACAGTGTGTATACTAGAATAGTCGGGTTGGTTGAAGTTTTCTTGAATGCACTAACCTAAAATATGTGTTTGTATTCTTTCTTGTATTAAGACCTATTATTTATATTATGCTTGTTTATGTTTTACTTACTTCACTGCACAAATGTTTAATCTATAGAGTTTCTTTCCACAAAAAACAATCTAACTTTTTCCTTGTCACACTGCTTGAAGCTGTAATCGCCGTTATCTAACCAATTCTAACATATGGGGCAATTTTACTTCTGGTTATGAATTCAATGTTAAAATGTCCTGGAGAAGATGTTATTCTACATCATGTGTCTTCCTACCTAAGAACCGTACATTAATATTGTTCTTTTCTTTAGGCCTTACAACTGGGCCAAGATGCAATCTCTCCCCGTGGCTTCTCCAGTGGACAGAGATGTCAAATGTGTTTAAGGTCTGATCCATTGCAAAAAGTAATGGAGCGGCTGTCAATTCCTGGTAATTTCTTTTGATCTTTTACTTGGTTGCATATATATATATATATATATACACACACATGTATCTGGTTATAATTTTATGTTCACAGTATGAATTTGATTGTGCTTAGTAACTCCAAGCTAATTTATTTCCGGATATTATCAAGCTACATCTTACTTGATATTCTTGTTTAGGCTGTCATAACGACAGGAGCTTCTGCCACTGGTGGAACTTGTATTATCCTTGGGCCACATCGAAGATAATGAAGTTCTTCTAATTGTTAGTACTTAGCTTAGACAAACAGTGAGATGAATAATGTAGTTATATAGTGTGAATAGACTTATAATGAATAACTAAAGAATTAGTGTAGTTATGATGATGATGCTAACAGCTTACAGTTGGGAATGGAGATGATCTTGCTTGCTACTGGCATCGGTAACCAAAAGGAATATGCAAGAATCGCCCATACAAGAAGCAGCACCAAGGCTAACTCTTGTAGTTTCACCACTGGTCACTCCAATTGGTCTATTAAATATATCATTAATATCATTCAACAGCATTACTTGTACATTGCAAGTATAGCAGCACAAGCTGATGAGGATTTACTACTTAGATTTGCTGATATCCTGAATCATAATTGCTACTACATGCCCAAGTAGTGTATGAACATATTTGAAGAACTTCTGCGCAAATATCTCATCCCACTTCCCTATGTGATCCCTTTTCTATAATGTCTGTAGGTAGTGGGTGTGGATCCCCATTTCCTCGACTGTGGTACTTGTTGAATATTACTTTTATCATATTTGGGTTACTTTTTTTCTGTGAACATCCTCAGTTTGGTTTGGGATACACTTTACATGAATGTTAAGTAACTGAAGTATTCGGGTGCATTTTCCAGGTGTCAGAAGAGTTGTCATAGTGGAGGCTGGCAGTAAGCGCGTGGAAGGTATCATTTCATTGAGTGATGTGTTCAGCTTCTTGCTTGGCTAGACATGAAGGGGCCTTACCCTGAATATATTGGTGAAAGCACCACTTCTTCTCGACAAATTGCTTGCAACTTGGTTGGGTTCGTGCTTCAAAGCCCCAATTTCTTTCAGGACAGCAGCAACAGGGAGAACTTTCCTTGTAAATTTTACTTTATTCTTCTCTTTATATTGAAATTAGCGATCAATCTTCTCCTGGTATAGCCGCAAAGTTTCTGTTCCTATGGCTGAACACAGCAAGGTATAGGAGTCAGTTTGTAGGCCTTGGGTGCCCCACTGAAATGTCCATAAGAAAAGGTTGTCAGCATGACCAATTCAGCTATCTTTTTCAAAGTAGCGTCTTCTGGAACTTGGTATTTTTCCCGTAGACACCCTGATCTAGTTTTCGAGCCATTGCTTGTTATATTCTAGCAACGTAATGCTTGCTTTGGTATAGTGTTTCAAGTCGGGGTGCCAGCTTCGTTTTTTCCCTTCTCTGTTCGAGAAATTAGCATGCATTAATAAGATCAAGAGCTGTGTAGGGCGTCATCTAAGGTTTGGCAGTGATCCTGTTCGGTGCTGTGCGAAAATCTTGGTCTTCTGTAAGGACAGTGTTGCCAGAATTCCTTTGTTGTGTGCGCTCCAAATTGCTTGCATGATACGAATGGCAAAAACAAGTAGCTCTTCCTCATCTGAATCCCAAGGAGCTAATAATTCTTTCCTTCCCAAATGAAGGCATGCTATTGTTATGCTCCATTGATGACATGCTGGTTTGACATTTATTTCAGAAGCTAGTTTTAGGTATTGTTTTTCTTTTCTTTTCTTTTCGATAGATCGCTATTTTTGCTAAATGGGGAAAGGAAAAGCGTCTACTATAGGTTGACCACCATCGTGAAGGACATTCAACCGTAGGTCATTAAGGGTACAGGTTCTTGTTCGATCATGAATCCTAGCCCTGGCGGCCAAGTTGTGGGCTGAAGCTGGTCTGATTGAGATGTATGTATATAATTAGGGCTGTTAATGGAATGAATTTTTATTTGAATCCTAAAAATATCTGATAGTGAGATTCGATTATAAGTATTCGTAATCGAAATAAATGGGCTGGTAAGCAATTTGATCTGTTGATCTGTTAAGGAGTCAAACCCAATAATATTAATTCTTGAGATATATATATATATACGCGCACATATATGCATGCATAAAATAAAAATTTACAAAAAAATTATAAAATTTGTATAATTTGATCTATGATTTTTATCTAGTAGCCTTAGATGATTGGATATACTTTAATATTAGTTCTAAATACTAGTGGTTATATCTTTAATGTTATTTCCTTATAATATGTGATTTTGTTGTTGGTACTATTTAATTGTATGGATGAACACATAAAAAATATTTTATTATATTATCTTTTTATGAAAAATAAAAGTATAAACAAAAAGTCTTTTCTTGTATTTTTTCGATTTTGATTTTTGGATTTTTATCAAATTCGGATTTGGTAACAAAAATAGAAAAATCATATAAGATTCGGATTTGAATCACACATATGTGATTTCAATTCACCGATTTAATATAATATATATGTATATGAGAATATAATTTGTGGTATATTATAAAAAATTATTCTTTTATAAAAATATCTGTATGTTATATTGTATAAATATATACATATTTATTCTTAATAGTAACAATTTATTTATTTATTTATTATTTTTTCATCTTTATATTTGGATTGTAGATTTCAACATAAAATATCTAGTGATTGATTTATTAGTGTAAAATGGATATTTTATATGAAAATAATCACTAAAAAGCACATCACGGGTACCTGTGTGTTCCAATGGAACAATTTAGCATTGACAAAATAAGATAGGAAGATAATTTGCTACTTAAGGTGGCAGATGGAAAAGTCATCAATTAGGCATCTCATAAAGAGTATTTTTGCGAAAAATAAAAAAATAAAAAAAAATTCCATTTTCTAGTAGTATTGTTGACTAATTTGTGTATTCTTGTGGGTACAATCTTGGATATTAAATTACCTCAATACCTCTTTAGATTTGGCATAATTACCAAAAAGTCCCATGAGGTTTGTATATCATCACTGCAACCCTGATTGTTAGTTCATCCGACAGAAAATTTAATAGAATTTGTATGAGATTAAAAATGTCCCCCCTAAAAATTTGATATATTGACAAAAATATTACGAGTAGACCAGTTGTTCAAGGGATCTACTTTTAGTGTTATAAATGCTTGTAAAGTTTTTTTGTCATTTGAACTAAGAGTATAGAGTGTAACTATAACCAAAAGTGTTTTGATAACTATGCTACACCTCAGGGCCCAGGGGTCCTACTTATGAGATGATTATCGATATAGTATACACGCTAAGTTACTTTTTCCAATGAACTTAGTTACTTTTCTCCTTCGTCTGTTCGAAAAATTGGGTGTAAGTGGTTTTGATCAATTTTTCCTATTCTTGTGAGTACATTATAAGTAACTCAGTTAATTTCCATTATAATCATAGATTCTAACAATGATAAACAATAAAAAAAAGTAGTTTAATTTGTAAGTCATACACCAATAGTAGCAATATTTAAAAATTGATATAATAAATTAGTCAAGATTATTTTTCTTGCATATATAATCAATTGAGTATCCAAATATGGACATAAGCAATATGTATTAAGTTGTTAGAAAATTTGTGTGAGATGTGTGAAACTTATGATAAAAATAGTAGACATGTAAAGATTAAACTCATCAAAACATAACTATCATAAAAATTATACGCATCAAGTAAAAATATGTAAAACACACCTATTTGCTATGGTAAATATATGTAAGGAAATGTGAGTCAAGGCTTGTTGCTCCGATAGTGTCCTTAAGGTTTTACTTACCTTTGACATGATCCTCAAATGTATTTGGCAAACAGCCTTCCAAGATACAACGGTTTTTCTTCGATTAAGATAGCACTCTAAGAAATGGAAATGGCGAATCAAATTGACTTGAAACTCATTTAATGAATGGACTGTATATGAAATGTGTAGAGTGTAGTGCAAATACGTATGTTGTGAACCTTTTTTCTTTTTCTTTTTTCAAGTTAACAGACTTGTATTTAGTTTGTAGTACAAATCTATATTTATTGTGTTAATGCGAAAAATTTGGAATAGAAATTAAAACACTAAACAATTTATTTGGAAAACACTACAAATGTCAAATGAACAATAGATATAGATAGAAACAAGATTATAACATAAAATTGAGTTGAACTAGATCTGCTTGAATGTAATGCAAATAAGATCAAGTCAAGGCTTGTGTTTCACATAGTCCTTAAGATTTTATTCATCACTGACATGGTACTTTAAGATCTCGACGAACAATCCTCAATATACAATGGTTTGTCGACTAAAGGAAGCACTTCAATTACCCGATACCACGAACTAAACATCACTTGACACTCTTTCTAAATGATATGCAGTGAGTACTTTGTAATGCATTATACAAATGCTTTTAATGTGAGTTTTCAAGGTTCTAGGCCATTTCATATATAGGTTGTGATAAGCTTCTTAGGAAAGTTGTAACATCTAACAAATTAAGGTGTCCATTAGTTTTAATAAACACATATAATGCTCACTTAGTTAAAGGTTACACAGAAATAGCTAAGATCATACTTCACCAATAAAAGATACAACTCTATAGTGTGGAGATACATAATTAATGGAATTAATAATAAATTAAATAAAGTATTTATTTTAATAAAAAAGATATTTTCCAATACATAATTTATTAATTGCATCGCAGCCTCCTTATCTTATAGCTTTACTAACTTTAGTTTCAGTTTTCTCATTCACCTCTTGGCGAATTTTGGTAAATAGATATCCTGAAAATATCTTCTCAACGAGACAGGTGCATAGGCATAAAATTCAACATATTTCTCTAAGTGAAATATACTTATTTATTGAGCTAAATTTAGCTTGATAGTTTGGGTTATTTATCTTAAATCTCACAATCCTCCACATGAATGGAAAATTTTCACATTAGATATGCCCATGAAATGCAAACATGTGAAAAAGTTTAAGCTTAAATGATGTTGTATTAGAAGAGGTAGCTTTTGGCTTTAAACATTTCCTAGTAAGAACCATTGGATGTACCAGCCAACCACTAAGAACTATTTGGCTTTTGTGCATAACAAGACAATAGAGCTTCTTACAACATCACTTAATAGTTAGTTTAGGTTCTTAGTATTGTGTTCATTTTGGTCCTGACCAACTCTTGGTATTTATGAGTATTCTTCGAGAAATCAGCCTTTCTAGTGCTCATAAAATTGGCTCAATCCTTACTTATATAAGTGACTTCTTATTAAGAGATTCTTACTGCACGCTTGCACCCCCATTTCATTATTTCAACGTATAAGAGCCATTGAAAACAAAGCTTAACCTAAAAATTTTATAAGTGTATTGTTTGCTCATCATGGGAATGGGTGGGGAGCTTCATCTCCCACAGTGCTTGTACGTCGAGTCCCAGTTACCTAACTTATTTTTCTCTTTAAACTTATTTTTTGGAATTTCTAGTCACATAGGTAGGGTTCCAGTTAATGTATAGGCCTTTGTCTCACTTTTCTCGATAATTTATGTAACGACCAGGAATTTTTCATCCAAAATAAAAGAAAAAATATAACCGGATACGTCACTTGCGAGTATAATAAGATTAAAGATATAAGAAGCATCTACTGAAATCATTAATATTTAAATCAAATTACAATAGTTCAAAATTAAGTCAAAACTTCATAAAATAAATTTAAAACATGCAATACAATCCTATTACATCTTCAATCATTTCTCTCTTCTACCGCAACCTATCCCTGATAACCTACAGAAGAGAATGAAAGTAATGAGCTTTTGAAAGCTCAGTAAGGTGACGTGAATCAAGTTAAGGGTGCAATTTTGATTGCAACTGGAGGAATAGAATGTTGCCCTTACCAAGGAATGAGTGAATCAGGCATGCAGAATAAAATATTGTGAACAAATAATAAGAATTTAATTGCAAGAAATCAAATGTTCAAATCAAGTAATCGAGTATTCAAGTCAAGTTCAAAACATATAGCTGAACAAAATCAAGGGATGTGTATATTTATAAAACCAATTTATTAAGTATGTATTTCGCACCAAGCTATGCAATATATATGCACCAAGTCAAGCAGTCAGTTGTTGCAATATCACTTAACCTCTTTTAGGCAAGTGTCCACGTCTTTAGCCCCCGTGGATTAGGGCAAGTGGTATTGACCATCTTAGGACAAAAAATTCTTGTACACAGAGTTCAATAAATTTAGTTATAAGAACATATTTCTATATGTTTACCAAACTAATAGCAAATCAAGTTCATATGAATAAATATAAGAATGGAATCATACCTAGGATAGATATCTGAATTTGATGGGATCCAATAATAATAATAATATGTCAGATATGAGAGGTAACCAATATTGAAATCCAAGATTTCAGCAAGGAACGAATACGATGGAGCTACTATACGAAACAAATATTAGTAGGAAACTCTTACGGAGTCCGTGATAACAAAATATCAAATACGAAAGGAAAAATTAATATTGAATTTCAAAATTGACATGTAGACCCTAAGAAACGAATAGGATCAAGCTATTATACGAAATAAGGAATCCTTACCTTGATTCGCCTGAAACCAAATTTTATTAATTACGATCCAATCGAATATATATATATATAGATATAGATATATTGTTTGTTAATATTAGGGGTGGCAATTTCTGACACGACACGATAACCTGACATAAGTTCGGCACGAAAAAAGTGGGTTGGGTTGATCCATTTTTGGATTCGAGTAGAAAAAAGTCGACACGAATAGTAATTCAAAAAAAATAGGGTGGGTTGGGTTGGGTTTCAGGTTACCCGAACAACTCGAAATTTGATTTTGGGTGACACGACAACTTGAACCCACCTGAACCGATACGATATGATCCGAAATAAGTTTTTTTGTGTGAAAACATTGTTGGTGTAATTGGACTTTAAGTTTTTAAAAAAATATAATTTTATAATATAAATGATATAATAATGGTTGATAAGAAAAAAAATAATTAGTATAAAATAGTATATAAACTATAAAATAAGTAAAATTATTTAAATTCTTAAAATTTAACTAATTTTAACATATTCCTTTTCAAAAATCAAATAAATAAAAAAGTATTATCTCCAAATAATAACTTGAACATTTTAGCAAAATATAGTTTAATATAACTACTTTACTTAAGTTTTGTCACAATCTCACGATAAAAGTGTTGGATATGTATTTGACACACTTTACACTACTTATTCCAACAATTTCTCTTATTTAAATTTTATTATAGATCAAAGAAATTTAAATAAATTTATTTTGAATGAAATAAATGAATTATTATTTCTTTTATATGTTGTATATACTTAATACAATAAAGTTTATATACTCACAATCATAACTTTAGGTATTTTAATTCCTACAATGAAGTATTTAAAATAGTTTCTCTCAGATTATCCTGAATTACTAAACATAAAAATGAAGAAAAATTATAAAACTATATGAATATTATGATGTTATATAAATAGTCATAGAAGATAAAACATTAGTTATTAAGACAATTTTTGTACTTTATGCTGATTTGTGATGAAAAATATTATCCTTGTGTCAAATATATACAAAATAATATTTACTAATTTTAAAATAACTGTAATAATGTATTATAAATTAAAGTAGTAAGCAACATATATATTTTTCTTTTTCAAAATAATTCTAATGCTGATCACAATATCTAGTTACAAAAAAAATTCTAATGCTAATCATTTCATTTTAATCTATAGGCCAAACATCTCATCTTAACCCCCTTCAGTTGTAAAAAGAATAATTATTTTGAAAATCAAGTCAACTCGAACTCGACTCGATTTTTAATAGATTGGGTTGGGGTTGGGCACTTTCAAGTTATCAATGGATTGGGTTGGGTTAGGGTTGGGCACTTTCAAGTTATCAATGGATTGGGTTGGGTTAGGTTGATAAAATTTATGTTATACCCATACCTCAACCCGACACGCACGAATTGCTACCCCTAGTTAATATCTCAATTCATTCACATCTTCTAACACATGTCCATATATATATATATATATATATATAATAGATGTTGGCAAATGGTGACATTCTTAATGCTTAAGGATTCAAGCCATTTCCATGCAATTTCCAAAACCTGATGGCTAAGCAATGAAATTTCCATTCCTCCTTCATCTTGACTTCAAGTCTATCTCCACCAATTTCTCACCAATTTTTTGTGTGTGTATATATATATTGATATATATATATTTTATCGAAGATATTAGCAATTAAGTCAAGAGTATGTGGCTCAATGAAGAGTGACTTATGGCTTACCTGTTTAATAAATTGACTATATTTCCGACCAAGAATTTCTTCTATTAATTAAACTTTAATTTCAATCAATTATAATTTTTTTAGATTTATCCAATATAAATTTAGACACACTGATATACATATATATATACATATTTAAAATTTTCAATTTACAAAACAAAAGAGTATTTTATTAAGTTTATATATTATTTAAAATTTGCAAGAGAAATCTGTATTTATTGACCAACTTTGATATTCTAATTAATAATCAAATTTACCTTCTTTTTTTTTAAAAAAAATCAACTTGTGATTTTCATTTTAAATTGACTTTTAGTACAAGCTAGCTAAATGTATAATCTAAAATAAGTTATAATAATATTAAGTCATGTTAACAAAAATTTCATTTTCAATAATTTGTCAAATTAATAATAATTTGCAACAAATTATAAAATTTCAGGTTATTACAATTTATCAATTTGTTCTTTAGATAAAATCTTTAATTAGCGAATCCGCAATATTTTCCTTTGACTTCATATAGCCAATAAAGATAATTCCACCCGAGAGCAATTGTCCTATGGTATTAGGTTCGTGACGCATATGTCGAGACTTACTATTGTATAAACTATTATGTGCCCTACCAATTGCAAATTGGCAACATGTCAAAATCACTAGACAATCCCTTTAGAGTTTTAAGATACTTAAAGCATACCTTAAATTATGGTTATAGGGATAATTACCTCAACATCCTTTGAGGTTTAGCATAATAATCAAAAAGACCTTTTGAGATTTGAATAATTATCAATACACCCCATATTGTTAGTTTAATCGATAAATAATTACCATCATACCCTTTAAAATCCTAAAACAGTATAAGTAGACCTCCTGAATAAGAGATGCAATTGTAATTATGCGTCAACTGAAATAAGAGTACGGGGTGCAATGGTAGTTATCGAAACCCCAAGCAGTGTTTTAGTAATTATGCTAAACCTAGGAGGTGTACATGTAATTATCCTTTTCGTTATACATTAAGGGTTCTTTGGTAGGTTATATTGGATTAGCCATATTAATCAATGCCACTATCAAATTGAAGGGACATGTACATTTGGCTTGATTTTGTATCACATTAAAATAGTATATTTGTATGTCTAATATGATATTTGGTAATCCTTACTAATATATAGTTCTTAAATTAAAGACATAAACGCAACTTTTAAAGTTCATTTCCTCTAGAGAATTGCAATGCTAGGGATATTATTAAAATTTTATTATATATCCCACAACAATTTATCCTAGGGGAGAGACAATATTATAGTAAAAATAATAATATAGGATACACCATATAGCAAGTTGACCCGCTAATAATTATGGATACCACAAGAGTCACATGGAACAACAAAATATTCTTATCCATCCATGCAACCCTTATAAAAGCCCCTTTATTATCAAACCATATATTCAACAATGTAAGAATACATCCCCACACCCCATATTCAACAAATGTGTACATTATATGTAACAAATATACACAGTTCTTAAAGCCAGGTGACAATGAAGTTTAAGATTTATTACAGATACACTATGTAACATATTATTCATCAACAGAGATTGTGCTATACTTTAATGCTATTCATGGTATCAAATTGAGGTACTATTGGGAATTCCCTTACCAGTTAATCCACCTTCACTTGTAGGATAAAGCAATGTATAGGGCACTTTAACCGGTCCAACTCGATTTTTCCATTTCTCATCATTATTCATCTTTATGATGTTTTCCTCTATCTCAGCCAACTTCTTACCAAACTTGTCAAAAGCTTCGAGTGGTTGTGCATCTCTAGTCCATTCAGGGGTGTCCCTCTGTCCAAGGTAGACTTCATCTGATGAATGCCTTGACAAAATCTCGATCAGAGCAATCCCAAGTAATGTCTGAAACCGAGCAGTGATAGTTCTCAAGAAAACCTTGTCCGGATTCTTCCTCAGCTCATCGTATTCTGTCGTACCAGGTTCAGGCATAAACTGTCGGCTTATGGTAGGGCGATTAGGCATGTAACCAGCGTAAGCATACTGTCCGAAATTGACTGCTGCATGGAGGGCAGATGCCACCCATATGATGATGGTGCAGGATTCTATAAGATCTTTTCGCGTCTGCATTTTAGGCCACCATGGCTCGTTTTTCTTGTCGCCGTGCCCCTCCTCTCGCAGATCTTTCCACCATGATTGCAGCTCTTTGTCTTCCTGCACCATGTTGTCTGATTTGTAGTAGAAGCTGCAATAGTCCTCTACCCATGTTTTTATGGCTGCCCATATCTCTAGCCCATCCACAGCGTATGGATAGTCCTCGATTAGTAACCGAAGGCCATGTGGAGAGTTTGAGTCCTCCACTGCCATTCCTCTGCACAAATGCAAATCTAATGACATCCCTATAACATTAATTAATCACCAGATCATGCAATATATTTCATTCTTCCAAGATTTTAAACTGATCTTAGTTTCAATCAAGTAGGAACACAAGAAAATACACTTTCAGTTAATGATGCATAGGAATCTATATATGAATACAAGAAAATACTCTTTCACTAACTAAAAGTTCATAATGGATAGGAATCTATCACATATAGACGACATCTCTCATGAATTTGTGATGGAATACTAATGAAATTTAAAAAAAATGAGGAAAATATATATGAATGATGACACAATTGATAAATTTCTCTAACAATTTTTCAGTAAATGATGGAAAATTTCATAACAAAATTAGTTCACTCACAAACTTCATTTCCTTCATAGAACCAGTAAATGAAAAAAAAATATATAATAACGAATTTGTAACAAAACAAAAATACATCATAGAACCAAGTCAGTGACGATGTTACCATAATAAATAAGGTGTTTTCTTGAAGTGAAATTCATTTTTTGTTTCATTTTGGATGTCCAGAGAGAAAACAAGAATCATAAAGCAATTTGGAAGGGGTAGGCTTAGTGTTACCTCTTGACTAGATCAACTGGAAGAGCTTGATCGGGGAAAACCCAATCCTTGTAAATTACAGAAGACAGCTCCATGGAGTACTTCGCAGGAAAAACAGTAGTCTCAAGAATCCCTCCACCATTGATCAAGATCTGTCGTGCAAAAGCATTGATGTTCATCGTGTCACGGAAGTGAGGCTGAAGAAGCTTATAAATGGGGTGCATCACGCTTAGTTGCCTGTTTGTTGCAATCACAAATGGCTCAATTGCAGCATGTGTATGTAACCTGTGAACAAAGTCCCATAAATAGTCAGAGAAAGAATGAAATAAAGGAATAATTACCTCAACACCCCTGGAATTTGGCCTAATTACAGAAAATTGAAATTACAATGACACCCTATATGTCATTAACTTAATGGAGTCTGTATAGCATTACAATTA
>JACFYI010003308.1:267287-283711 GCA_014898755.1 Handroanthus guayacan | reverse complement strand
AGAGAGAGAGAGAGAGAGAGAGGAATTTTAATTCCTGCGATATTCTATATAAACATGTACACAAGAAGAAAGAGTGAATTGCATATTACCCTTGTATTATTCATAAATAGCACTGAGACCTTCGTGAAATAAAAATAGCAACTAAATTCCTTGTGTTTTTCTTAACAATGCAATTTGAAGGCAAAATCCGTCCGTGTAGTTGCTATTTTGCCTTCAAATTGCATTCTTTAGAAAAATAAAAGGGGTTTAGTTGCTATTTTTTATTTTACGAAAGTCTCAATGCTATTTGTGAATAACACAGGAGGTAATATGCAATTCATCCCAAAAAGAAATATGAGCTACCAAAAATATTACTTACGGATCCTCACGTATGAGGTGTATATTACAAATCTTATAAAATGTAAGCAGTTCACAATTTTGACTATTAACTAAATAATTATTACACAATTATCACAACAGCTAACACACCAACCAAACAAAATCTCACGAAAACGTTGGATCACATTTTATGTAATGATTATGATTTTTTCTCATAACTCACTTTTTCTCACTTTTCCTAACCTTTTTTCAGAAAATCAATTCTCAGAAAATAGCATCCCACCAAATCGCAGCCCAATATTGTTGGATGCATTTTTGCATGCATGTTAAGCTTCTCCCATCATAATTAATCCCAATCTAACAAGAAATCATTAAGTATAAACAGAACTTTAGGTATTTTGTCACTTGTCTCTTCAATTATGCATGAGAAAATTCATGTATCTCCGACATGGACAAATGAGATGGCATATTGAGGCCTAACCATACCAAGATTTGGTCATTTGGTGTCGGTATAGTTAATGCTGAGCCAACCATATCAAGATTTGGTGTAGGTATAGTTAATGCTGAGCCACACATGTCATGTTCTTCTGATCATTAGTGGGGTTCTTTTTTTTTTTTTTTTCTCTTTTTCTTTTTCAAATTGATACAACCAAAATTTTAGGGCATGTTTTGGAAAACTGAGAATTGCTTGAGACTTGAGGGTAAAAGTGATAATTAGCGTCTAATATACGCTCGATTGATAAGTATATATTTAAAAAATAAATATCATTAATTGATATCTATGTATATATGTATCTGTATCTATACTATAAAATATAAATACTTTAGGTAGTTATTTTGGTCTGTCATTGAGTAAATAGACCAAACTAACCCTATTAGAGAAAATAATGACAAAAATGGTTATAAAAAATGATAAAATATTTTTCTTTAATTTTATTAATATTTGTTTGGGTAGAACACACTTTGCTCCCTATAGTATCCATTATGTAACACTTACCTTTTAACTATGAATATCATTAGTTACACCCTGATGTTAATCAGCTATTTGTTTTCTGTTAAAGAGGTGTAGTTATTATCAAATTACCCTTCCTATTATTATTTAAGCATGCAAGTTCAAAACCTTGTCAATTTTTGTCTCTTAATTAAATTCACAATCCAAAATATTGCTCCTTAATTTTCATCATTCAAATTTTTATAGTTTATTTTCTTTAAATTCTAAGAAATACTAAATGATTCTATAAGTTTGGACCTTTCATGCTATTTATGTTAGTCATTTAAGTCATTATTTGATTATTTTTTAAAGTATAAATACTTGTATTCCTTATAAATGTATTACTGCAAGCAAATATTTATACATGACAAACTAATTAGTTAAATCTTTTGCTGCATTTTTATTATTTATTTGTAAGAAACTTATGTCTCACATAAAGATAGATCAAGCTCGTCTGGTATGAATAAAAATGAATATAAAATGTTTGAATCATTAAAGCTTAAACAACACTTGAAAATTAACGCGTACGAGAGCAAAATATATAGGGAGAACAAATAGTATTAAGATAGTATCACTTGTAGGTCATATATTTCCATACACCCAAAATATGTACGTCATATAGATATTTACTCAACAATATAATATAAAGATTACATGTAGCTATACATCAAAAGTTCAGTAAATAATGACTTGAATGTCTAACATAAATAACATGAACAGTCCAAACTTATGATTCATTCAGTATTTCTAAGAATTTAAAGAAAATAAATTATGAAAATTTGAATGATGAAAATTGAAGAGCAAAATTTTGGATTGTGAATTAAACTAAGAAACAATATTGAAATTGTCTGGAGCTTGCATGCTTGGATTAATAGTAGAAAAGGTAATTTGATAATAAGCAAACCTCATTTACCAGAAAAATTAAAAATTAACTAATGCTAAGAAAGTAAAGATCTTGCAAATTCGATGAAAATCGAACTGATGACTTCATGCTTCATGATTGAAACACCGACAGAAACTTTGGAAGGGAGAGGATACATTCAAATTTCAAAGATTAAGATTTCTCCCTGTCTTAAAGTACTTTAAATATTATGTCACCATCACGTGTTCACTTCTCTGTCGCAGAATCTTCCGTCTCTGTCGCAATTACTTACCCCCAGTCCCCATCCCGTGGTCCTCCAGCGCATGGGTAAGACCAGGACCGCATCACTGTAGATGGGTCGAGTACCCGTCCTCCGTTATGGTATGTAGGCTCTTGATTATCTTCTTTGTAATTAGGATTAATTATATTTTACTATCATTTGAGATTTTGAAATTATCAATTATTATCTTCATGATTTTAAAATTATAAATTTTTCCTCATAATTTATAAAATTACCTAATCATCTATTTCGTTGGCTTTTTTTGACAAAAAACTAATGACATTATCCACTTTTAATCTGTAAAATTACAATGGCCAAGCATAGAGGTATAATGGGTAGTTAATACAATGAAAAAATTAGAAGGTATCAATAGTTTTTGATCAAAAAAGCTAACAAAATGAATGATTTAGTAATTTTGTAAACTTATAGAGGTTAATTTGTAATTTTCAAACCATGAGAGTAGTGATAATTTCATAATTTTAAAGGTAGTAAAATATAATTAATCCTTCAAATTAAATACATATTAATTAGTATTTTATATTTCAAATTCTTAAAATAATTACAAATAATCACATTATTTTAAACTCATAAAGTAACAGTTAAATGATTATTTAGCAATGTGTCTAGTACAATAAAAAATTATATAAAAATATATTAAGAGAATTACATTCATATGCATACTAATGAGACAGCCGAAGTCTCCTAGGCAGAGTTGAAAACAAAAAATGGAAGTCTCCTTGAAAATTTGAATTTGTTTTCGAAACATATTAATTTAAAAAATATGTCCAACTAAAAGATCCAATCGGATTTAGATAGAGAATCGCCTTCTCGACTAAGTAGTTTTAGATGATGTTTGACATTATTTTACTAGCAATTTTTCAGCTTTTACTTATTAAAAAATAATTTGTCATGAAAATAGGGATAACCACAACTATCACCCTTGAGGTTTGGTGTAATTACATCTAAATATCCTAGATTTGGAAATTTACATCTATCACCCCTTCTGTCAGAGGACGTGTAAAAACCATAATAGGAATCGTGAAATTACAACGGTGTCCTTATTATTCTAAAGAGAAAAGGTCAGAAGCACTTTTTTTCCGAAGGATCGGTGCTACGCTCTGACTACCCCTTAGGACTCGAACCCACGTCTTATCAAGATAAGGTTGAAAACACTTGAAATGTGTCTAAAGTTACCCTCTTTGCATTAAGAACACAAGGGGGTCTACATGTAATTACATCAAACTTTTGCGAGGTCGCATTAATTATTTCAAAATATCATTATTATTTACTAAAGATTTTAATTTTTAATAATATTTTTTAATAAACACGAATTAAAATAAATAATATTTTAGTCTTTTAATAAACTTTTTGATAGATATTGATTTTAGTCCATAAATATTGTTATATCGATCTTTTAATATTAATTGTTTAAGATAATCTATATATTATTCAAAGTAAATATTACTTTTTGATAGATATTTTTTATAATATGTAGGAAATAACAATTCTCCACAATTAAATTTTTGATATATTATAAAAAATTAATTTTTAACAAACAATGAAGCATATCATTAAAACATAAATATTACTTTATGAAAAATCTAAGTTTTGATATATTATTTAGACTATTAAATTTTGATAAATAATATCAAAATATTATTGAAAAATTATTATGACATATTACAGATAATTTTTTAATATTATTTAATAATATTGTTTATGATATATTATTAAAAACTATCTAAGTAAAAATACTTTAATTAAAATATTTGTAATAAAGTAATATTTAATTTTTTAACAATATTTATAATAATTTTTTATTTTTTAATAAATTTAGGATAATTGCATCGCCTTTCTTGAGATTTGGCATAATTACAAGTAGATCAACTTTTCATGCATGGCACATGGATGAATATCTTCATGACACAAGGCATCAACTGAAGAGTAAATTTAGAATTTCAACCATTTCCATATTACTCCAGCAAGTTTCATGAATTTAACTGACAACTGGAATACGTCATCGATGCCCATCCCTTCTCTCTCTTTTTTTTTTTTTTAATAAAATATGCCCATCCCTTCTCTCAAAACCTTAATAAAAGTGCCAAAGTTTAGAATAAAGTTATCTACAACTCATGTCCTTTTCCTAGACCATTACTCATATATTCTATGTAGCTGTATAATTAGTTGATTATCTTTTAGTCTCACAACCAATTAAACAAAATAAGTCTCGTTATTAAGATTCCTCCGAGTCAAAATTCAAAACATCTAAACCAATTACGAAGTAATCAAACTCATAACACAATGACTAAAATAATATAAATCAATAATCAAATAATTAATAGAAAAATTAATCTATAAATCAATTAAGAAAAGTTTACATGATCCTAGAGAAGTAATAGAGAAGTTAATCAAAGAATATCCTAGCATAATATACAAACACACAAAAAGGAATTAACAAGCAAGAAGAAAAGTTACATCCATTAATTGAATTGAAGACCCTTCTGTCAACTCCTTTATAACATCTTTCAGGCCTGTGAAAAATATCCGAGTATCGTATCAACTGCTCGTGTTCGTTGTTAGTCAATCCAAATATAGATATAATAGTTGTTGTATCTAAAGAATAATATATTATATTATTTATATTATAAAATAATATAATTTAAAAAATATACACTATATATTAAAAATAATTTTTAAAATATATTCATGTATACATTAATTATTATTAAATAATACAAATAATTTAACAAGTTACTAACTATAATTTATTAAAAATAATAGCATTATTGGCTTTGAGAAACATAAAAAAATGTGTTCGAATTATTGTATAAATGTATTAATTGAATAGATGTAAAACTATTCAAATTCTAGTACAGATATAAACTATGAAAGGATTACGAATGTGGATAGTAGATATCCAAATATCAAAATCGCATCTGACGATTACAAATGTAGATATATTTATTTTCAGTATACGATAAAATTTAAATACAAATATCCAATAATCGACATAGAGATTCGATCGTACTAATATCCGAATATCCAATTTACAAGCCTACTTTCTTCAATCTTAAATGTGCCTTCTCGGCCTTACAACTGCACAACCTTCTTGGTGGATGAGGTATGAAGATAGAAGCCCCTATGCTAGTGGGAATTAATATCGTATGGATCATTAATGATATATGGTTGAATATCCATTAAAAGGCTCATTTGATGCCACCCATGTGGGTGGCCACCAAACTCAATATTATATTTTATGTTTTTTATTTTTTATTGCAATCATTATGTTATCTTTTTATTGCTATGCACAATGTATGTGTATTTTAATATAATAAACTTACAAATGGTTTCTAATCATGAATAATTTAGGAACCCACCCTGATAGTTTCTTTCTTTATTTATTTTTTTTTTTGTGGGGATCTATAACACAATAACTTTCAAATTACTGATGTTGATAATATATTGCGTGGATCATATATAAAAATATATTTCATTTACATCAATTTTTTATTTTTATTTTTAATATTGTTGAAAATGGAGCTTGAACCTAACTCAACCCCAAAAGCTAGCTTATGAAGTGAGGATTGCCCAAGACCATATAAAGAGGCCAAAATTCTTATATTTTTCCGATGTGGGATTCTAACACCCCCACCCCCCCACACGCTCAAGAATGGACATTTGGAGCGTGTGGGATAATATGAAATGAGTAAACAAACAACACATACCCAGAAATGAACATCTGGAGTATGGAATAATATAAAACAAACAATTAATAGCTCAACATCAGGATTGGGTCTGGCTCTGATACCATGTTGGAAATGGAACTTGAACTTAACTCAACCCCAAAGGTTAGCTTTTGAGGTTGAGTTAGGTCCAAGCTCCATTTTCTAACAGATATTTTCACATAAAAACCAAATATTCAAAATTTCTTACCCAAGAATACAAAATTTTTCACACTTGTCAAGATGTCATTGGTGTATGCAGAGTTAGATGGCCACCCAATTGGGTTAATATATAATGTTATATATATCATTAAGAGAAAACACTATACATTTAAAGAAAGCTTTGAAACATGTGTTTAGATTGCTGGGCCAATAATACTACAGTGATAAATTACAACAAATTTGTGCTGTGATATCGGAAAAAAGACAAAGTTGTCAAGTAACACAACAATTATTGTCCAAACACAGTACAATTGCTACAAATTTGTATGCTCCTCGAGCATTATCAAACTCTATCACAAGTGCGTACAGTCTGTAACAACTCTCGCATATTTTGTCGCCCAGGCATCCTATTTTTGCTTATTAAAGAAAAATAAAAATAAACAAAATGAATTTATTAGTTTTGGTCAATAGTAATGACAAAATATTATACATATTATATTTTATTGTCAAAAAT
Organism: Handroanthus guayacan; assembly: GCA_014898755.1. NCBI lineage: Eukaryota > Viridiplantae > Streptophyta > Magnoliopsida > Lamiales > Bignoniaceae > Handroanthus > Handroanthus guayacan. Next base: position 276,862 of record JACFYI010003308.1, on the reverse strand, counting down.
ATGTTGAAAGTTCATACCCGTCACACCTCGATGGACTATCATCATAACATTAATTTTGTTGACGTTGGACAATTGTTCTTTTGATGATAACAAGCCAACTTCTTGGACTAGTATTTTCTTGAATGTTGTTGTTCTTGGAAAACAAAGGATCAAACAACTTGCTATATTTGATTATTTTTCGAAAGAAAACTTAGGAAAGAATGGATTCTTGCATACAGGAAATAGTCATGTATTGCTATTGGTAAGGAAGGAGACTGTGTCATCCCACCAAAGGTTTAGCCAAAATTCAAATGGCTAAAATTCAAATTAAGGCTACTAAAATTTCAAACTTCAAACGTTGCTGGATTGTTGCAATAAATGCATTAATGGAGCTGTAGGAGACTTAGCCAAACAAGGAAACCTGAAAAAGTTGATCCAGGATGTAGTGTCTATTTACACGAAAGGAGAAGTTGCCAAAAAACTCTTTTTCTCGTGCCCAATGGCTATAAGCGGCTAGTTTGAGTAAATATACACCATGGGCACTTCAAAAGGGAGTCGGAGAACATCTGAAAATTATTCAAGCTTGCAAATATCCATTGGCAAATCTCTTTCAAGTTTCATCAAGAAAAATACATCAAGTTCTCCCGAGCTACACTGTCATGTTCATTTCCCTTACTTGAGAGTTGTACTTATTCTGCATTCTAGCATCGTTAAAACTATTACTTTCGTCGCACTTAAATTTGTAAACTCTAGTGCATTAAGGTACTACTGTAAGGTTGTGATTAAGTCATAAAGTCTATGTGTTAAAGGAATTCATTTCCTTAGGAAGCATTGATTTATGAGTACACTTTAGCCATAAAAGTTGGTTTCAAATATTATCTTGCAAAAAGTTGGTTTGAGTGTCAGAGGAATTTATTTCCTTGCGAATCATTCGTGGTTCAACTTTAGCCATTAAAAAGTTGGCTTTAACTTTACCACAAAGGTTAAGGATCAGTGTCTGTTCCTAAAAGAACCAAGCTTATACTTGTTCTTGCAAAAGTCTAGGTTTTTAAGTTTCCCACAAAAGTTAAGGTTCGATTTTTTTTATCATGAAAGAAGTGGGTTTAGATTTGTTCCCACAAAACTTGGTTCTTAATTGAGCCCGCAAAAGTTAAGGTTCGGCTGTTGTTCATAAAAGAACCAAATTTAGATTTGTTCCCGCAATAATTTGGGTTTTTAACTTAACTCGCAAAAGTTAGGTTTGGATTAGGACTTGTCACGTGAAAGTCTAGGCTCAGATTGCTCTAGTAAATATCTGTTTATTAGATTTGTGAAAGCTAGAGGTAGAGCATTAGGGTCTTTGTTATCGCAATGCTCTTTAAATCGTCGTGTTCTTTACTTGCTTTATTTATTTCTTTACTTACTACATGTTTATTGGTTATCAATTCTTACACCGTATACTTTTAATAAACAATTCTTGGCTCAAGTATCTCAAGTTTAGAATTTAGTGAAACAGGATTCAATCCATCCTGCAATTATTTCGCTGAGTTGAAAAATTCAATAAGCATAATTTCCCCTCTTATGCTAAACTCTGTTCCACAAATTTATTATCGTCTAGAATTATATTATTGTCAGAACAATCATTTTTCACGTTAAGAAAGCTTTCATTTATGTAAGCAGTTCTTCAGTACGGCATTCATAATGACAAATACTGCACTTGGAAAGAAAGTACTAAATATATTAAAGTATATGACGTATTTTTCCTAACAAGTGTGCTTATTTCATTAGTATGTTGACGGTATTTGTTACATGATGCTCAAATTAGTATTACATGCCTAATTATACTGTATGAATTCTTAAAAGACAATATTGGATTCTTATTGATTATCGACAACTAATGCATTCTTAACGATAAGTATTATACGTTCTTAACTTACAGTACTAAATACAGGCATTCTGGTACTTTATTTTCTTAGATTCGTATTGGATATGTATACTCTGCATATGTAGTATCTTGTACTGGGATACAGGAATCATGATGTCATATTTTCCATAAAACGTACTGGATGTTTACAGCCCATTTGTTGGCACAAAAGCATGTTTCACATTGTGCTCGAACCAGTACTACATACCTAATCGCGACTTAGTCTTGGCCGCACCTGGTGCTGTGCACCAGGTGCCTAGAAAAGTGACAAGTGTCACTTTTGGCCTTTTTTTTTCTTTTCTTTTCTTTTTTAAAATTTTCTCCTTTATTTCCTTTTAATCCAATTTTGTAAATATTAATAAATAAAAATATTTAATAAAACATTTTGCACATGTTTAGTATCTTGTAATATTTTTAATTAAGATTAATTAATCTTAATTAAAAATAATACCGGTTGCTAAATATGTATAAGATTTTTTATTAAATATTTTCATTTATTAACATTACAAAATATTAAATATATTCATTTGTTAATATTTACAAAATTAGATTAAAAGGAAATAAAAGAAATAAAGGAAAAGAAAAGGCTAAAATAAAAAAAGTGACACTTGTCACTTTCAGAGGCACCTGGTGCACAGCACCAGGTGCGGCCAAGACTAAGAGCATAATCGCATGTTCTGGATTCCTCATGACCAGTAATAAATTTTTATTGAAGAACAGCTAATGCATTCTCAACAACTTCATCCCTAATGTTTCTTGATTTTTATGTAGTGGGTAAATTGCAATTACACCCCCTATGTTATCCATAAATAGCAAATACTCCCTTGTATTTTTTTAATAGCTTAAAACCCCCGTCACTTTTTAACAATTAGCTCGCACGCCCCAAAGGTCTTTTTCTTCAAATTTTTTAAGCTGACGGACAATTTGGCCCTTCACAAAATGCAGATAGATGTAAATTGCAATTACAACCCCTATGTTATTCATAATTAGCAAAAGTCCCCTGTGTTTTTTTTTTTTAATAGCTTAAAAACCCTCTCACTTTTCAACAATTAGCTCACTGCATCTATTTTTGGGCAAGTGTAATGCATACCCCTGTTATGCCATTGGGACTTGAAAAATTCAAATAAATTGATCCAAATACCCTCAAACCTTCTTCCCTATCTTTTCTTCTTCATTTCTTCACAAAATTCTCCATTTTCTTTTGCTTCTCTCCTGTTAAATATTCTCCATTTTACATAAATTTTCAAAAAATAAAAAATGTGACGTGAAACCCATTTAGGGAAAATCTGATAAAATATATTTTTTCACTTTCTCCACTATCAAACGCATTTTCTGATCATCTCCATTCAATCCTATTCAAGAACCCCTCTTTTCCTATCCATCTTCCTATGGAGAATACAAAAACGTCATTCCACAATGCATTCCTCATGCAATTCTCCTATTTATTTCTTAGGTAAAAAGGAAAAAAAAAAATACAGTTATTGATTTTTGATGGATTTTGATGTTTTTTGAATCATTTGCTTTTCTTGTTTTGTCAGATTACTGGGGGGCTTTGGATGAAATTTGAAAATTATATGGAAAAATAAAATAATTATTGATTTTATCCAAAGCCATCCAATAATCTGACAAAACAAGAAAAGCCCATGATTCAGAAAACACCAAAATCTATCAAGAATCAATAATTATTTTTTTCCTTATAATTTTCGGATTTCATTCAAAGCTATCCAATGATCTGACAAAACAAAAAAAGCCCATGATTCAAAAAACACTAAAATCCATCAAGAATCAATAATTGTTTCCCTCCTTTTTACCTGAGAAATAAACAAGAGAATTGCATAAGGAACACGTTATGGAATGGCGAGTTAGTGTTCTCCAGGGGAAGATGGATACGAAAAGAGAGATTCTTGAATAGGATTGAATGGAGATGATCGGAAAATGCATTTGGTAGTGGAGAAAGAGAAAAAGAATATTTTATCAGATTTTCCCTAAATAGGTTTCACTTTACATTTTTTATTTTCTGAAAATTTATGTAAAATGGAGAATATTTAAGGAGAGAGAGGCAAGAGAAAATGGAGAATTTTGGGTAGAAATGAAGAAGAAAAGATGGGGAAGAATGTTTGATGATATTTGGGTCAATTCATTTGAATTTTTTAAGTCTCAATTGCATAATAGGGGCATGCATTACATTTGCCCAAAAATGGATGCGGTGAGCTAATTGATGAAAAGTGAGAGAGTTTTTAAGCTATTAAAAAAAAACACGAGGGGATTTTTGCTAATTATAAATAACACAGGGGATGTAATTGCAATTTACCTGTTAAAAAGGTATTTAGGTCATTTCATTTTTTCAAGGCCCAGTCTCATTAACAGAGGCGTGCATTACACTGCCCCCAAATTGGACGTGTTGTGCTAATTATTCAAAATTGAGAGAGGTTTTAAGCTATTAAAAAAACACGATGGAGTATTTGCTATTTGTGGATAACACAGGGGGTGTAAGTGCAATTTACCCTTTATGTAGTAGTGAACATATAAAATCTAATTGTCATATTTTTCTTGATTCGTGCTAGATATGTGATGCTCAAATTCATCGCCAACATGAATGGCTCATCTGTTTTGAGGTATTGTCATATTAACACTTAGAGTGGGGATTTTATTCGGGATGGGATCTTCAAAAGGTGCCTAAAGACGTGCCTCAAAAGGTGATAGACATGATAGCTTATAAATTATCTCAAGTCCTTCAACTCTTTAGACGTGGGACAAACTTGGTTTCATTATATGCCTTCTAGTCGAGGGGTTTGGAAAGAAATGCATGACCTTCATTTTCGTTGACGGCACCAAAATGATAATACCCAAATTCGTCGCTAACATGGAAGGCTCACCTGCTCCGAAGTATTGTCTCACCAGCAGTTGTAGTGAGAATTTTATCCTAAAAAGATATCTCGAAGAGTGAAAGAGGAAAAATAACTTATAAATTATCTCAAACCTTTCTACTTTTCCAATACAGACAAACTCAATATCATCAATATCCAAGTTCGAATACCATATGTATATATACTTGAAAAATTACTACATTCTATGGCGCCTGTCTTAACATACATTGAAAGTACATCCATACAAAAATAAGTACGATTATTTAACACTTAACTACGAGCAATAGTTGAAACAAGAAAGGGCACCGGGGCTTTCTTTCCACACTAAATAATCGTACAATATATTCATATATTACAAACGACAGACATCTTTTAGTCTAAATAATGCAAACAGTACAGTCCTGTAAATCCAGATATATATATATATATACCTTTAAACACAAATTGTGCGTGTTCATATATAGCTTTATGGTGTAGAGATAACTCCCTAGCAGTTGAATTTGAAAAGCTTGCCGATTTCCAGACAAATTTTGGGAGCTTAAAGATTAAAATAAAGTAGATTCACACCAACTATTGTTCACGTGTTACTGCAGTTTGCAGTTATGGTGCCCCGGAAGCTGCTGCGCTGCCACTCGCATCGCCAAGTAAATTGAGAATAAATTCCTTTCAAGAATCGACAATAAGCTTTAACAAAATCAAAATCTTTCATAATTGAGCCAAAAAAACATGGCTATGGAATGCATAAATACTTGATTACTTATACAATGACTTGGACCAAACCATCTTAAACGAGTTCATCGTTGAGGTGGGACGACACATCCAACCATCAAAATTTGATAAAGATCATTGGATATCCTCAAAACACTTGAACTGGCCCTTTCCCAAATGCACAATTGTGAAGTGTCCAAGGCAAGAAACTGTATCTGATCAGGCAATCAGAGTGAACAATATTGAGTCCTCTGATCAAAATTCCTAGTAACTTGTGGTTCAATAGCCTTTGTATCTTTGTTGATAAAGTTAAAGTTTGGCTATATGGCCATCACACAACATGCATTGGATCTCATTGGGACAAACAGATTTACAGGCATTTTTGTGTCGTATTTCAAAGTAATCAATCCCGTGATCCAACGAACCACTAAGGAAAGAAAAACTCACTATTCTAAGGTAATAAAAATCCGTACTCCATCCATGATCCGGAAAATATGAGACAGAAAATGAATATCACATGGCCCATCCATGTCCCATACCATATGCATCCATGTATCCAGCATGACCTCGACCATCATGGTGGTGGTGGTGATCATCACTGCCTATGCCTTCACTAAACATCTCCCGCAAATGTTCGGGTATAGGCTCTTCTACAGTTTGTCGAGTAGGTTTTGGTAAGGACGAAATGAACTTGTAAATACTTTCAGCTACCTCCTCAGCATTATCTTCCTGTACCAACGACGAATGGAGGTCAAACAGATACATCAGCAGCAAGCTCACCAAGCTCAGAAAATATATTGAGGCAGCTAAAACTTGAAACTCAAAAGCAATGCAAGAAGAAAATCTTGTTGTTCCGAGAGGTAGAATAAAAGAAGAATAGCGTATTGTACAATAAAAGAAGAAGAATCACAAGCAAAAGAAAGGAAAGAAGAAGATAACAGGAAGAAAGATGATAAGGAGAAACTGAAAGACTTTCAACCTGGCAGTGATAAAGCAGCTTCCCAGTAACAAAATAGTAATTAGCAACATAATCAGCTCCTATGTGAGACAGTGCAGGGGGAGGTAGGACTGCATATGCAGGACAGTGAAAGCATCTAAATAGGAAAAACAGATGATGGACGTGGCTTAGGGAGGTCAATTTAGCATATCGAGAAGTAGCACATACATTTGGAATTAATTGGTGGGTTTTTATAATTGCTAGAATGTCATCTAGATAATGCGAGGTTTCAAATCTATGCATGTTTCTTGAACTTGAGTTCGATTGACCGCTCTTCAAATGCCCGCATTGGGCTAAAGCCAAGTAAGGCCCTTAATTTATATTTTTGAGTCTATCCATGTAAACAAAGAGATCCATCAAGATGATTTTGATTTCAACCACCTAGGCCGCCACCATAGACGACTAATCCCACAATCAAGTTTTTGTCATGCCTGAATTAGTAGATAACAAATTGCCATGGAATGCTGCTCAGATGACTGTAGCACGTTGAAAGCTCTATTTCATGCTCCCATCGTCTGAGCAGCAACCCCTTCAGGCAGATTTGTGGCATAGATCAGCCATAAATAAGGCCACACTATACTTATAGATTTTATTGTCTTTCCTACCAGGAAAAACGATTAGAACCAAAGTAGGAAACTCTTATTCTTAGCTTAGATGAGTGAAGTTGGCAGATAAATTTCAAACAAAAGATTTCCTGAAACGAAACAAAAACTCAAAATAGATAAAAGAGAATAAGTTTTCCTCTAACTGGTGTGCTTATGAACATGCAGCACGTGCAAAAACCAAAGCAGTTTTAGCAAGGAAACTCCTAACACGCATGAGATTATATTAAAAGTTCAAAACTATCAGCAGCACCACCGCATTTGCAATCAACAGTAGTTCATCTCAGCCAAAAGTCTAGTCTATTTAAGAGTAAAGCTGGTTCAATTCTGGATTGGGTTTGAGAAGGCATAGATAGACACTAATTAGAAAATGTGTTCAATTCTGGATGGGGTTTGAGAAGGCATAGATAGACACTAATTAGAAAATGTATCCAAAAGAAAGAGTTGGATTTTAACATACGGTAACTCAGCCAAATGTCCCACAATTTTTTCTATTGATGGAGGAGAAGCATGCCTTTGCACCAACATGGGTATTCTTTCAACATTTTGCAAGAATTACAATTGCATAGAAGCCAACGGACTCAGAAAAAACTGGTGTTTGTTTTCAAGTTTGAGGCAAACTGAAATTGCATAGTGTTGAATATAAATATGTGATAAATATGTTCTTTGTATTTGTGTCTAGATTCATTGTTATATTCGGTAGATATCCCGGTTATATTAGGAAGATATATTTTTCCTTTTTTATTGTATATTGTAACTCTATTTATACCTCCTTTGTACAGTGTTTACACACACAGAAATAATACAGAAATTCCTCATCTATCATAGTATTAGAGCCAAAAATTTTCAGCTGTCGGCTTGTGCTTTCTACTGTTAAAATCCAGCAGCTATTCATACAACCATTATCCCCATCAACCCACCCTGTCCCCGTTTGGACAGTTGTCCAGATCTGCCCACTTCAGCCACTGTCGTTGCCTGTAGACCCTTCTTCCAATACTGTTACTTTATTTGGGGAAGACTACAAGAAGTTCCTTCAGTACCAGTCTGCTCAACAGGCACACCCTCCCGTTGCATCCCTTGCTCAATTAGGTAAATGCCCTACTTGTCTTTTGTCTACCTCTAACCCCTGGATACTTGATTTGGGTGCTTCTGACCACATGTCAGGAAGCCCTAAAGTATTCTCACATCTTCGTTTTTCCCACTCATTACCTTATGTCACATTAGCTGATGGATCACAAACCAAGGTTCAAGGTGTTGGCACTGTTCCGCAATCTTCCTCACTGTCTTTATCTTTTGTCCTTTATATTTCCCGTTTTCCCTTTAATCTAAGGTCTGTTAGTAAGCTAACCAAATAACTTAATTGTTCCATGTAGGGATGACAATCCAACCCGCACTCGCGGGGCGGGTGCGGGTTCATAGCAAACCCATCCCGCCCCGCTATATATATATATATTTAAATATATATTATAATATATAATAGTTTACATATAATATATAATATAACAAAAAAACTAAATAATAATAGTATCAAGTGTTATATATCTTTATAGGTCATTTGTAATATTGGATTTATGATTTTATTTCTAGTACTTTGTTTTTAAATGTATTGTTTGTATTGTGCGATTATGTAAACAATTTGTCATGATATTTTTCTTTTCTTTTTTTTATGTTCTTATATGTTGGCTAAATTCATAAATGTTGTGTTATTGAGTGATTTTAAGTTTGATTGATTTTTTTGTATATTTTATCTTTAAAAAATGTATTTTTTAAAATAATTTTACATGATTTTATAATAAAATTTATTAATTATTAATTTTTTTAAAAACAAATACAGGGCGGGGGCGAGTTCTACTTTTTTTAGGGCGGGGCGGGTGTGAGTTGGGGGAAAACTCGCCCCGCCCCATTGCCACCCCTAATTCCTTGTCATTCTTTTCCAATTCTGTTGTCATTCAGGATTTGAAGATGGGGAAGACGATTGGCGAAATGCGTGAATTTCAAGGCCTCTATCAGCTTGCCCCAACATTTGGCATTGCTTGTCGGGCATCTGCCACACCCGTCCACATTCATTGCCGCTATGATCACCCTTCACTTGACAAATTAAAAGTTGGCACCCAGTTTGAGTCATGTTCAGTCATTAGATTATAAGTCGTGTCAGTTAGGTAAATATCATCGTGCTTCATTTCTTTCACGTGCAAATAAACGCTCTTTGCATCCTTTTGATGTTATTCATTCTAATGTTTGCGGTCCTTGTCGCATTGTGTCTACTTTAGGATTTCGTTATTTTGTATCTTTTGTTGATGATTACTCAAGAAACACATCTTTGGTTTTATTTAATGAAAGATCGTTCCGAATTATTTTCTCTATTTTGTGCTTTTTATGCTGAAATTAAAACACGATTTGGTTTTTCAATTCGCATATTGCGGAGTGATAATGCAAAGGAATACTTTTCTCAAAACTTTACCATCTTTCTGCAAAATAATGGCATTCTTCACCAATCTTCTTGTCCTTACACACCTCAA
>JACFYI010003308.1:244829-267187 GCA_014898755.1 Handroanthus guayacan | reverse complement strand
GGGTTATACACAGGTGTTTGGTTTGGATTATTCTGACACTTTTTCTCCTGTTGCCAAAATGTTTCTAATAGTTTGTTTATCTCTTTGGCAGCTCGATTCTCTTGGCCATTACATCAACTAGATGTTAAAAATCCTTTTCTGAATGGTGATCTTGTTGAAGAAGTATATATGGAGCAACCTCCGGGTATGTTGCTCAGGAGAAGTCTGAGTTGGTATGTCGTCTCAAGAGATCCCTATACAGACTGAAGCAATCTCCTCGTGCCTGGTTCGGTCAATTCACTAAAGCAGTAATTACATTTGGCATGAAGCAGTGTCCTGTAGACCATTCGGTCTTCTATACACGAACATCTACGGGTATGATTTACTTGTTGTATATGTCGATGATATTGTAATTATTGGAGATGATAGTATGGGCATACAAAAATTGAAGTCCTTTCTGCAATCTCAATTCCAAACTAAAGATTTGAGACAGTTAAAGTACTTTCTAGGAATTGAAGTCGCCAGATGACAACTTGGCATTGCTCTCCCACAAAGAAAGTAAACACTTGATCTGTTGTCAGAAACTGGTATGTTGGGAGCGAAGCTAGTGGACTCTCATATGGATGTTAATTGCAGACTATCTGATGATTAGGGAGAACCATTATATCAGCCAGAAAAGTATCGACGATTAGTTGGGAAATTGAATTACCTAACCATCAGCTGACCTGATATCTCATTTGTACGTAGTTAGTGTAGTCAGTCAATTTCTCAACAGTCCTAGAACCAGTCATTGGGATGCAGTCATGAGAATTCTAAGGTATCTGAAGAAATCACCAGGCATGGGATTGTTATATAAAAATCATGGACATCTTAATATTGTTGGGTGCACTGATCCAGATTATGCTGGGTCTACAACTGATAGAAGGTCGACTTCTGGATATTGCATTTTTGTTGGAGGTAACTTGATTTCATGAAAAAGTAAGAAACAAAGTGTCGTATCATGATCTAGTGCGGAAGCAGAATACCGGGCAATGGCGTATACGACTTGTGAATTGATTTGGCTAAGGCAACTCTTGGAAGATCTTGGTTTTAAGCAAACACAACCAATGGAGTTAGTGTGTGATAACCAAGCTGCGACCCACATTGCGAATAATCCTGTCTTTCACGAAAGAACAAAGCATGTCGAAGTGGATTGCCATTTCTTGCGAGAAAAAATATTGCATAATATTGTTACAACCTCTCATGTGCAGTCTAACGATCAGCTTGCCGATTTATTCACCAAGGCTCTACATGGGACTCGCATTAAGTTTCTTTGTGACAAGCTTGGATCATATGATATATATTCTCCAGCTTGAGGGGGACTGTTGAATATAAACATGTGATAAATATATTCTTTGTATTTGTGTCTAGATTCATTGTTATATTAGGTAGATATCCCGGTTATATTAGGAAGATATATTTTTTCTTTTTTATTGTATATTGTAACCCTATTTATACCTCATTTGTACAGTATTTACACACACAGAAATAATACAGAAATTCCTCATCTATCACATAGAAGTCAACGAAAAACTGGTGTTTGTTTTCAAGTTTGATGCAAACTGAAAGCACAGTCACTAGAAGAAGGTTTAAAAGGATCACTAGAATGAAGAAGCTAAACTTTTGCTCTTTTTGGTCAATGCAGGCATTCAGAAGGAGAAACAGGGTCACTCTTTTTACATTTCCAGGACAGATAACTGACAAGCTATTTTTATAAACTGAAAACAAACAAAAATACAGTGATCACTCTGAATAAAATTTTGACAGTAAACGTTTCAGGCTGTTAACATCTCTCAAGAGGCTAAATCTTTTTATGAAAACCACCTTCAGCAGCAGCTACCATTGGGATCCCAATTCTAAGATCAATTCAACAATGGAACTCTTTAAGCAATGATCTTATTTACATCATTTCTCCTGAAAAAACAGAGAAGGCAACTTTTCGATAGAAGGTTAGCCTCTTAACCCATTCTCTAAAGAGGCATTGTGCATGCCATTGATTGAATTTCGCTAATCAACTGCTAGCGTATACTGCAGTATCCATTAATGCACACACAAAAGAAGGATGGTTATATGTATTAACACAAGTTCATAGATTTTGTCTACAGACAACGAAGTCTTTTTGAAGGGGAAAAAGGAGAAAAAACAGGTCAAAGAATGGGTAAGTAATTTTATGCTTTATGCTGTTAGTAAACCTAATTCTCCGCCTCCTGTTGAGGCCTATGCTCTTCCTCTGTGGAGGTTAAATTCAAACTTCTTATTAGAAGGCTTCGCAAGTCAATCACCAAAGGACAACAGCTTTTGAAATTTGATAATCGAATAGAAATCAATTTTCAATAAAAAAATGAAGTAGTTCAAACAGTCAACTTCTCTTTTATATTGACCAAGCAAAAACCTGTTCATCATAGGTAAAGGCACTACTGCAGAGATACGAACCTCTATATGATATGAATTGGCTAATAAAAAAAAAAAAAAAAAATCGTTGTTCAGGTCATCAGTTGTATTGAGATAGATCTCCTACTTCAATGACGGCACACACCTGTAAACCCTACTAGAAGTGCATAGCATCTACTAACGTTATCGAAAAACATGTTAAAATACTTTTCTCAATCGAAGGGAGGTTGCTAGAACTATTTCCTTGCTGTCTGGCTATGGAATGCATAAATACTCAGATTACTTATACAATGACTTGGACCAAACCATCTTAAACGAGTTCATCGTTGAGGTGGGACGATACATCCAACCATCAAAATTTGATAAAGATTATTGGATATCCTCAAAACACTTGAACTGGCCCTTTCCCAAATGCAGAATTGTAAAGTGTCCAAAGCAAGGAACTGTTTCTGATCAGGCAATCAGAGTGAACAATATTAAGTCCTCTGATCAAAATTCCTAATAACTTGAGGTCCAGTAGCCTTTATATCTTTGTTGATAAAGTTGAAGTTTGACTCTATGGCCATCACACAACATGCATTACATCTCATTGGGACAAACAGATTTACAGGCATTTTTGTATCGTAATCAATCCCGTGATCCAACCAACCACTAAGGAAAGAAAAATCGCTCTTCCACGGTAATAAAAATCCGTACTCCATCCGTGTTCTGGAAAATATAAGATAGAAAATGAATATCACATGGCCCATCCATGTCCCATACCATATGCATCCATGTATCCAGCATGACCATGACCATGACCATGACCATCATGGTGGTGGTGGTTGTGGTGGTGGTGGTGATCATCACTGCCTATGCCTTCACCAAACATCTCCTGCAAATGTTCGGGTATAGGCTCTTCTACAGTTTGTCGAGTAGGTTTTGGTAAGGACGAAATAAACTTGTAAATACTTTCAGCTACCTCCTCAGCATTATCTTCCTGTATCAACGACGAATGGAGGTCAAACAGATACATCAGCAGCAAGCACACCAAGCTCAGAAAATATATTGAGGCAGCTAAAACTTGAAACTCAAAAGCAATGCAAGAAGAAAATCTTGTTGTTCCGAGAGGTAGAATAAAAGAAGAATAGCATATTGTACAATAAAAGAAGAAGAATCACAAGCAAAAGAAAGAAAAGAAGAAGATAACAGGAAGAAAGATGATAAGGAGAAACTGAAAGACTTTCAACCCGACAATGATAAAGCAGTTTCCTAGTAACACAATAGTAATTAGCAACATAATCAGCTTCCAAGTGAGACAGTGCAGGAAGAGGTAGAAGTGCATATCCAGGACAGTGACAGTATCTAAATAGGAAAAATGGATAGTGGACGTGCCTTAGGGAGGTCAATTTTATATGTCTAAAAATAGCACATGCATTTGTAATTAATTGGTTGGTTTTCACAATTGCTAGAACGTCGTTTAAATAATGCAAGGTTTCAGATCTATGCATGTTTGTTGGACTTGAGTTCGATTGACAGCTCTTCAAATGCCCTAATTTGACTAAAGCCAAGTAAGGCCCTTAGTTTACATTTTTGAGTCTATCCATGAAAACAAAGAGATCCATTAAGATAATTTTGATTTCAACCACCTAGGCCGCCACTATAGACTAATCCCACAATCAAGTTTTTGTCATGCATGAATTAGTAGAAAACGAATTGCCATGGAGTGCTGCTCAGGTGACTGTAGCCTGATGAAAGCTCTACTTCATGCTCCCATCGTCTGAGCAGCAACCCCTTCAGGCAGATTTGTGGCATAGATCAGCTATAAATAAGACCACAGTGTATTTATAGATTTTATTGTCTTTCCTACCAGCAAAAATGATTAGAACCAAAGAAGGAAACTATTAACTCTTATTCTTATCTTAGACGAGTGAGGTTGGCAGATAAATTTCAAACAAAAGATTTCCTGAAACGAAACAAAAACTCAAAATAGATCTAAGAGAATAAGTTTTCCTCTTACTGGTGTGCATGTGCGCATGCAGCACGCACAAAAACCTAAGCAGTTTTAGCAAGGAAACTCCTAAAATGCATCAGATTATATTAAAAGTTCAAAACTACCAGCAGCACCACCACATCAGCAATCAACCGTAGTTCATCTCAGCCAAAAGTCTAGTCTCTTTAAGAATAAAGCTGGTTCAATTCTGGATTGGGTTTGAGAAGGCATAGATAGAGACTAATTAGAAAATGTATCCAAGAGAAAGAGTTGGATTTCTACATACGGTAACTCAGCCAAATGTCCCACACAATTTTTTCTATTGATTGAGGAGAAGCATGCCTTTGCATCAAGATAGGTGTTCTTTCAACATTTTGCAAGAATTACAATTGCATATAAGTCAACGGACTCAGAAAAAACTGATGTTCATTTTCAAGTTTGAGGCAAACTGAAAACACAGTAACTAGAAGAATGTTTAAAAGTATCACTAGAATGAAGAAGCTAAGCTTTTGCTCCTTTTGGTCAAGGCAGGCATTCAGAAGGAGAAACAGGGACACTCTTTTTACATTTCCAGAACAGATAACTGACAAGCTATTTTTATAAACTGAAAACAGACAAAAACACAGTGATCACTCTGGATAAAATTTTGACAGTAAACATTTCAGGCTGTTAACATCTCTCAAGAGGCTAAATCTTTTTATGAAAACCACATTCAGTAGCAGCTGCCATTGGGATCCCAATTCTAAGATCAATTCGACAATGAAACTCTTTAAGCGATGATCTTATTTACATTATTTCTCCTGACAAAACAGAGAAGGCAACTTTTCGAGAGAAGTTAGCCCCTTAACCCATTCTCTAAAGAGGCATTGTGCATGCTATTGATTGAAGGATGGCTATATGTATTAACACAAGTTCTTGGATTTTGACTACAGACAACAAAGTCTTTTTGAGGAGAAAAAAGCAAAATAGGTCAAAGAAAAGGTAAGTAATTTTATGCTTTATGCTGCGAGTAACTTAATTCTCCGCCTCTTGTTGAGGCCTATGCTCTTTCTTTGTGGAGGTTTAAATTTAAACTTCTTAGAAGGTTTTGCAAGTCAATCACCAAAGGACAACAGCTTCTGAAATTGACAATTGAATAGAAATCAATTTTCAATCAAAAATGAAGTAGTTCAAAACAGTCAACTTCTCTCTTGTATTGGCCAAGCAAAAACCTGTTCATCATAGGCAAAGGCGCTATTACAGAGATAGTAACCTCTATATGATATGAATTCACGAATAAAAAAAAGTGTTGTTCAGGTCATCAGTTATATTGAAATAGATCTCCTACTTCCAGCTCAATGATGGCACACACCTGTAAACCCTACTAGAAGTGCATAGCATCTACTAATCTTATCAAAAAACATTGTCAAAATACTTTTCTCAACCCAAGGGGAGGTTGCTAGACCTATTCCCTTCCTGTCTGGGGAAGAGTTACGACACAAGAAATGGCTTTGGGGAAGATTTAAACCTCATGCCTGCTATTTGCTGAGGAGTTATGGCCCGCCCATTTATGAGGAGGATATTCAGGCAATTTCATGGAACTGGGAAAAGTGACACAAAATTGTAAAAGTTCACACCTATACAATCCGAATGTCTACTATTATATGAAATCCTTGGCAGGTTCTAGTTTCTACTGGAAGATTGTTCTAGTTTCTTTTTTCCTAAAAATGTACACTCAAACGTCTAACGCAACTTCAAAGCTGCAGAATTCTTGTCTTATGTCTTTTGAGCCTTGAGCTTTCTATAACCAGAAGTTATTTGATATCAGAAGAAACAAACAATAATCTCATCTATTGATTAAAAATGTCAATCCACAACATCGAAACCATTCTAGAGAAAATACCGCACAAGGAGGCAAAATTATTGCGGAATGTACTTTGCAAATAACTAATGGTCTATAAATCATGACAATGTGCATAACGACAATTAACTCTCACCTGGATCCACCGTCCACCAGAATGAGTAACGAGTGTAGCCTGGGGAAGGGCATTCGCAATTCGTAGGCCCTCAGTGGTCCATTTATCAGACCATCCACCAGACCATATCACATGAAAAGGCAGACCTTTAACCCCTTCAAGACTGCTCCATTCAGTCAAATCAAAACTATAATTCAGCTTCTTCCCCATCCCAACAACTGAACTTCCACCATCCCTTCCCTTCAAAAGAATCCTATGCCCCTCAGCCTCTGGTCCACCAACTGATGCCATACAACACATTGCAAGAACCCTCTCAAACACAAACCTGGACCTCAACACAGCATCCCTCACAACAGGAATTTGAAACACCGACAGCGGCAGTGCTGTTCTACTTGGTGCACCGTCAAGAACCACCACACTCCTAATTAATTGTCTATTTTCAGAAATCCAGTTGGCACTCAAACCCAATGCAGAATCATGTAGGACCAAATCAACGGGTGCCAGTCCCATTGAGTCCGCCACTTGCCCCAACACTCTCCCCATTTCCTCACTGCCCAACTCAATGGCCTTGATGCTCTCTTTCTTCGAGACACGCACCTTATTCTCCTCAAAGTTTACATACCCTTGTTCAACAAGCTGATCAAACCCCCAAAATAGACCCTTCTCTTTAATCTCTTCGTACACTTCCCACACTTTGCCTAGAAAGCTATTCTCACCCACATTCTCTTCAACCACAGTAATAGATTTATCAGAAAACCCCGATCCAGGGAGATCAACGGCCACGGCAAGAACATTTTTCCGGCCTAAAAACTTAACAACACTGTGGAAAGCAAAAGAGCTACAGCCTATCCCATGTACGATAAGAACACGGCTATCAGAGTTAGTGGGCCCTTGTTGAATGGTAAAGACTTCAACTTGTGGGTGATTAGGGGCTGTTTGGACCTTGATGGTGCGGCCATTGGAGTAGTGCTGACGGAGAATTGGGGGAAGGTTAAGGAACCACGTCTTGGGATCTTGCGGGGACAGAGAAGAGAGAAGAACGAAGAAAAGGGTAATGAGAGAGACAACAAGTGTAAAGTAGAACCAAAAATGAAACGGATTTGCGGTGTTGGGGACAGATTTGGTGGGGGTGGAAGTGGATGCCGGTTCCGAAGGTGGTGAGGTGGGCTTGGACTTGGGTTTTGGTTTGGATTTCCGGAGCTGTGGCTTCGGGGAATCCGGTTCTTCAGTTATGATAGCCATTGTTGCGGCGATTCGGATTCTGCGACAATGGCAATTGGCATGGACAGAGGTCTACCCGAAGCTAGACTTGACGAAAGAGCTACAAAGCAAAAGGGATTTGCCGTGAAGTCAAGATGCAGTTCGATGAGCATAGGTTGATCTTTTTTCGCACGCGCAAGTGTTAATTTTGAAGCATTGGCCAAAACGAATGTCAAAATGTTGCCTAGTTTTATTTTCTCAAAATGTTTTTCAAATAAAATTTTATTTTGAAATATATTTTATTTTGTAAGAATAAAGATATTATTATTATTTCTCATACATTCTCCAAACATTGCGGAACACCACAAATGAAAATCAAATGTACCCAATATGTGTCTCTTTTCATATACTTTGGAAAAAAATTGAAAAGTTATGTGGGAAATAAAAATATATTTAGTTTTATTTTGCTAGAGGAACTTTTTCTCTTATAGATATTTTTATGTAAACTTTATTTAATAAATGTTTTTATTATCTTAATATAAGAATTGAAAGATAGAGATTTATATTAATATATAAACTAAAAGACAAACAATTTTTTAGGGTGATTTATTTAAAAATATAAAATACTATTCAAAAGAATAATGGTCAGCTTTTCTTAAGTTTCAACAGTAGTTTAAAGTTGCCCTTGTCTAAAATAAGTTCAAATAATATAAACCTAATGTTACATATTGCTTTATTAAATGATACGTGTCTTTCATTTTAATTTATATATTTTTTAGCAAGTTGTTGTATTGTGCAATCTTTTCGTCCGGTTTGTTTATCCCAAAAAAAAAAAAAAGAAAAAGAAAAGAAAAGAGCCTCTTCATCCGGTTTTTATATCAATTTTATTACTTTTATATTTATTTTTTCATTAAACATTTTGTCTGTTAGTTCATTTACATTACGGTAATTGAATATTTTGAATATTTTTTTTTATTTTAAAACTAATCATTGATCAGCAGCACCCAATTGTAATTAATAAATTTTACATCTAATTTTTTGAATATTTTGAATATTTCTTATTTTAAAAGTAATCATTGAACATTAGCATTATTTCTTCTTGTAATAATTAATTTTACATTTATTTTCTGAAAAACAATTGCAAAGGAGTTATAAAAATAATAACAAAATATTTTTACTTTAATTTTTTTATATTTTTTTTGCTATTCCTTTTTTTTTTCTTTTGAAATTATGATTTTTTTTTTTCCTACTTTATTCTCTCCAAATTTATTTTTCAATCATGTTATGTTAGAAAAAACACTTGAAAATATACCATCACTAAGAGACTACATAGACAAAAGAGTAACTTTAAAAATGTTTACTTTAGTTAATATATAAAAGAAATACAACAGACACCTTCATATTTAATGTATAAAACAAATTATTAAATATGGGTTCTCATTTCAGCATTCTGTTCATTACTTCTTGCACTTTATGCCCCATATTGTCCTAATTGTTTAGCTATAATTTTCTATATTTTCATATCAACAAAAGTATCTTTTTTCAATCCAACATTCTGATAATCATATTCAGAACACTCTATTTTTTATTCATAATCCTAAAATGCTAAATATTAAATATAGTTACAATTTCTACTTTCATTTTTTTTCTTTCAAAAATGATTAAAGTAACTATCAACCTAGAAATTAAAAAACCCAACTATTCAATTAGTTCGAAATGAGTTTTTAATATATAAATCATTAATTTATTGAAATTTTAATTTGACTTATTGGAATTTAATTCCTTCTTTAGGTCATTTTCATTTTGGTTCTTAGACATCACTTGAAAAATATTCCAATGTATTAATTTGATTAGCAAGGATTATGAACTTTAAAAAGTTATCAAAAGAATCATTTTAATAGCTTAGTATTTCAAAAATCAATAACAAAGAGCGAAGGCGTCATAGTTTTTACCATATTCTTATTGTAAATTTGAAGCAGATTTGAGTCCTGATGGGTGCTCAAAGACAAGGGCACAATACCCCAAAATTAAATAAAATAAAATAAAATAAAATTCTATCTTTGGCAAATTTGAAAACTCAAAAGTGTTGTATGTGCAGAAAAAGTGTCAAAATGATTAAAAAAAATGATACTTTTGAAAAATTGAAAAATATAACTTAGAGTAAATTAAGGAAACTCGGTCATTTACAATACAAAACTATGGGAATGAGTGCATGAGGTAGAGTTTGAAATGCAAACATCAAAATCCTCAATATATTAAATGATAAATATTTCAAATAACATTTAACCAATTACAAACTTGTTTTTTATTTATTTTTCTAAAAATAATTTTTCTTTTTGACTTTTAAGATAAACTCTAAAATTACTTGGGAAAAATACAATAATCTGCCAACAGGCCCAGCCCTTATGCAGGGAAAATTGTTTATTTCAAGTTATATTATATTTTGTAAATCGAAAAGGACTTACCATATTATATTATAATAATAACAACAGCAATTTTAAATATGATTGATTTAGTTAATAGTTAATACATTAAAGATAATACAACGGACACCTTCACACCGTGCATATAAACCGAGACTATCAATTTATTAAATGATATTTATTTCAAATAATATTTAATCCAATTACAAGCATGCTACTAATTTATTTTTCTAAACATGATATTGTTTCTTCTAAAAGAACTTTGAAGATAAATTGTTAAAATTCTATTACATCAAATATTAAAGTAATTATATTCAGATTAAATTTCTATATTATTTAATTTTAATCAACAGTTGAAGTTTACAGAATGTCTAACTAAATGCATCTAAAATATTTTGTAGATATTTATAAGCCATAGGTATGTTTGGAATTTATAGTTTTTTTTAAAAATATTAATTTCAAAATTTGAAGAAAAAAAATCATGAAGATGATGTAGTCTTAATTAGGAAAACTTGTAGATTAAATATAAAGCATCCTAGTTTTGGTCCCAAATTTAAGATTGGGCTTAATCCAAGTATCGATGGGGCCTTCCTCCTTTATGTAAATTGATTAACTTTGATTGGGCCTTTTAAGAAGAATTAAATTTACTCAACCGAACTGGCTAATGTGTTTAACCCAATGGGCCTAATAAATAATAGATTATTTGACATGGTCAACAGGCAAATACCTAACATTAAGTAACTTTTGAGATACCTCATTTTAGACAAATCCCTTAAAGCCGGGCTTCAATTTCTTTTTTCCAAATACTTTGTAGAGAGGGATACAATGCATAATTAAACTATCTTTTCTTATTTGGGGAACAAGGAGCATACTTTTATAGTTTACGGGATAAAGTGTTACCTGCATATAGCTCAAGGGGCAAAATAAAATCCAGCCTTCTTAATAGGAAAATTAAAATTTATTGTGATGAGATTGCACTTTTGAATTTCATACGTAAATTTGAAACCAAATCATGGATCTTTTGGAAAATTCAACAATAGTTAGTAAGTAATTGAATTTGTAAAATTGCAAATTTTACTAAGTGAATCGAGTATTATTTATTTCTTTTCAATAAATAGAAGATAGAATCCACAAGTGTTAACAAAGAATACTCCTATAAATAACAATTCTGTATCATGGCCAAAACACTATTCTTAATATATTTTCTTTCCCTTGCTTCTGTTTGTGGCTTCCCTCATTTCTATAGATCTATATTTTTTCTTTTCCATTGATATCTTTCATAATGAGTTCAAGAGATAGGTCCCAAGCAAGAAAACATCAGGGTCGCCGGAAAGTAAACATGGTAAAGATGGAGAATAAGAGTAATCTCCAGGTTACTTTTTCAAAACGACGCCTTGGTGTCTTTAAGAAAGCTAGTGAGCTTTGCACTCTTTCAGGTGCTGAGGTAGCTATTGTTGTTTTCTCCCCGGGTAATAAGGCATACTCTTTTGGTCAACCAAATGTTAATACTATCGTTGATAGATTTCTAGATCCGAACTCCTCATTAGTCAATGTTGCTAATCGATCAATCCATATTCAACAAAGGCCAAACTCCAATATTCAAAATGACCTAGAATATTTAGCTAAGATTGAGAGCCAAACAGAAGCTGAGAAAGTGCGTGGCGAAGAGACAAATCAAACAAAAAATGCATATGAGAAAGAGGTGTGGATTCCAACTACAACTTATATTGAAGAACTCAACTACAAACAACTAGATCATTTGAAAAAGGCTATCATAGATTTCGGACAGAAACTCCAAACGCATATGGAAAGGGCTGTGAATCACATGATGCCATATAATGAAACTCCTAGTACATACTATGTGAATGAAGTGGGCTTCCCACTTTGTGCCGGATCCACTTCAAAATTTGCTATTCCATCTTGTGCTACTATGATTCCCTACGGAGTGGGACATAACATCGTGATTCCATATGACCACGAGGCAACTGGGCCTAGTGAAGTGGACAAGTCTTACTAATTCAACTTTGATAGTGGCAATGGTCATTAGATTTTCTTGTTTTAATTCCTCAGTTAATAAATGTCATCCATTCGAATAGTAGTAGTTTTAATTTTTGTTTTCTTATAAATGCTAATCTTCTTTATTATATCCATTTACATAAATTATGAGGGTGGTAACATATGGAAATTTGATGGATGCTATCGTAATTTATTCTTACTTTAGCGATGGAGATCCATGTTTCATACAATTGCATGCCAATTAAATTAGTCATATTCATAAAATAAGAAGTGAAGTATAACCAATTTGACAACACTGCCCAACCTCTCAAAAAGTTTCTTCAACCATAGACATAAAAAAGATAAGGTGAATTACAATAACCACCCTTGAGGTTTGGTGTAATTACAAATCACACTAGTTTTGATCGAGAAATCAAGGTTTCATTCGAAATCACAAGATAATTCCAAAAGAAAATAAATAAATAAAAAACCAACATTCTGTGCTTAGAAATCAAGCAACGCATAGCAATGGGGACCTAAGTGACCTCCTCGGCCCTTGGCCCATACTTGGCTCGAAGGAACAAAACTGCTCCTGGGGCACTCAATCAACACTTAACCTGAGAGACCTAGTTGATCTCTAAAACCCCAGGCTAGCGATTAACCCGAAGAACCCCAAGTGGTCTTTGGTGGGCACTGGCCCTTAACATACTCCTGTTTTGACTCTTAGAGACCAATCAGGAGTAGGGGGGGACTATATGATGTATTAATTATGTCTATTAAGGGCCTAAAAGTAATTAGAACTCATAAAATTAATTAAACTAAATAAATAACCGGAGTAGGCCTCTAGGCCCAATCAACTGATATCTAAAAACCCTAGCACTATAAATACATCATAAATGGGCATCAAGAGGGGGGAGACTCCTTCATTAAAGAAATTATTGGCTCCAAAATTCAAGGGGGCATTCGGAATCAATTACATCGCTTCATTTCTCGGAATTGGAGATCCAACTTTTTACTACTTGATCTGGATCCGATTTTGATCCACATCATATTGGCGCCGTCTGTGGGAACTATTGAGTTGAGACGTGAGAAAACCTCGCAAGAGATAAAAAATTATAGATAAGTTTCTGTTCACGATTCTATTCCATATATCGATTATTTTCTTTATTTATGGAGAATTACAACCGAATGGTTGCAAGTTTTTGGTCTTTTTGAGATCTGAGTTAGTCCAAAAATTCAATCAGATGGGAGAGGAAGTGTATTTGGTTTTTCGTGTGGATAGTGAGTAAAGGGATATCATTGAAATGGTATTACAAACTGGAAAGCTTTATTTAATTTCCTAAGTTCCTTAAGCTTGAAGCTATACAGAGAAATGGAAAGTGTGTGAGCATTATGTTGTAAATTGCCATTTCCTTATGCACACACCACAAATGTTCCGCAACAAAATTTAGAGATTGTGAACACAAATTAGTTTGTGATGCTATTATTTATAATAGACTACTCAACTTTCTTTCGACACGTACTGAGCAACTGTTTTGGTTCTCTGAAAAGTTTCACGCTTTGGCGTGTTATTATATCTATATGTGATGTGATGCTGGTGCAATTTCGGATTTTAATACGAAATAATGAAAAATACCTTAGGATTATGGAATGGGGTTTACAATTATTCATGGTTCCTTATAAGTAATGTCATTGTTCCATTTGAGGAGCCCTACTCAACCAAGAGGACCTTACACCATACACGTGGCTCCTCTTCAGCTCAATTCACTAATAGTTAATCGTTAAATTTTAGATTATTCATGACAAGCTCTAGCAATTATAAATTGACTATCATAATGCTGATCTTATTACAAACTTGCACATCTATTCATTTGAGAAATGCATCAGAAGTTATTTAATTGAATCAAATGGTTTTAGCACTTGACATTTATTTTCATAAAGTTGATTGCTTGTATTGGTACCGGCTAGTTTTTATCCATAGTCCGCGTGTTCCCCATAATGCTATGTTCATCAGCCGTCCAAATTAATTTCCTTGCAGAGGAACAGATTAACCTCACATAGAGATAAAGCTAAAGGATGATCTGGAGAGCAAAGATGGAGAGCGAAAAACACAGTGCAAGAGTATATAGGCCCAAACTGCAATAAGAGATATGCTGCTCTTGTTGCACTCGGTTTGATCTCCTCAAGAATTGGGAGATGGAGATGATAACGTGAGCAGATGTCATCAAGATAAATAAAAAAAAAAATGCTAATTAGGGTGAAGCGGTTGAGAAAGTTTGATTTCGATAAATGGGAATTTGCAATAAGGTTTTCAACAGGAGAAGAAGCATAATTCCCAACTAACGTTCCAACATGGATTGAAAGTAGAGCTTGAAAAACTTAAGAGCAATCATAATGCATTGACAATTGAAGTATTGAAGCTTAGGTAGCGACATGAGAGCCCACAGCAATATCTTGCTGCTGTTGCAGAGCATCTTCATAACATCGAAATAAAGCAAAAATACATGGTTCTTTTCATGATCATGCCTTTGAAGAACATAAATGTTTTTTCAGCATTTCATCAACAAAATGAAAAGGAAAATGGCACCAAGAGATGAAGGAATCTCGAAAAAGAGCAACTGATTTCCTTGACAAGATTGTTAATCTGAGTATTGATGATTGGAGGCTCAAAGCGGAGGAAAATTTGACCTATAACCAAGAGTTCTGGCAGCTTCTCTTCCTGGGAACAGAAGGCTAAAACCCCATCAGAGATGAATAGTCTTGATGTGTGCTCAGACTGCTGTGTGGGAAAAACTAATGGAAGATAGCATGATTTATGAGGAAAATCAAGAAGTAAGAAGGAAGCAACAATCTGATATTGTTTCGGAATCAGAGTAATAAATCGTGAAGCCTTCAGAATGGGGCATAACACAAGATGCATGGTGGACATGGTTGGTTGTCCGGTATTAAGTAATTCGGGGCATTTAGAAATCATGGTTACAGGCAATGGGTTTTTTTGCGAGGATTGATGAGATTTACTCGAAATTTCAAGGACGAACATTATTGGGAATAAAATAGGAAGCTAATTAAAGATGAAGAATTTGATTTTATTGCGCCACACGCATTTATTTCCGTGAGTTGGCTGCAATTATCAAGAATTTTACAGCAAATTATTTTGGGTGGCCAATCTAACGCCCAACCGAAATACATAAGTTTCGACTGAGGACACAGGATGGTTCCCAAAAACCTCGAATTGTAAGGCCCTATAAGTTGGCTCATGCCAGCTCCAGCTAAAAAATTTAAGTATCGATAGAGATCACAAGGTGGTCCCCGATACTTCAAATTTGTAAGGCCCCAGAAGTTGGCTTACTCCAGCACCGGTCAAAAAATTTAAGTTTCGACAGAAATCACAAGGTGGTCTCCGGAACCTCAAACTATTACGCTCTAGAAGTTGGATTACACCAGCTCTAGCTAAAAAAATTTACGTTCCATCTGAAATCCCAAAGTGGTTCCTGGAACCCCACAACTCAATTTCAAATGAAGTATTCAAGTTCAAATTAAAATCACCAAGTAATTCGCAGAGTCAGCCCGTGATTCCTTGCATCAAAACGCAATCTTCTATTTTTATTTTTGCAGAGGCATTTCGAGCACTCATGGGTAGTCAAATTAACCCTTTATCTTGGACAAGGTTAATTTGAATAATTTTATGCAAGAATAATGTGTGGTGCTTACATACTCTTTTGTTTTAAAGGCCACTTTTCCTAGCACATATAATCAGTGCCAACTAGCAAAAATCATCTCCTAGGCCTTAGAAGTTGGCCAATGTCAGTTCCAACTAAAATATTTACGTTCCGTCTGAGATCACAAAATGGTTCCCGGAACCTTGGGCTTTTAGACCCTAGAAATCGTTTTATACTAATTTCAGCTAAGAAGTCAAAATTTAGTACAAGATTACAAAGTGATCATCAAAACCCCCAATTTCCAAGCCTTAGAAACTGGCCAGAGCCAGCTCAAGCCAAAATACTTAAACTTCGATCAGAATTGCAAGTGGCTCATGAAACCCCAAACTCTAAGGCTTTAGAGGACAAATCATACTAGTTTTGATCGAGAAATCAAGGTTTCATTCGAAATCACAAGATAATTCGAAAAGAAAATAAATAAATAAATAAATAACCAATTTATGGGCTTAGAAATCAAACAACGCACAGCAATGGGGACCTAAGTGACCTCCTTGGCTCTTGGCCCATACTTGGCTCGAAGGAACAAAATGACTCCTGGGGCACTCAATCAACACTTAACCTGAGAGACCCAGTTGATCTCTAAAACCCTAGGCCAGCGATTAGCCCCAAGAACCCCCAAGTGGTCTTTGGTGGGCACTTGCCCTTAACATACTCCTGTTTTGACTCTCAGAGTCCAATCAGGAGTAGGGGGGACTATATGATGTATTAATTATGTCTATTAAGGGCCTAAAAGTAATTAGAACTCATAAAATTAATTAAACTAAATAAATAACCAGAGTGGATCTCTAAGCCCAATCAACTGATATCTAAAAACCCTTGCACTATAAATACATCATAAATGAGCATCAAGAGGGGGGAGACTCCTTCATTAAAGAAATTATTGACTCCAAAATTCAAGAGGGCTTTCGGAATCAATTACATCGCTTCTTTTCTCGGAATTGGAGATCCAACCTTTTACTACTTGATCTGGATCGGATTTTGATCCACATCACTACTCATTTCATTTAAACTTCATAGTAGCATAAGCATATTTAGACTATACAAGTTATCACTAAAATTTAACATCTTCAAATGAAGATTTGATCGAAGTCGGCAGTAACGCTACTCTAAGATCTAATATATATTTTGCTGTGGGTAAAATACAAAGGGTCTTATCTTGAATTAAGGGAAGAATATCATAAAGTAGGTCTTATAGTTGAAAATATGGAACCGTCTATATATTTTAAAAAAAAATCCCTTCCAGGCAAATATTACAGATGCCACGTGTCCTATTGGGATCTATATGTGTGTCTTGATCTGATAGTCTTTCTCAATCGGGTTGTACGGTCATACGGAAGCCATGCAGCCCATGAGGCTCAGTAGTAGATGGCTCTTGGGCCTCCTCAAGTGTCAGTGGATGGTCTGGTGGGCTGTTATGTATTGGGCCGTTGGGCTTCGGCCTATTATCTATCAAGTGTTGTTCCCGATATGTTGAGGTTCTTACAAGAGACGACTTCTTTAAATTCTAGGTTTGAATTGGTGTCATTAAATGATGAATTCAGCAATTGTTAATTGATCTCATTATGGTTTGAGTTTGTTTGTGAGTGAAACTTATAAAGCAAAAAAGATTGACATGGGATTGTGGGACATGAGGCCTTAATTAAGCTTCCAATTTGGATATTTCCTAAAAGTGTGACAGCCCTATAATTAAATACGATGCCTTTGATGCATTCTTTAGTCTTATAACATTTCATTATTTTCTTCTTTTATTTTAAGTATAATTTTTATTCTTCAACTATTTCTCTCTCTGTGTATAAGTCACTATTTGTTCATTTTGTTTGTCTTTTTGACTTTATTTTTGTTTATTTAATTTAACATTTTTATTTGTAGTCATTTTTTCGTCTCCAACCACTATAACGTATATTATTTACTTTTTTATTTAAATTTTTATATCTTTCATATTTTCCTTCATTGTTTCATTTAATTTATTCCATTCATTTATTTAATTTTAACTTTTAATTTTTATGTTTTTTCTTCATTCATGTAGCTTTTCGATTTTATAAGTTGGGATATTGTCATTCATTTTAATATTTATATAACTTATTTTATTTTTAATTATTCATGACTTAAAAAAAACATCATTTAGTTTTTTTTTTGTGTTTATATATATGCACCATGTATATATAGTTCAAATTGTTTTGAAAGCATTTCATATATTGTTAGTACAAATATATTCTCTAAATTGTTTTTTGACGTATTTCAAATGTTGGAGATATATTATATGTCTTTGAAATACTCCCCTAAGTTTATCATAATGAACATAATTTGACTTTTCATGAAGTATATATTGAGATTTATTTTATTCCTCTAAGTTTTAATTTCTTTTTTAAAAGTATTTAACATTTATTGTACCTTTCTTTTCTTAGTTTTTCATCATCATTATGAATGTCGTCATCATCGTCATCACCATTTTTTCATTACAATTGGGAGATTAGATCATTTTTATCCAATTATATCATTATATGTATGTAGGATTCTAGCAGTAAGTTTAATAATTAATTTCCCTATTTTTATTGTTTTCATTCTTATTTTCTAATATTATTATTTCATTCATTTTTCATAATATCAATTTGACCTTATAATGACTTTATCAATCTTTATTACCTTTGAGTTTTAATCTCAACTTTTTTCTTTAGTTACTTGATAACTAAGTAAAAATTAAACCAAAGACCCTCACATTTTTTTTATGTTGTAAAACTAATTTTTTAACTTTAAAATTACTTTATAGATATACCATGATTTTATTATTTTTATTTTTTACTATGGTAATCTTATTTGATTCCACTTATATGTAAAAAAAAAAAAAGGCCTTTTTGTATGCAATTTCTTTTATTCTAACTATTAAACTTAGAAAATGATTGTCATCTTTTTAATCTTAAGTAATTTTAAAAATGTATGATCCACTTTATGTCAATATCTTTAAAAATAATTAAATATAAGTTTGAAAACAATTACGTGGTGTATTGAAGATAATTAGTGTTCATAAATCAAATTTTATATGATGGTTATCAATATCGTGTGAGCCTCCAAATTTATTACATTCTATAAAAATTTTATAGATAAAATTAAATTATTTGACTGTGTCATGCATAGCACGAGGACATGCTAGTGTGTGTGTGTGCATATATATATATATATATGTATATTATATGTATACGAAAGCTGCAGATAAATTGACACTTGAATATTTATATACATCACTGTCAAATATTACTCGAAGAATTTAATTTAAGGTGGGGACCATCGAACTAAGACATAAGACAAAAACAAAAGCATCTTAGAATTTAAGGTTGCTGTTTGGGCAATTGAATAGCTACGACTCATATCGTTCATCAGCAAGGCCAAAACTCGGCCCTCTTCACCTTTGATATGCTCTCCAGCACTCCAGATGGCGACACGTGTCCCTTCACCGTCACCCTCTTGCTCTCTAGATCAATGCTGAATGACGTTACTCCTTCAATTTCGTCCAAATTATTAGCGACAAGGATAATCTATTAATTAAAAGGTTAAATCTACGAAATTAATATCAATTATTTTCTTAATTAACTAATAAATTTTTAAATATGTTTTTGGCATGATATATATGTAATTATTACCAAATAAACTATCCTTTAATCAAAGTAAAAGAAAATATTCACAACTTCTCCATTAGTGAAAGAATACTATCTTGTAATGTAACAAAATACGATTTCGGTAGTTAAAAAAAAAAAAAAATTAATACACACTAAATTGTCTAAAATTGTTTCACCTAAATTAATTATGTGATTATCAACTTTTACATATGATATATATTATTTGTGTGTACCGATCGATATTTTGCTTTAGCATCTCTATATATAAGTTTTATGTTTTTATTTGATAATTTTTTATTGAATTTTGCATGTAGTTCAAAGCACAATAAATGAATAACTTTAAGTGTAGTAGTATATTAATTAATCGTAACGGAAACTAGAGAATAAAATTGAATTCTCTTTAATGTTTATGTTAATGCAACCAACATTTTTCACTGAATAAAACGACTAAATTAGATGTCTTGTACGGGAAAAAAAAAAAAAAAAAAAGAGGATTTCCACATATATATATATATATATCAGATAATAAATTTAAATTTAGTGTGTCTTTTCTGTATATTCTTGTATCATATTTTTTATGATTGTTTAATAACAACTTAACCGAAGATTAAGTTGAAATCAATAAAATTAGTGTTGAATATTAAAATATGAAGAAAGTTCATGTAAAGTTTTAAAGGGAGCAAATTGCCATATAGATTACCATAGACAAGTCGAAGTAAATTCATCCGTAATTTTGTTTCTCAATATATATATATATATATATATATTACTTTAGGGATACACGCAAGATAAAGTCACTTCAATCCTTCATTAAACTCGAAGTGAACAAAGAAGTACAAGTGCTCTTATAAAATGTAACATACACACACATGATGGATTTTTGAAATATGTATTTAGAAAATTGTATGTCTAAATACGTGAGTCTTTTAAATTCTTAAAAAAGTGGTGCCTGATTATGAATAGGTGTTTGTGTCCTTTGATTATTATTAAGATGTTTTATCTTCCTAGAGTTATTTCTCATTAACAGGCCTACTTGATTAGTCTAAAAGTCTATTTATGTATCTACAGATATATATTGTAGTCGCTTAAATTATTTGAACCCCATTACGTACGTAAAAGATGACTTCCTCTTCTATTCTCTGGTTTAAGCATAAGTTAGTGAGTTTGCCTTGCTCAACAAACTAAGCTTAAAAGGAACTTATAAGTTTTGTTTTACAAAAGTTAATAATTTTTAATTTTTTTTAATAAAATTTTCCATAAAATTGAGAACTCAGAACAGCTCAATATATAGCATGTTTTGAACTAAAAATGATATATTCCTTACCTAAATTACCTTCTATCTTAAGCATGAGCTAGATATATATATATATAGGTTAATTTTAGTCAAACTTAGTTGTATATGTTTTGAACTTATGCTTATTTTCCTGAAAAAGCACTTTAAGACTTTGAGCTTCTTTTTATGGAATTCAGGCCAGAGTACCAATAAACATCCCAAAATCATATTATTACCAAATAAGTTTTCTTTTTCTTTGTCCATCATTCAAAAATTAATTAATCACTTCAAAATTTGCAACGGACCCCAAAGTTTCTGCCAAAGATGATGTAAGGTTTCGTGCAAGATTAATTAACAACGTCCCATGTGGTCCAAATTGAGTTGATCTGATCATGAAGAAACTAAAACATACATACATATATATATATATATATGAAACAAGCTGAGAAATTTTTGAACTTGAGGAAAAACAGTGTGCCAACTGATATAGGATCAGGATTTGAATGGATTGCTCTACTATTTTGAGAAATTTCTGTGCTGGCAATCTTTATGTATCAACAAACTTGTACTATTCCCATATCTTGTACCAACAACAAAATGTGTCAGCTTTATTTAAAAAAAAAAAAGAAAGTTGTGATCTTGAGAAATTTAATTGCTAGAGTTGAAAATGTTCATAAATTGTAGTCTTACACAATGTATAGGAAATGGGGAAGAAAGAGAAAACAGCTTTTCCAAATAAATTATCAATAAAAAAATAAGTTATTCCAATGTAATTATATGCAAGCAAATTAGATCACCAGCAAGAACAAAAAAAAAAAACAAAAAGAAAAAAAATAAGGAACAAAAATCTTGAAGTGTGTGTTTGTGTGTGAAAGTCTGGAACATAAAGAAGTGTGTGTATATATACACACGCACATACCTTCCATTTTGGAAAGATGTTTCTTGAGTTTACCAGCACAACCTTGGCAGTGAATGGAGACTCTCATGTCAACCACCTGTATGTGTGTGTCACCAAACAGTAACCTTAATTAAAATCAATTAATGATCAGAAATTAAGACAGAATACAAAATTAATAACCTGAAACTCATTGTCTGATATTGCTACTGAAGTAGTATTGCAAGAAGAAGTAGTAGCTTCCTGAGGCACCTTTTGTTGATCTTTTTTCAGAGATGAAACAGAAAATGATCTCCTTACAGGATATTGTTTGCCTAGTCGAATGTAGTTTCTGTTTTTGACGAGTCTGACATGATCCATGAGCGTTGTGTTCCTCCGAGGAGGTACGATGACGGAGCGGTAATCTTGGGACATGCAGACTGCTGTTGAAGCTGAAGAATGGCACATATTCAAAGTGCCCTTCATTTTCTTGGCTGCTTTCATGTTCATGGATATGGCCACCTCTTTTTTCTATGTTGATCAGAACTGAGAAGTATAGTATTTGTTAATGTAGTGTTTGTGTAAGTGTAGAACCTAAGTGGTATAATTGATTGGGTCCTATATATATTGCTTGTGGGAGTATATATTCCTTGTGTGTGTGTGTGTTTGGAGAGTAATATATACTATCTTTATGGCTCAGCTAGAAGAGGAGGGATGGGGTTGGCTTGTATGCACCGTATACTTGAATGTATACTTAAATTGGTTTCAAAATGTTATCTCATACATAATAATTTTTTCTTTTATGATCGCGGTAAATGACCAACTTGCCCGATATGCACTTCATCATAAAATTAGGGATGATTATCTCATGAATGTTCTTTGGAGTTTGGCATAATTACCAATTTACACTGTCTACTATTTTATTAA